>OU015747.1:51526644-51543958 GCA_907169655.1 Acomys percivali | reverse complement strand
TATATATATATATATATATATATATATATATATATATATATATATATGACCCTCTCAGAGTCAGTACCAAGTCCCCGCACGAGGTGATTCATCTTCTAGTGGATAAACATCACCTGTTCTCTCACAAGTCCGTTCCCCATCCCATACTTGGGATCAAAACAAAAACATGTGTATATCCACCACACAGGATTGTCATATTTTGCTTTTAACAAACAACAATGAAGGTCAAGGTGATTTTAAAAATTGAAATATAACTTTTAAATGGATTACTACTACTACTACTATTGTGAGGGGGAGGGGCTGCCACCGCACTCTTGTGGGGGTGAGAGGACAACATTTGGTTGGTTCTCTTCTTGACCTCAGGTCTCCAGGCTTGCTCAGAAAGCGTCTTTACTTACTGAGCTTTCTCTCTTAGTCGAAAGTTTTGGGGGGTCGAACAAGTTTTTTATGTATAATTAAAAAAATATATTTATGAATTTTGAAACACAGTCTTTTTTTGTATCCCTGTCTGTTCTGGAATTTTCTTTCTTTCTGTGTATCCTTGGCTGTCCTGGACTCGCTTTGTAGACCAGGCTGGCCTTGAACTCACAGTGATCCGCCTGCCCTTGCCTCCCTAGTGCTGGGATTAAAGGTGTGCGCCACCACGCTTGGCTGTTCTGGAATTTTCTATGTAGACCAAGCTGGCCTCAAAGCTACAGAGATCTACCTGCCTCTGCCTCCTGAGATTAAAGGTGCACACCACCCAACAACATTATATATTTAAAAAATATTTTAAGCTTGTGTGTGTGTGTGTGTGTGTGTGTGTGTGTGTGTGTGTGTGTTGGGGCCTGGATGTATCTATGTGGACCACATGTGTGTAGAGGTATAGTTTAAAAAATTATGCTCTCATATACATATATAACATATACACACCTATCTATCTATCTATCTATCTATCTATCTATCTATCTATCTATCTCTATATCTAAACTTGGGCTAGAGAGATAGTTCAACAGCTAAGAGCACTGACTGCTCTTCCAGAGGATCTGGGTTTGATTCCCAGCACCACATAAGTAAACAATAAATGAAAAAAAAAAAAAAAGAGTGGGAGCTGGAGAGATGGCTCAGTGGTTAAGAGCACCACCTGCTCTTCCAGAGGTCCTGAGTTCAATTCCCAGCAACCACATGGTGGCTCACAACCATCTGTAATGTGATCTGATGCCTTCTTTGGCAGTTAAAGCACTGATATACAATAAATAAAATAAATAAATCTTTTTTAAAAAAAAGTGAAATTTATGAAGTGATGACTCACTGGGTAAAGACCCCTGCCAGCACCCCAGACTTCTTCCTGAGTTTGGTCTCGGGGCTCACTATGATGGAAGGAGAGAACTGACTCCTGCAAGCTGTCTCGTGACCTTCCCTCATGCGCCCTTCCAACACGCAAACACACTGAAAGGCATGGTAAATAAACGTAAGCCTTTCTTTCTGTTGGTGGAGAGATTAGCTTTTGCAATGGGGTCATGTGGCTCATTGATGGTATGGACTGAAAAGCAAGCAGTGTCAAGAAAGCACTGATCTGAAGGAAGCCTGGCAAGGAGAAAAATCAGTT
Organism: Acomys percivali; assembly: GCA_907169655.1. NCBI lineage: Eukaryota > Metazoa > Chordata > Mammalia > Rodentia > Muridae > Acomys > Acomys percivali. The sequence goes on along the minus strand of OU015747.1, from coordinate 51,542,370 downwards.
TGGAAACATGCTAAATACAGGGTCTGGAGACCTGGCCCTGTGGGCAGAGCGCTTGCTCCTGTAGATGACCCCCCACCCCCAGAGGATCAAAATGACACCGCCAGGATCAAAATGACAATCAAAATGCTGGCATCCCCAGAGCTCTCTGGAACTGAGCACTCTTGGAAGTCTTGTCCTCTCAGGGCAGAGGAATAAAAGGGCTAATCTGCCTTAAGAAAATATTGCCACCTAGTGGTGACTCCTCAAGTCATAGACACAAGGACCAAAGGTTCTCTTGACCTTTGGAAGGACGTCTGTGGGAAGGACGTTTGTAGATTCAGCTTCTTTTATCAAAATATCCATGGTGGAAATGACGTGTAACCCACTGCATGTTCCACGTCGTGTTACTTAGTATTCTGAAAAAGTCCTCTAGGTGATCATGTAATTTCCACGCACGACGCCATGGAGGATCATAGAGGGTTCTTCAATCTATAATTATATTTTTATCTATTCACTCAAAATCCAGTTATCAAGCATTATTATACAACTGGCATTATCCAAGGCTTCAAGAATGGGCTTGGGTTATGGGCGAATTAAAAACAACGAAGACGTCTGTTCTTAAAATCAGTCATAATCTAATGGCACTGAACCATGTAAAGGTGGAATCGGGGTTCTTGACCAAACCCACTAAGAGGTGTCCATGTTCTTCCCGTACACCGTGGGGCAGTAAACACAAACGTAAGAGCGTCTGGGTGACCCTTGAGCCTTGCAGTATCGGAGGAGGTCAGTCAGGGAGGAAGCTGGTCTCCAAGCAAAATGACTCATGGATGACAATGTCAGCTGAATGAAGGGCTTGCCCTCCCCTCCCCTGTCGGTGCGCGGCTAACAACCTGCTGCGGCTTGGAAAGCAGATAAGGAACGTTGTTAACTGGTATTTAGCGTGAAAGTCAACGGCCCCAATGCCAGCTGCTCCCTGGGGAGTTAGGTACCAGCGGCACCTGGAGACTCACAGCGGTGCTGTGCTGTGCTGTGCTGAGACATGGCAGCTGAGGCAGTCGGTGCCTTCTGTGTGGGCAGCACCACGGCACAACACACAGTTGTGCTGTAGTGAGCAGACAGCCTAGAAATGCTCAATCTTACCTCAGCAGTTTTGCTTCCCAGGATCTGTTCAGGATCTCCCTCCTTGAGTAGAGCGCAGCAGAAACAGAGGCGGGCGTTGTTTGATATTTGCTCTTCTTTTCCTTGGCCGTTCCCAGTTCCTGCCTACCTCAAGCTCCTGTGGTAGCCCTGTGAGCCTCCTCTGCACAGGAATCCCTTCAGAATTTAGCTCAAGCTCCCTTCCTCCTTCTCGTCCCCCTCGCCTACGTTATCTATAAGCTCTCTGTCTGAGGTCCTACAGATGGGACTGTCTCTAGGAGAGATGACACTTCAGTGTTCAGCCCTTTAAATTAGGAGCCGGCCATAGTGACACACACCTACCCCCAGTGCTTGGAAGGAAGAGGCAGGTGGATTTAGTTGAGGTCATCTTGGTCTTTAGAGAGAGTTCTAGGCCAGCCATGGAAGACCTTGACTTAAAAAAAAAAAAGGACTGTCTGTCTGTCCTCTCTCTCTCTCTCTCTCTCTCTCTCTCCCCTACTCTCCTAGAATGTTAGCGTCATGAGCTCACATTGTGCTGGTTTCTTGAATCAGACTAGCCATGAGGTAAGTGCTCAATAAAGATTTGTGAATGAACTGAGTGAAAGCCCTGTTCCTGCCTCAGAGGGCCACTCTTAGTAAGCACAGCCACTTTGGCTCAGTTTTCCTAAACAGATTCCAACTGCTTCACTTGGCAGCTCAGCTCATGAAGCTCAGTGCGGCTGCCTTGCTTCCAGAAACAGATGCCAGGTGCCCAGGGCCCACACTTGTCAGGTGCCCAGGGCCCACCCTTGTCAGGTGCCCAGGGCCCACCCTTTTCAGGTGCCCAGGGCCCACACTTCTCTGCGACAGGAAGTGCGCATCAGTGAGGTACAGGCCGTGACTACTAAGTGATGAGGCCAAGCTGAACATGCCTATAGGGGCCAAAGATGCTGCAGTCATTTCTCTTCTGAACTGTTTCCATCTTTGGCCCTTATCTCACCACAAACCTTGTAGAAGATGCTGGAGAGCCAGCATTAAAAAACAAAAGCAATAACAAACAAACAACAACAGCAACAAAAACAGGGTCTTTATACATACCCTTGGCTGTCCTGAACTCACTATGTAGACCGGGCTGGCCTCAAATCTAGAGATCTGACTGCCTTGGTCTCTCAAGTGCTGGGATTAAAGGTGTGTACCACCAAACCCGCAAGTCTTTATTTTTAAAAGAGATACAGAAAAATCTTTACAAGTGAAATAACAACGTCTGGAATTTATTTCACATTAATGCCAGTGGAGCAAGTAAGCAGAAGATTAAAATGAAGCTGACTATGGTGACGACTGCTTGGTTATGTACATAGAAATTCATTATACAAATCTTTATTTTATATGATAAAAGTTTTCAATAATAGGTCAAATGAAAACATTAATGGAAAAGGGTTGGGGGAAGAGACAGTATTTCTCCTGGTCTTCAATAAGTCAGACCCAAAGCCAATACCTAAATTTCAGGAGCATGTTTACAAGAACATAAACCCGACGTGCCATGTCTGAATCTTGAGACTTGGAGGCTTCGAATGGAGCCATCCCTCACGGGCCGCAGGGAGTGACAGCACACAACGAGGAGACCAGGCTTTGTCCTGCTCCATCCGGATGACCCAGACAGAGAAATGGGGTTCATCTATTGTAGAACGCTGCTGTGCAACCTGATTTCCAAGCAGAGTTTGGATTCAGGCCAGTCTTTTGGGTCCAGTTCTGGCACTCTCAAAACAGTGAGTAGCAGAATTCCTGAGACCAGTTAGATTTTTATTGGCTGGTGGTAAAGAGTGCAGTTACCCAGCAGAGAGCAGCTGCTATCCAGTGGATCTCCCCCCCCAGCATGGAAGAGCTGTGTATCCAGGGTTTGATGTGGCAGCCAACAGCCACACATGGCTATTGACTTGAAACGTGTCAATAGACTAAGGAATAGAATGCCTGTAACCTCAGATTTCAGAAGGTGGAGGCAGATGGTCCTGAGTCCAAGGCCATCTTTGGTTACAGTGCAAATACAAGGCATGAGCTTTCCAACTGACAAAAGCAACTGCATTTTAAGTTTCCTTTCATTTTAGTTATTGTTTGATTTTTTTTTTTTTTTTTGAGACAGGGTCTCACTATGTAGGCCTGGTTGACCTGGAACTTATTATTTAGACCAGGTTGGCCTTGAACTCACAGAGATCCTCCTGCATCTTCCTGAGCAGTAGGATCACAGATGTGAGCCACTACACCTGGCCCAGGAGTTTTCGAAATTTTTTTTGTTTAGATTTATTCATACTATTTTATGTATACCATCATTTTGTATGCATTTAATATATTATACTACATGTATGCCCAGTGGCCATGTAGGTCAGAAGAGGGTGCCTGGGAAGTGAACTCGGGTCCTCAGCAGGAACAAGTGCTCCTAATCAATGTGCTCCATCCTCCTAGCTGCTTTTTAAAGGGTTTATTCTATTTTTTATTCTGTGTAGATGTGTGTGACCAGCTCTAGAATGTTTTTTTGTTTTTGTTTTTGTTTTTGTTTTGAGACAGGATTTCTCTGTGTAGCCTTGGCTATCCTAGACTCACTTTGTATACCAGGCTGGCCTCGAACTCACAATGGTCCGCCTGCCTCTGCCTGCTGAGTGCTGGGATTAAAGGTGTGCGCCACCATGCCCGGCCTAGAATTGTCCTTAAACTGAAGCTGGAGGGAAGCAGAGGTGGGGCCATCATCCTGCTTGGAAGCAGATGATGCGTTTAGAGGGCGATTGTTAAAGTGCGGAGGCTGCAAGGCAGACAGGACAGGACAGGACAGGACAGGACAGGTCTTCTGCCTTGTTGTGTCTTGCTCAGTCGGCTTTCTTTTCTTTTCTTTTTAATTTATTATAATTTATTCAGACTACATCCCGATTGTTATCCCCTCACTTGTGTCTTCTGGTTTCCACCCTCCCTCTCTCCCTCTTCCACCCTATTCCCCTCCTCTAGACCTCTGACAGAAGGGGACCTCCTCTGCTACCATAGGCCACAGCCTACCAGGTCTCACCCGTCCAGCCTGCTTCTCCTTCCTCTGTGTGCTGCCCTGGGCCTCCCCACCAAGGGGAAGTGATCAAATTGGGGAGAGGGGGGACTGCCTCTGAGGGCAGGGCATCTTGATAGCAACTTTTGGCTCTCTGTTGAGACATCCCCAAAAGCCAGCACCACCTCTGCCCTATTGGAGGCGTGGCTATTTGAGCCAATGCACTTTCTCCTGTTTTGTTTCTTTGTGGTGCTGAGTGAGTGCTAAGTCAGAGGTGTACTGTCTGCCACTCATGCTTGGCCCTGCTGAAGGAGTTCTTAAATTAATGCCCTTTTAAGAATGAACTTAATACCAGAAGTGGGACAATGAGTTGAATAATTAATATATTACAGTTTTGCCTGGCATGGCAGCACATACTTGAAATCCTAGCACTCAGGGGTCTGAGCCATGAAATCAAACCCAGCCTGGGGTACACAGGACGTTCTAACCAGGCTAGGCTTCATAGCCAAAAGGAAAAGGGGGAAGGGGAGGGGGGAGGGGCAGCGAGAGCGGCAATACTAACAAACCCCTCAGTTCTAAGGGCCCCCAGCAGATTCACCTTTATGAGATGCTCAGGGTGACTGTGGGAGACTAGTGGTTTCTAAGTCCCTGTGGGGTGCTCTGGCTGCTTGCCCAGACTCCCTTTCCTTTGTGAGAACCCCCCACACCACACCCATTCGACACAAAAACAGCACAGCCAGCCACTGTGGCCTCGTGTTTCTTCCCACCGCCGCATATTCTGGAGGATTCACAAGCAAGATTACCTCAGGACAGGAGCAGGGCAGGCGGGAGGGATGCAGGGCTCTCACTCACTCCGTCCCTGGCAAAGACTGGCAGCTCCTCCAAACTTGACATCTAAGCAACCTTTTTCTAAAATGTAAAAACTATTTCACTTCTGTTTCGAAAATCACGGGAGAGTCCCTTCCCTTCAAATCAGGTTCCTACTCTTAGGGACCTAAGTTAGGAGCTAATTAAGAGACAATCAAAGCTATGTATTCTCAAATGGTCAATGCTGTTAAATTCAATACCAGCGGGGCGGGGCGCGGCGGGGGCGGGGGGGAGTTGTCAGCCATGTTAGTGATGAGAATATGAAGGGTGCGAACTGCGGTTAGAGCCAAGAATGGACCCGAAAACCTCACCCCCAAACACACACGCAATTAGCAGCAGCAGCCGTCGCCGCCGCAGCGGAAGGGGCTCAAAGCACACACACAGACGCCGCCCCATCCTGCTACAAATTGCCTCGCTGTGGCCCTCCGGCAGCCCAGTGCTCGCCTTCCCACCACCACTGTGGCGTCAAGTGAAACAGAACCACCTGTCTGGATGGAAAATTCTTTGGTCAGGCATCCACCCCATCGCAGCTTTCCAAGGCTCTCCCCTGATTGGTTTTGACTTTCACCTTATTTGCCTACTCACTCTAGCCAATCAAGGCCTGCCATAGGCCCATCTGGTTCCCAGAGCCTCAGAAGATGACTGCCTCTGAAACCGCTGCTCCAGCAGAGGACCTTGGTCCTGCCCCAAAGGCAAAACCCACGGTTCCTGAGTCGGAGACCCAGTCGTTTCTTCTCCCACAGGAAACTTGACTTTCAGTGACTCATTCTTTTTTTTTTTTTTTTTTTTTTTCGAGACAGAGTCTCTCTGTGTAGCCTTGGCAGTCCTGGACTCTCTTTGTAGACCAGGCTGGCCTCGAACTCACAGCGATCCGCCTGCCTCTGCCTCCGGAGTGCTGGGATTAAAGGCGTGCGCCACCACGCCCGGCTCCAGTGACTTATTAGTCAGAGGCCCCTCCTGTTTGGCATCCCACCGCCGCCAGAGCTTGGAGCCATGGCACCTACTGACAATCCTTGTGCATTACCACTCCTACCAAAGAGCTCAGACCTCTTGCGGTTGTTGTCCTGAGTCGCTGAGAGCTTGGAGCCTCTGCGTGGAGTTGTCACTCTGTGGTGAAGAAAATCCCTTCTTAAGTGCTGGTGAGATGGGTCAGTAGGTGAGGGTGCCTATAGCCAGGCTGACAAACTGACTTCAGTCTCTGGTGGACAGAGAGAACTGACTCCTAGGAGTCCTCTGACTACCACACAGGCACTGTGGTACACGCGTGTACGCATACAAACAACACGTTTTGTTTTTAAAAAAGATTTCTTAGCGTTATGAATAACCTAGCTGCATGTACACCTGCAGGCCAGAAGAGGGCACCAGACCCCATTATAGATGGTTGTGAGCCGCCATGTGGGTGCTGGGAATTGAACTCAGAACCCTCTGGAAGAGTAGCTGTTGCTCTTAACCACTGAGCCATCTCTCCAGCCCCTACAACATGTTTTTAAAAGCCTTTTTTTTGTTTGTTCACCATTCATGTCTCACTTCATTCGTGAGTGAGAGCAAGAACCCAAGGGGAGGGGCTGGAGAGATGGCTCAGTGGTTAAGAGCACTGCCTGCTCTTCCAAAGGACCCGGGTTCAATTCCCAGCACCCGAATGGCAGCTCACAACTGTCTTTGACTCCAAGATCCGACACCCTCACACCAGTACACATAAATTAAAAAAAAAAAAAAAAAAAAAAAAAAGAACCCAACGGGAGAGCTGGCTGCCCCAGTGTAGTGGGCTTTCCCATGGCAACAACTGCCTTTGAAACACCCTTGCTTCTGCAGGTGACCCGTCCCCTCACATACCTGCTGGAAACCTCAGTAAACTCATTGGTTCATGGAGGAAACTTGGGTGAAACCACTTCTTTAGTCTAGCATCAGCGCCCTACTGTGTCAGATAGGTAAGCCTTTCTGTTCATGTTGCCCCTGGAAAGGCACAACAGGGAGGCGTTCGGTGAGCCCAAGTCACAAACCGGCACATGGAATACAGACAAGGGGAGGGAAGGCGGAGTCAGTTAGCCAGGAAAGTAGGATGACAGCTCGAGCAAAGACGGAATATGGCTGGAGATGTAGCTAAGTGACGGCAGGTGTGTCTAGCACGGGACCTCAGCGCTGAGCAAACCAACAGGAGAATGCGTTGGCTCTGATAACCATGCCTCCCATAGGGCACAGGTGGCGCTGGCTTTGGGGATGTGTCAAAAGAGAGCCACAAGTTGCCATCAAGATGTCCTGTCCTGAGGCTGGGCAGTGGTGGCGCACGCCTTTAATCCCAGCACTCGGGAGGCAGAGGCAGGCGGATCGCTGTGAGTTCAAGGCCAGCCTGGTCTACATAGCGAGTCCAGAGAAACTCTGTCTCAAAAAAAAAAAAGAATAACTCCAGAGAAGGATATGATTGGCCTGGGATGGGTCAAGTGTTCAACCTTGGACCTGTAGTGGCTAAACATGAGGCCTGGTACCCATCCTCAACCAAGTGAGGGATCTGGGCCAATGTTTCTGTGGGAAAAGGCTCCTGCTACCAGGCCTGATGATCCTCACAGTGGAAGGAGAGAACTGAACTCTTCTGACCTCCACATGCATGTTACCGTAGCGAACATGCAAGGACACATACACACACACACACACACACACACACACACACACACACAACAGGAGAAACCTATATTCATTAGACTGTCTACAAGTTCTCTGAGCAGAGGTCTCTGTCCCTTATGTTTAATCCCATTTAATAGCACCCAAAGTCATACCCGGCACATGGCAGCGCAAAAAAGCATGTGTTAAATGAACGGCCGTGTGAATTAACACAGCAGAAGCAACTATGTTAAGTGTATTTCTTTATTTTTAAAAATAGTGTCTCTCTATATTGTCCAGGCTGGCCTCAAACTAAAGACTCTCCAGCTTCCTGCTGTTCAGGTTACAGATACACCACCGTGTTTTGTTTTGTACACAGTCTTATTATTGTTGTGTGTGTATGATGTTGGGTGTGTGTGTGCAATGATGTGCATATAAAGGCCTGAGGACACTCTTGGGATTAAACTCACATCCTTGGGCTTACTCAGTGTCTTTCCTTCACAAGCCCTCTCACCAGCCCCAGCTTGTGTGTATAATTTACTCAATGGTGGAAGCCCTTTTCTGAATCCAAGTAAATGTTCAAAGGGACACACTTGGGAAACGTCGGATCCATGTATTCTGGGGGAGATGTCTGCAACCCTGTGTGCTTCACTAAGCATGGCCAGCATTTGCCCGAAGAACAGCAAATCGTTTGACAAAACAAAGAGAACCTTACTGCTCACCCTAACGGCCTGGAACTCACTCTGCAGTCCAGGCTGGCCTTGAACTCACAGAGGCCTCCCGAGTGCTGGCTGGCATTATCACCACCTGACTGAGGTGCAGAGTTAATAGTCTCTGTTAGTGTTCTCTTGAAATCTGGTCATTTGTGTACCGCCGAACAGTTTCAGATCGTTTTAGAATCTGAGTGAGGTGACACACCTGGCGATCTCAGCACTCAGAATGTTGAGACAGGAGGCTCAAGAATTCTAGGCCAGCCTGGGCTCTCTAGAGAGAACCTGTCTCAACCAAAAACCAAAAAAATACCCTGCTTTTGGAGACATCTCTAAAATACTTCCTGGGGAGATGTGAGAACGCTTCCTCAGTGCTGGCATGTATGACTTTAAATAGAGACTCCGCCTCCTTTGCATATGATCAATACATACAAATAAAAAGATTAATGAGCTCACAGAGGCGGTCTCAGTACAAGAGAGAAGTTAGTCATCCTGGGTACAGAGAGCTTCCAGATTAGGAAGCTAGATTAGCTGAGGTCTTGGTTTTATTTATTTATTTATTTATTTGGCTTTTAGAGACAGGGTTTCTCTGTGTGTCCTTGACTGTCCTGAATTCACTTTGTAGACCAGGCTGGCCTCGAACTCACAGCGATCCGCCTGCCTCTGCCTCCCAAGTGCTGGGATTAAAGGCATGTGCCACCACCGCCCGGCAAGGTCTTGGTTTTAATTTCACCTCTGCTCCCAAGAATTCTCATTTTCAGGAAGTTTCTAAGGCCCGGGGACTGCTTGCTGAAAGCAAGAGGATTAAATAGAAATGGTTGGAATAGTTTTCCAGCTGGGCTAGCCTGTGGTGCTAGCTCAAGAAGCACCATTAGCATTGACAGATGGGTGGAAGTAGTGCGGAACACGAAGAGCTGGTTAGTGCCTCGTACAGATACGAAGATGAGGTTCAGACGCATGAACTTAAATCTTGTCTGTCCTTCACCTGAATGACTCAGAAGGCTCTCACAGGGTTGAGGAAAGCACTCTGATTCATAGAACCCCTGAGAAGGAGAGTGAGGAAGTGCAGAGGCCCTCAAATTAGTCTAAGACACCCTTAGCAACTGCTGTTGAGGTAGGACCAGTTGACCTGGCTGGAGTCTGAGTCCCCAGTGCCCAGTTTTCCTGCATACACCCCATGCTGCTCGTCTGGTAAACCAAGCACTGTGTAACAGGTGTGTGGGACAGAGCCCATTTGACAGGAGCCAGAGGAAACGGATGTTTCAAGGTCTCTAAAGTCCTTGCTGTCTGTTCCTTTGCAATTTCCTTCACGGTTTCAGTTTTCTTTTCCTGAACTTGTCCCTCCAGAACTCGCATGGCATGTATAGGTGCTCATAAACAGCACAAGGACAATCCTAGGCTGTGAGAAAGGTCACAGCCCTTGCTGCCAACAGACACAGCCCAGCTGGCTGTCATCATGGAAATTTACAAATGATAAAGGCGCTCTGTCCCTTTAAGAGCTGCCCCTACTCTGGGACTTTAAACTGTGTAGTAACTGTTGCAGCAAGAAAAAAAAAAGTGCTTAATTCTTTACCTTTCTGGAAAGAGCTCTATTGATCAAGCTTGTTGAAAGTTAATAGTTAATTCTAAACACTGTTACAGTTCACTTTTGGAACCACAGACATTTTAATATTTATAAATTGTCAGATCTCATCTTTCCCTGTTGTAGAATCCCAGCTATACTTATTAGCCCAAACCTAAGCTTAACCTGTGCTCATTTGAAATTCTAGGAATTGTTTCTCCTGATTATGAGATTTCGAGTGTGTATGTTATGGAAAACACAAGTCTAATGACTGTTTTGAAAAGATCTAGGCAAAGGGTCATGACAACCGCTCACTGTTTAGCACAACTCCCTGAACAAATCTCCAGGGAAAAGCTTAAAGTGATGTAATAATTCCTGATCATTGTCAGGAACAAACACATCAGGAAGCCACAGACATGTCTAATTAATTCCTGCACTCTCCTCAAATACAAATTAGCACCAAGTAGCACTTTGTAACTCAGAGGTAGCTGCCCACATGGCTGAGGAAAGAGGCTGGGCTGTATAAGTTCAGCGAGGATTTCATATAGAACCCAAGAGGCTGAATACATATTTGGAAATGAACATTATTTTGCAGAAAAGGCAAGACCCAGAATAAATACTGGCAAGAGAGATACAAAGAACCATAGGATCCACTGTGTGCTTCCCTACAGGGACAGCTGGCACCTCCCCACCAAGGTGACAACTCAGGACAGATGAGAGACAAGCTGCCAGGGAAGCTCAGGCATCCTGGGAAGATGGGCAGTGTTCTGACTAACAAGAAACAGCAGAGGCAGAGGGGTGAAAAGCTTAGCCTGGAAGGTATGGGTGGGACTGGCCAAAGGGGCAGAGATGGTGTTTAATTGTGGAGATTTAATTTAAAATGTTTGAATCAATTTAATTCCATCACTCAAGAGGCAGAGGCAGAGGCAGGCAGATCTCTGAGTCTGAGGCTAGCCTGGTCTATAGAGCCAGTACTAGGATAGCCAGGGCTACACAGTGAAGCCCTGTCTCAAAAACCAACAACAAACAAACAACAAGAAGAAAATAAGATAATTTGGACCCAGGCATGGTGGCATACGCTTTAATCCCAGCACTCAGGAAGGCAGAGGCAGGTAGATTGCTGTGAGTTCAAGCCCAGCCTGGTCTACAAAGTGAGTTCAAGACAGTCAAGGACACACAGAGAAACCCTGTCTCAAAAAACAAAAAACAAACAAACTAAAAACCATTATAATATTCTTGCCAAGGCCGGGCAGTGGTGGTGCATGCCTTTAATCCCAGCACTTGGGAGGCAGAGGCAGTCAGATTGCTGTGAGTTCTAGGACAGCCTGGTCTACAGAGCAAGTTCCAGGACAGGCAGGGCTAAACAGAGAAACTTTGTCTCATAAAATCAGTCATTCTTACTCAAAGCCAAGCTCTCAGCTATAGAATCCTAATTTGTACTGTACTTCTCTGGGTGTACACAGTAACTAGCACACTTTTTTTCCATGTTCCATGTATGTTCCATGGAACCCATAGATCTGCTTTGGGTCATTTCTAGATGTTATACAGAGTTTCAAAGGTTCTGTGACCACAGACTCCTGGGAAATGGGTAAACATGGGCCCTGACTATGTCAGACCACCTTGAGAAACAGACATGCCAATGAGAATTAGGTACTGCCTTAGAAAGACTGATACACGACTGTGGAGAGTCAGCTGTGCCCTGCTCTAAGCTGTGTGAAACTGATTTCCAAGGTTAGCCTTACTCTTACGGGTAGTTTTATGTCAACTTGACATGAGCTAGAGTCGTCAGAGAAGGGGGAGCCTCCACTGAGAAAATGTTTCCATAATATCAGACTGTACACAGTCCTGTAGGGCATTTTCTTAATTAGTGATTGATGGGGAATGGTCCAGCTCACTGTAGATGGGACCATCCCACAATGGGGTTGGTAAGCAGCACTCCCCCATGGCGTCTGCGCTAGTTCCTGCCCTCAGGTTCCTGCCCTGAGTTCCTGTCCTGACTTCCTTTGATAATGAACAGCACTGTGTACTGTAGAAGTGTAAGCTGAATAAACCCTTTCCTCCCCAACTTCTTTCTTTCTTTCTTTTTTCTTTCTTTTTGAGACAGGGTGTCTCTGTGTAGCCTTGGTTGACCTGGTTGACCAGGCTGGTCTTGAACTCACAGCAATCCACTTGCCTCAGCCTCCCAAGTGCTGGGATTAAAGGCGTGTGCTACCACGCCTAGCCCCAACTTGCTTTTGGTCATCGTGTTTCATCATAGCAATAGCACTTATAACTAGGACACTTACCCTGAGTGATTCCATCTTACAAAGCAAAAGTTGCCTCTCTTTTTTTTTTTTTTCTGCAAATGCAGAGGTTGAGTGAATCAGTATCTTGTTTGTCATGTAGTTGCTACCACCCATGAGGCATGGACAGATAAATTATTCTGCAAGCAAAGAAGTGCCACCTACAACTCTCCGAAGTAGATTGTGACTATGTAGGTACAAGAGTCTATTAAAGCCATATAGGATGGGCTGGGTCTATACTCAGTTGGCAGACTGTTTGCCTGGCATGCAAGAAGCCATGGGTTCGATCCCCGGAACCACATAAAACAAAGAATGGTGGTGCATACCTGTAATCTCAGTATTTGGGAGGTAGAGTTGGGAAGATCAGCCAGGGTTCAAGGTCATTCTCAGCTACACACTGAGTTCCAGGACAGATTGGGTACAAAAAGATGAGGTGAGAGAAGAGAAGAGATGAGGAAAGGAAAGAAGAGGAGAGAAGAGGAGAGGAGAGGAGAGGAGAGGAGAGGAGAGGAGAGGAGAGGGGGAGATGGAATGAAAGAACCGTAACAGAAAAACCAGGCCCACGCAGTTTTCATAGTTCTGGAGATTGAGCGTAGGTGACTTGGAGCATGCTAAACGCTCTACCACTGAGCTACAACCCCCCTGCCCTCAGGCCCACAAACTTACCTAACAAAATAAAGCAAGAAATAAGAACTCTCACCTGGACCTCCCAGAAAGGAAGGATGCCTAACATTCTCTTGACAACGGCTCCCCCAACCTGTCAAGGGACCAATAGGTGGGGACCTCCTAACTGTCTGGGGGTCAGAGGGGTCAAGTCAACACAGTCCCCGCTCCTTAGATTGCTGGATGATGTCCACACTGGGCACATGACCTGGTTAATTTGTATTTTGAAGGATATCTGTTCTGAAGAACACACTTTAGGAAACATTACACCAGACAAAGAGCTCTCTGAGGGTCAAGCCTGTATCATATCTTTTTGTTCATGTGTTCCCTAGAGAACTCTGAAGAATAGCTTGGTCTCAGAGGCATTCGACACATTTTAGAAGGGAGAGATTAAGCTGAAGGCAATATAGTACAAAACTAAGGGGGCAGGAAAGTGTGAGTCATACTTAGGAATATTAGTTTGATTGTGCAATAAAGAATGAGGAAAAACTATGTCAGCAAATTAGATAAGATTCCTGAAAAGACAGAAACTACCAGAGCTATAGAAAACAGAAAGCTTCAATAGAGCCACACCTGAACAGACCAAATTAGTAAATTAAGACCGGGCCTGGTGAGCCAGGTGGTGGTGGCGCACACCTTTAATTTCAGCACTCAGGAGGCAGAGGCCAGCGGATCGCTGTGAGTTCGAGGCCAGCCTGGTCTACAAAGTGAGTCCAGGACAGCCAAGGATACACAGAGAAACTCTGTCTCAAGAAACCAAAAACCAAACCAAAACAAAACAAAAGACTGGGCATGGTGGCATATGCCTTTAAACCCATGAGGAGCACAGGTCTGAGGCACCATTGTGCTGCACACAAAGTCCAAATTCAGGCTAAGACACTATTGTAAGTCTCTCTGTCTCTCTGTCTCTGTCTCTGTTTCTGTCTGTCTGTCTGTCTGTCTCTCTCCACACACACACACTGAAACACATATAATACATAACTCACACATATATAAATTAAAAAGGGAAACTATGAACAAAATCCTAGGAGCAGGAGAGATGGTTCATCACTGCTCGCTCTTTCAGGACCTCCCGAGTGCAGTCCCAGCATGCTCATGGTGGCTCACAACCAGCTCTAACTATTCCCAGGGGTCCAACGCTCTGTGGCCTCCGTGGGTACGAGTCAGGCCCATGCAGGTAGGCATATGTGCAAGCAAAACACCTATATAATATACTTTTTTAAAAATGAAAAAAAAAATGAGGTTGGCTCTGGATCTGTTGGACATAGGCTTGGTGATCAGTCATTGATTTTAGTGGTGTGTGTGTGTGTGTGTGTGTGTGTGTGTGTGTGTGTGTGTTAGGGTTATTAAGGACTGGGTGTAGGGCCGCAGGCTTGCCAGGCAAGCATACCTAGTGCTCCTCCCTCCAGTCCCACCCAGCACCTTCTCTCTTCTCCCTCTTCTGTCATCATCCTCATCTCCTTTTTCTCCATCCTCTTCCTCTTCTTTTCCTTCCTGCTACGTAGACCTGCCTGGGGTGAGCTCGCGGCGGTCCTCCTGCACCTCTACCACTGGGATCACAGCTGTTCCTGGTTCCCAGCCCGTTTCTACTTCATTTTGAGACACTCCCTTTACTGACTAAGTTGGCCTTAAACTTGTGATCCTCCTGCCTCAGCGTCCCGAGTAGCTGGAATTATAGGCACGTAAGCTAATACCTCTGGGTAGAAACGAGTATAAGAAAGTCACCAAATCTCCAGTAAAAGAAGTTAAAGCCATCTGTCTGTGCAGTAGTTAGCTTTAAGGTGTGCCATACTGATGAGAAACAGGGCTCAGAAAACAGGAGTCCTTCACTCTGGCTAAATCAGGTCAAGCCTGCGTTCATAGTCCTCAGTGAGGAGTCAGAGCTACTCCGAAAAATGTGAGTGAGGTGCACCCCAAACGATTGCAAGGACTAGCACCCCAAATTGCTTTGACATCACAACAATTTCAATCCCTAATACTTCAGTTTTAAAAAGATTTATTTATTCATTATTATGTAAGCAGTCCTCTGTCTGCACATACACCTTCAGGCCAGAAGACGGCAAGAGAATCACATTATAGATGGTTGTGAGCCACCATGTGGTTGCTGGGAATTGAACTCAGGACCTCTGGAAGAGCAGACAGTGCTCTTAACCTCTGAGCCATCTCTCCAGCCCCCTCATACTTCATTTTTAATCCACACACACACACAAAAAAAACATGATCATAGGTGCAGTTCCCGTTACTTCTAGACAGTCTGCAGGTGTCACTCGCCTCTTCTGATTCTCAGATGGCAGGCATCCAGTGGATGACTTTTCCACCACATTATTCTAATTTCTTCCTTCTGGCTTGGCAACTTCTTTTTTTTTTTTTTTCCATGGTAGGAAGGATTAGGGTGTGTGTACAAATAGACTTTAGTGTCCTATAAAAATGGCTCCCCTGGAAAGATGGCTCAGTGGGCAGCGGGTTTAGGAGTTTGCCAGTAAGTTCAATGCCTGGAACTCACATGACGGAAGGAGAGAACTGACTTCTCCAGGTGTTCTCTGATCTCCACACACATGCCAGGGTGTGCACATGTACACATACACAAAATAAACCCAGGCAGTACTTAAGATAACTTCGTAATGGCTCTCGATGGGCGGGGGTGTAGGTCAGTGGTGGAGTGCTGGCCTACCACGCTCAGGGCCTTGACTTCAGTTCTGAGCACCGCAAACCAACCAACCAAAACAGTTGAGAGCCCCTGCCCGTTGCTGTGTGAGTGCGCGCTGAGAATGTACCCTTTATGAACCTATGAATCTGGCTCTCACCAAACCCTGCATCTGTCAAGGCCACGTTCTTAGCTTTCTTATCTTCCAGTGCTGTGCAAATGTAATTTGCTTTTTGTTTGTTCTCTCCCTTTCTTTCTTTTTCTTTTTTGGGTTTTTTTTTTTTTTT
>OU015747.1:51511088-51526634 GCA_907169655.1 Acomys percivali | reverse complement strand
TTTCTTTCTTTCTTTCTTTCTTTCTTTCTTTCTTTCTTTCATGTGTACGCATGCAGAAGCCTGTGCGAGCTAGAATAGGGTGTTGGATTCCTTGAAACTGGAGTTACAGGAGGTTGTGACTCAAAATAAAAAATTTAAAAATTGTATGCAAACACTAACAGCCAATAAACATGAGAAAAATGTTCAGCTTCTGTGGCTGCCAGAGAAACCCAAGTCAGAACTAAATCAAGAGCCCATCTTACCCAAATCATAGCATCAGTCACTAAGAAAACAAATAATAAATGCTGGACAAAAGGGAACCTTTATATGCTGCCAGTAGGAATGCAAACTAGTCCAGTCAGTATAGAGGTTTCTCCAAAAACGTAATAAAAAACATTCCACATGATGTAGTTATCGCACGTGTAGTCATTTACCCAATGGGCTACAATTCAACACACTACAGGGACACGTGGACATCCGTGTTTATTGCAGCTCTAATGCTCAACAGCCAAGTCATGGACTGACCCCGGTGTCTACCAACAGAGGAACAGATAAGGAAAACACGAATATAATATACACAGAGGATTTCTTTTCTGTCATAAGAACAAAGTTATGTTGTTTACAGGAAAACGAATGTAACTGGGCATAATCACATTAAACCAATCTCAGGAGTGGTTCATTTGCAGTGTTTAGAATTTATATGGCTACACAGTCATATGTCCATATGCCGTGAGAGTGGAAGTAAGTCTGTCATGAGGGCACAGGAGGATAACAGCAGGTGGGGCCAAAAGAGGGATGGGAGAGAAGCATGGTGGAAACACACTCAACGCTTGGCCAAAAACTTAAAAAATAAATGTATATGGAAACGCAAAGGTCTACCACAGCTAATACAATTTTTTTGTGGAGAAAAAAATGCAATGGGTGAAATAAGTCTGCTAATTAAACTTTGTTAAAGTTTAGATTTACTTTATGTGTGTGAGTGTTTTGCCTGCATGTCTGTATATGCACATGTGTGTCTAGTGGCTGTGAGGTCAGAAGAGGGCATTGCCTCCCCTCAAACAGGAGTTACAGATGGTTGTGGGTCCCGGGGACTGAACCTGGCCCTCTGGAAGGGCAGCAGGTGCCGTTACCCACTGAGCCATCTCTCCCCTCTAAATAACTTCAAACAGAAATGTATGGTTACAGCAGCAGTACCATACAGATTGCATGGAAAGACAGAATAGAATAGAGAGCCCAAAAATAGAGACACAGGAATATGCCAAACTGATATTTAAAAAAAATTTAGTCACTTATTTGTTATTACTTTGTATATGTGGAAGATAGGTACAGACACATGTGTGCCACAAACACGTGTGGGGGGGTCAGAGGGCAGCTTTTAGGAAGCAGTTCTTTCCTTCTATGTGACTGAGGGAATGAATTTAGCACATCAGCCTTCTGAGGCAAAGCATCTTCAGCCACTAAGGCATCTGCCAATTCCCAGCTGATTTTTCTTTTTCAAGACAGGGTTTCTCTGTGTAGCCTTGGCTGTCCTGGACTCACTTTGTAGACCAGGTTGGCCTCGAACTACTCAGGGAGGCAGAAGAAGGCAGAACACTGAATCTGAGGCCCCAGCCTGGTCTCCAAAGTGAGTCTAGGACAGCCAAGGCTATCCACCTGCCTCTGCCTCCCGAGTGCTGGGATTACAGGCGTGCGCCACCACTGCTCAGCCTACAAGCAAATCTTAAAAAGATTTCAGCCTCATCAGTAAGTGGGGAAGTGTGAATCAACAGTACAATGAGTGATGAGGAAGATGGCTCAGCTGGTTGCCACCAAGCCTGCAGCTCTAAGTTTAATCCACAGGCCCCGCGTGGTGGAAAGGGAGACCCCACGCCTTGGAGCTGTCCTCCGACCTCCACACACATGCTGCAGCACAGCTGCATGTGCACGCACGCACACAGATACGCAATAATACAACGATAATAAATGGCTTCATAAAACCACAGTGAGATATTTCTATGCATCAGGATAGCTAAAATAAAAACTAGCGACACTACCAAACGCTGACAGACAAATCACATATGGTGGTGCAAGGCAAAATGGGTAATTCCCTCTGAAAAACAAGTTTGGCAGTCTCTTAAAAACTACACATGCAACTACTGTCGACTGAATGAACGATTTAAAAAGGAACTTCTCTCAGAGAAAAACAGTGGGCCCAGATGGTTTCACCCTGAATTCTACCAGACGCTAAGAGGATTGATACCAGATTTTCACAAATACTTCAAGAAATACCTCCCAACTCATTTTTCTTGGTTCTTTAAAAAAAATTTTTCATGGGGCTGGAGAGATGGCTCAGCAGTTAAGAGCACTGACTGTTTTTCCAGAAGTCCTGAGTTCAATTCCCAGCAACCACATGGTGGCTCACAACCATCTATAATGTGATCTGATGCCCTCTTCTGGCCTGCAGGTGTACATGCAGGCAGAACTCTGTATACATAATAATAAATAAAGCTTAAAATTTTTTTCGTTATGATTTATTCACATTACGACCCGATTGTTATCTCCTCACATGTGTCTTCCCGTTCCCCCTCCCCTAGACCTCTGACAGGAGGGGCCCAGTATTACCTGATATGAAGATCAGACAAAGACGTCAGTACATATGCTTTAAACAGCCAAACACACCTTCAAATAGAAAGATGCTAACTCCTGCTTCCTTGCTTTGACAAACTTTCAAATAAAATTTAACTTAAAATAAAACCCTGTAATTTTGGTTGAATATCTTGTAAGCACACTGGTTACTATAACATTTGATATAGTAGGTTACATGAAGACTGAGCTCTCCTAAAGCACTAGGTCTGCATTGGTCTCCTAAGTGCTGGGATTACAAGAATGTACCACCACACCTCGCAGAAGGCTGTTTCTTTCATGGTTTTTCTGTGGTTCTTAGGTCTTGCTGCCCGGGCCAGGTTGGGCTAAGTGGATGACAATCCCACACCACCCCCCGCCCCACACCGAGTACCAAGCATATACCTATCCTCCAGCTCCTTGGTGAGATTTGTCGTAAAGGGTCCTCAATTCATTCTGTGTGGTTTTTAAATTTAAATTTGTTTTGTGTGTATGTGTACGTTGTGTGCCAGGATGCATGTGTCAAGGTCATCTTATCAATCTAACATTATTTTTTTTTTTTTTGAGAGGTAGCTGCATAAACAGTGCCCAATCCTCAAGTGGTAACTTAGGAACCACATTCTCTTGGCCAAGTCACTTTACGTTCTCCAAAGCATGTTTTTTCTCTCTGTACAATGTAGAGTTGTGATGGCTCCACTAATGAATGCTATGTATCCAGCCTACACTTTTTAAAATTCACTTTTTATTACTAAGCATGATAAAAATAAACAGTCTGTTTCTAATTTGACATTGTGGTGTCTCAAATAGAAATCTGTAAACCCGTCCTGTACCCATTTTCTCCATCCCTCGGTTGTGATATCAGAGGCAGAGGGAAGAGTGGAGAACCATCGAAATCATTTTTCTTTATTTTATTTTTTTAAAGATTTATTTATTTATTGTGTATACAGATTTCGTTATAGATGGTTGTGAGCCAACATGTGGTCGCTGGGAATTGAACTCATGACCTTTGGAAGAATAGTCAGTGCTCTTACCCTCTGAGCCATGTCTCCCACCCCGAAATCATTTTTCTATTAACCTGCCACTCGGAAGTCTCACTGCGTCCTTGGCAGCATGGTGGGCATCTGATGACGCAAGACCTTCGCTCTAGCCCCCTGCCGGCTGCCCGCAAAGAGAAAGGACGAAGCTTCCCTGGGGTCATCAAGCTACAGTCTTGCAGCCACACACCTCTTTTAGCATCCAGAATCCTTCTGTTAGAATGCTTTCGAGTTGAAGGAGGCAAAGCTTTGTTTCCTTCGTATCTCAAGTCTGAAGATACTCAGCTGGCTTCGCTTTGATTTCATGGGCACACACCAGCCCATGAATACACTGGTTCTAGACAAAAAACAAAAAATTCCCAAAGATGGTGGCTTCATGTCATTTGTTTGATCAAAAAGTATTCGCTGAAGTATCCAGTATCTTTCAGATTCCTGAGAAGAACTCTGAAAACACCAACAGCTCCATTTGCTTGTCAAACTTTGGTCTGAAGGTCAGGTCGGTGTCTACTGTAATTTACAGTGGTGAAGCTTAGAGGCAGTTTCACATTAATGCAACTTAGATGGCGATTCTAGCCATTTCTATTTTGTGACTATGAATTAGCCTCAAAAAATGTTATAGTAGCCTGGAGTGGCGGTGCGCGCCTATGATCCCAGTTCTTGGAAGGAGTTCAAAGCCAGGCTAGGCTTCAGAACGAGACCAGCTCAAAAACCAACCCCGCCCACTGTTCAAAATTCAAAGAATTCCGTGGCCACGTCCCTGCTCTGAGCTCTTCCAAGCTTAAGCATTCAGTAACTCTAACACTCTCCTTTCTCGCCTGTCCTGTCATTTGCATGGAAGTCGGGCTGGGAAGCCATTCTTCCAGAACCCACCCATCCCAACAGGTTCACAGGGAGAGGCAACTCCCGGTCCCCGACGCCTCCCAGAGCTACACTTGAGCAGAGCGGAGGGCGAGAAGGCGTTGCGGAGACGCAGAGATAGGGGCGGGGCGGGGCGGGGCGGGGCCTAGGTGGAGAAGGGGCGGGGCCTAGGTGAAAGGGGCGGGGCGGCATGGGAAGCGGTTCAGTTCCCGCCTGCAGATTTCAGCCTTTAACCCCCATGCCAGGTTCAGTTCGGCTTTCCGTAGCTTGCCCTCGCTGGTTCTCAGTCCTGGATCACCTTGGATGAGTGGCTGGCTCAGAGCCTTGTATCCACACCCTAATCCCCAGCCGACTCCTAGTCCTCACTGGGCCACAGCCAGAAACTCCCGCCACCCACCGGAAGTAGTCCAAGACAAAATGCAAATAGACTTGGGTCATGATAAGTAAATTATTCCCAAGACCCAACGGCAGAAAGATATCTTTGTGGTTATGAAGTAGTTACCGTTAAATATATTTTTATTTATTTTTGTTACAAAATCAGACTGATCCATAAAAACACATATCGAAAGTGGCAGCTAGGCTGGTCCGTGGGCACCTGGACACTGAACACTGGAAAACAAACGTGGGCATCACGCTCAGCGCCTTTACCGTTTTTCTAGTTAGTGAATCATCTTAACTGAACTTTTCCACTTTAGTTAAATTTGTCTTGTGGCATCTACCTCAATGCTAGGCCAGAGTTAATAACCAGAGGGAGTAAGCCTTTCAAGGAAAGACAAATCTTTAAAACATAGATAATTGCCCATGCAAAGTGTACTTCGTCTTCTGCAGTTGCAATATGTTTGGTTTATTTTTCTTGCGAAAACGACAGTCATAGACGTTCCTAGGGAGGATGGGTGAATGGGAAGAAAACTACAATCAGAATGCTAAGTTTAGCAATTTCATAATTACGGGATTGACAGCACAGAAGCGTAAAATGTAAAAAGGCTCATAACGTCTTTACTCCCTGCTAAATTTGTCAGGAAAGAGCATTAAAAGATGAGTGAAAAGTCAGAGTTCCTTTTATTCAAATAATGAACATCATAGAAATAAAAATTAAAGAGAGCCTTCCTAATGCTGACTCCAAGACAGACTAGCGCTAGCTTGTTGGCTTATCTGCCCTCTGGGTTCTGTGTTCGGAACTGGTTTTTCTCTGGGAAGGGGTTGTTTGGGCTTGAACTCAAGACATCCAGTCGGTCACTTAGATATGTTTATAGCAGCGGTTCTCAACCTGTGGGTCACCACCTCTTGGGGTTCAAACGACCTTTTCAGAGGGGTCGCTTACACCATCAGAAAGCACAGATATTTACACTACTATTCAAAGCAATAGCAAAATTACACTTGTGAATTCACAATGAAAATACCTTTATAGTTGGAGGTCACCACAACATGAGGAGCTGTCTTAAAGGGGTACAGCATTAGGGAAGTTGAGAACCAGTGCTTTATAGAAATGCAGTCCCCATAATCTGGCAGTGATACAGGAAGGTCTTGAAGGAGCTGTTGCTACTTGGGCTGGAATGCAGGGTGTACCCCCATTAGTCGGGTCAACGGGGGAAGCTGTTTTATGTATTTCAATTTCCCCTGTTGCCATTGGCTAGAGTGCATCAACTGTCAATGAATTTTAAATAAAAATTTAAAAATTATTCTTATTATTATCACTGCTACTACTTATGTCTGTCTGTCTGTCTGTCTGTCTGTCTGTCTGTCCGTCTGTCTGTCTGTCTCTCTCTCTCTCTCTCTCTGTCTCTCTCTCTCTCTGTGTGTACAACTTGCTGAGTGATTCCTTCCTTCTACTGTGTCAAGGCTGAGATTGTGATTTCCTTCTATCTTGTTGGTTCTGGAATTGAACTCAGGTTGTCCTAATGCCTTGATTTGCTGAGCCTGTTCCCTGCCCCTATTACGGTTATGAATTTTAAGCTTGCTTGTTAAGCACTTAACCACATCTCTCGAGTTTTTTATAAATCTATCAAGTTTATATTAAAACACTTTGGTTCTTTGATAAATGCTCAGAGAGCTTACTAATTTACTATGTTAAATTTTACATTTATGAATTTGAGGCCAGCTGGGCTGTGGTGGCACACGCCTTTAATCCCAGCACTTGGGACGCAGAGGCAGGCAGATCTCTATGAGTTTGAGGCCAGCCTGGTCTACAGAGTGAGTATCAGGACAGCCAAGGCCACACAGAGAAACCTTGCCTCAACCCCCCTCCCAAAAAACCCCAAAAATCAAAATTTAGTTCAAGGCCAGGTTGGTCTACAAAGTGAGTCCAGGACAGCCAGTGCTATTACACCTGTCTTGAAAAACAAAACAAACAAACAACAACAACAAAACCCGCAAAAGAAAAAAACCCCAAAATTTCACATTTACATATTTTATAAATATAGTAGACTTTTCTTAAGAATGGCATGTTAGAAAAATATATAGATCAAGCAAATTGAATTCCTTTCATATTTGAAATTGTTTATAATTCCAATTATTGCCTTTCTCAGAAAGTATACAATTCACACATTGTATCTGATCGTCTCTGATACCTCACATCCCTAAAAAGTCAGAGTCCACTCTGTACTGAGTGGCCTGCTCTCCCCAGCACTGAGGACTTGGCATGTCCTTCTGGGGTACAGAGACTGCTCGGTTTTTGAGTGAGTACATAGCTTTCTCTTACTGGGTCAAAATGCCTGTGAACATCCACTTGAAAGGAGAAAAGCCTTATTCTGGCTCATGATTTCAGAGGTCCCGATGCACGTCAGCTGCGTTATCTCTCTGGGCCTGTGACAACACAGCACATCACCTTGGGAGCACGAGGTGCGGAAAGCCTGTTACCTCATGGCAGCTGGTAAGTAAAGAGAGAGAGAACAGGAAATTGGGGTCCCAGCATCACCTTTTATCTATTGGGCCCTGAATCCCAGGGCCTACCTCCTCTTCTCAGCACCAAGCTGAGGACCAAGTCTTCAGCACATGCGCCTTTCAGGGATGCTGTAGACTCAGGCTGTAGCAGTGGGTGCCTGTGGCTTTGCCACTAACTTGATGAGTTTCTTTGGGCAAGTCAGGTGCTGCTTTGTGCGCTGGTTTTCATCAGGAAAGGGTGCGACAGTGTGCACGTCACAGAGTTGGGAGCCTCCCAGGCATCAGCAGCTTGGCTATCCTATCCTCCTAACAAGGGCTTCCCAATGTCTGGGAAGATGCTAACAGACGTACTGATTGGTCACATCCTAAGAATTTCAGTGAAATAGAATTTAAGGTGCCAGCTTTTTTTTTAATTTGTGAAAAATTTTGAAACATAAGATATCCAAAACATACTGTATAAGAAATAGCTCTCAGCTGGGCGTGGTGGCGCATGCCTTTAATCCCAGCACTGAGGAGGCAGAGGCAGGTGGATCTCTGTGAGTTTAAGGCCAGCCTGGTCTACAAAGTGAGCCCAGGACAGCCAAGGCTAACACAGAGAAACCCTGTCTCAGGAAAAAGAAAGAAAGAAAGAAATAGCACAGTGTGGTACAAGTTTTGTTACTAGATCTTAGAAAGCATAATATGTTTCTTAACACTATTCTAGTTTCTTCATTGTGGCCATTTAGAACTGTAATCCTTTTCCAATAGAGAGTAATGGATCTGTTTTTGGGCTGATACTTTGATGTTACATATTGTCTTAAGAGTTTTTACTACTGTGAATAAAGCAATCTGGGGAGGAAAGGGTTTATTTGACTTCTACACCCTGAATCATGCTCTGTGGAGAGAAGCCAAGGCAGGAACGCAGGCAGGGCAGGAACCTGGAGGCAGGAGCGGATACAGGGGCCATGGAGGGATGCTGCCCACTCACTGCCTTCTTCCCATGGCTGGCTCTGTCTGCTTCCTTATAGAACCCAGGACCTTATAGAGCCCAGGGATCGCACCACCCACAACCAGCAAACCTTCCCACACCAATCATTAAGAAAATGCTCCAGAGGCTTGCCTACAGCCTAATCTTATGAAAGCAATTTCTCAAATAGGCTCCCTCCCTCTCAGATGATTTAAGTTTGGGTCAAGTTAACGTAAAACCAGCCAATACGGAGCTGGGCAGATGCCTGATGAGGGCACTGAGCAAAACAGGAGCATGCATTGCCCTGTGGGGGCTCCCCCTTGGCTGACCCCTTGGCACAGCTGGGGTTTGCCTGCCAGTTAGTGGGAGCCTGAAGCCCATGCCGTTTAGCTGGGGGTTATTTTCACAATTAGGACATCTCCCGTCCCTAAGAATCCTACAGACTGTATCTTTGCCTCCTTGAGTGCTGAGAGAGGACGGAGTTCTCTGGCTCTCCCTGGAGAGTTCAGCTAATCTCTGCTTACTTCAAGTTAATTAAATTCTTTACCTCTTTTGTGGCGTGTTTTCTCATCTACCTAATAAAAAGATTAGTGACACAGAATTAGGATAAGCCTGCAATCTTTGGTAGGTTACATGCTTATTTAAAAGGTGATAATGTTGTCCAGATAACTCTCCACTTTCCTGATGCACGCTCCCATCGCCAGTGTGGTGGGGAGTCAGTGAGCTAGGCTGGAATTCCTCATGCGGGATGGAGGGGGGGGGCGGGGCGGGGCGGGGCGAGGAAGGGCGTGGCGCTGGCAAGGTGGGTCAGCTAGCGAGTACGCTTGCGCGAAGCCTGATGACTTCCGAGTGCCTCCTATGTCCCACCAGATGGAAGGGAGAGGAAGCCTACACTACCGATATTTATGGAGTCGTCCCCACCCCGCCCCCTGCCCACTGAATAAGTTAATGTAATTCTTATATTTTTTTGGTTGTGAGCCTAGCCATCTCTCTAGTCCATGATTTAATTTAAAAAAAGCCTTTAATCCCAGCGCTAGGGGAGGCAGAGGCAGATGGATCGCTGTAAGTTCGAGGCCAGCCTGGTCTACAAAGCGAGTCCAAAACAGCCAAGGCTACACAGAGAAATCCTGTCATAACCCCCGCCCCCAATCCTCACACAGAACAGAGAGGTTCATTCTACAGAACTGCTTTGTAAAAAAATCAGTTTGCACACAGCCCCATTCTTCTCGTCAAATAAGATGATGATTTGAATTGAATTTGGGCCAGGGACTCCGTGAAGATCCCGTAGGAACACAGGTTTAGATTTAGGGAACCAAGACACCTGCTGTTCATGTGGCTTTGTGACCTGCTTTTTGCTTACATCTTTCAACAATATGCAAACATCTTTCCATTATCATTAGGCTTCTGCCTTTTTAATGACTACAGAACATTAGATTTTATACTAGAAATTATATACAATAATTTATATAAAGGATTCCTTATTACTGAACATTTAGAATATTTGACAGGAAGAATAATACAAAGACTATCCTTGTGGTTAAATATTTGCTTACATGTTTACTCATTTTCCTGGCATAAGTTGCCCCAATGGAGTTGATGGCTTTGTCTGAGTTCGGTCTGAGTCCCACAGCGCCCTCTAGGAAGGTTGCTGCAGCTTGTGTCACACACCCGGCACCAATAGCGCACATCGCCCTGCTGTTGACAGACTCTCTTACAACCTTCGCTGGTAAGTTTCACCATTAAATACTCTTTTTTGTTCGTGTATGAAAAGGATGTGTGTGAATTATCAGAGTCCAAATGTGAAGAAACACGTGATGTAGAAATTGAGGATCCGTGGGCTGGAGAGATGGTGCAGAGGTTAAGAGCACTGACTGTTCTTCCAAAGGTCCTGAGTTCAATTCCCAGCAACCACATGGTGGCTCACAACCGACTATAGTGGGATCTGATGCCCTCTTCTGGCCTGCAGGTGTACACATATGCAGAGCACTGTATACATAATAACAAATAAATAAATCTTTTTTAAAAATCGAGGAATCCTGTACCTTTCATTATTCAGAAAGAGAGTATTAGCCTGTAATACTTAGCTATACTAATTTTCAACTTTTCTTCTGAATACACTAATGCGGACTTTAGGATAATTATGCATTAATACTTACAACCCCCTTTTTTCTCCCTCTTCCCCCCTCCCCCTCCCTCCCTCCCTCCCTTCCTTTCTCTTTCTGTTTTCTGAACAGGTTCTCACTATGTAGCCCAGGCTGGTCTCAGCTCATCATGTATGCTGGGCTATCCTTGAACTCATGGCACTCCTCCGCAGTACTGGGACTATAGACTGTACCAACACTTCTTTGCTTATCTTTAACAGCATGTCTAGGACGTACTTGTTAATATAATTAGATCTCATTTTTTCTCCTCCCCACTTTTGCCTACTTGTTTTTCCCTTTTTTCTGATCTGGCCCTTTATAGCCTAAGCTCACTTTTATAACCATGTAATTATATATAGTTGTTTTCTTATTGATTTGCTAACTGTACATATTAAATATATTGCCCTTTTGATGTATTTATGAAGCTATTTTCCATAGTTATTTTTGTGACATGTGTCTTAATCACTGTTCTATTGTTTGCTGTGAAGAGACACCATGACCAAAGCAACTCTTATAAATAAATAAATAAATTAATTAATTAAAAAAAGAAGCCGGGTGTGGCAGCACACATCTTTAATCCCAGCATGCGGGAGGCAGAGCCAGGCAGATCGCTGCAAGTTTGAGGCCAGCCTGGTCTACAAAGCGAGTCCAGAACAGCCAAGGCTACACAGAGAGACCTTGTCTTGAAAAAGAAAAAAGAAAAAAAGAAAAAAGAAAGAAAGCATTTAATTGGGTCTGGCTTACAGTTTCAGAAGTTTAGTCCACTATTATCATGGAAGAAACATGGTAGTCATGGTGCTGAAGAGGTAGCTGACAGCTACATCCTGATCCACAGGCAGCAGAGAAAGAGAAACCCTGGCCTGCTGTGAGCTTCTCGGTACCTCAATGTGCACCTCCAGTGACATACTTTCTGCAACAAGGCCATGCCTCCTAGTGAAGGAGAGAGAAACCTGTTTTTTAGGATCCCAAGTATGGGATTGGAACGGTCGCGTGAGAGAACAGGTGAGGTTAATTCACTAGAAAAGCAACCACCTCGTGCAGGAGCTTAATTGTTGCCAGCTGAAAAGATCCTATGACCAGACTCTGGGAGGAGATATATAAATGAGCCCAGAACTGGAGGCAGGGCTTTTTGGAGACTTGGGATAGATTTGGCTGTTCCTCGCTGCACTTCAAGACGCTCCTAGAGAAAACTGCTCGAGGGAAGGCTTCGGGACTCCGGCTCCTGCTGAGTTTCTGGGTTCTGGTTACCCCAGGTTCCAGCAGAAGAAATCCTGCAGCTCACGCCTGGAGAATCGTTCCTCAGAACTGATATCCTTAAGTTTTGTTATTGTGTCCATTAATCCTCATTTCCTATTGTTTTGGTTAGTCAGGTTATAAGGGACATATGCTCGGTCACTAAGTTGTCAATAAAATATATTGGTTAAGAAAATTGAGGGAGGCAGAGGCAGGCGGATTGCTGTGAGTTCGAGGCCAGCCTGGACTACAAAGTGAGTCCAGGACAGTCAAGGCTACACAGAGAAACCCTGTCTCGAAAAACCAAAAAAAAAAAAACCAACAACAACAACAAAAAAACCAAAACAAAACAAAACAACAGAAAATTGAGCCTACATCCTAGTCTTCCTAATTTTTCTTTTCTTTCTTTTTTCTTTTTTTAAAGATGTACTTATTTATTTATACAGTATTGTACCTGCATTGTGAGCTTGTACACCAGAAGAGGGCACCAGATCTCAGTATAGATGGTTGTGAGCCACCATGTGGTTGCTGGGAATTGAACTCAGGACCTTTGGAAGAGCAGTCAGTGCTCTTAACCTCTGAGCCATCTCTCCAGCCCCTCTAATTTTTCTTAAAAAGTGCCACTCTCTGGTGACTAAGTGCTCAAATCTTTGAGCCTATAGAGACTATTCTTATTCAAACCCCTACAACATGTTCATCTTTTTATGTTGTTTTCAAAATACCACTGCATTTTTGGCCTGATGTTGGTCGTCTTGGTTTCCTGTAGGTAATATTGTGACCAGGTCACTTTCTGTAACCTCCACCTCTTCTGCTCAGCTTGCCCATACACCACAGCTTACTACTTCATTTTAAAAAATATGATACTAAGCCAGGCATGGTGGTGCACACCTTTAATCCCAGCACTCAAGAGGCAGAGCAGATGGACTTCTGTGAGTTTGAGGCCAGTTTGGTCTACATAGCAAGTTCCAGGACATCATAGACCATGTCTCAAAAAAAAAAAAAAAAAAGACATATAATTGAGTTTGATTTCTAAAATATTTCTTGGTCCTGGGCTAAGGCTCCAGCAAGGTTCATATCCAAGTTAATAGAAGGCATAAAATCTTAGCTGTTCTCAGTTAGGTGGGGGAACCTGGAAAAAAAACCTACTCAAGCATAGAAATGCTTGAATGTGCCTTAGCACAGTACAGAATTGTCATCTGGTTGCTGCCTAATTTTGTGTGTGTGTGTGTGTGTGTTTGTGTGTGTTTGTGTGTGTGTGTATGTGTGTGTGTGTCTGTGTGTTGATATGTTTGCAGGTGCATGTGTGTGTCTGTGTGTTGATATGTTTGCAGGTGCATGTGTGTGCCAGTGTGTGGAGGCCAGAGGTTAGCCTCAGGTGTCATTCCTGAGGAGCCATCCTCAGGATGGCTGTACTTTGAGGCAGAGTCTCTCACTGGGGTGTGGACTCTACAAATAGGCTAGACTGGCAGGAGGCCTCCTGTCCCACCTCCTCAGTTCTAGGGCCCCAAGCATATGCCGTGTGCCTGCTCAGTGAGTGCTAGGAATCACAACAAGTCTTCACGCTGTGCAGCAAGCACTTTACCAACTAAGCCATCTGCCCAGTTGGTTCTGATTTATGTTTTTTGCAGTGCTGGAGAGCTAGCCCGGGGCCTTGAGCGGTCAGGGAAAATTCTCTGCCAGTGAGCTGCACTCACAGTCCTGCTTGGCATTCTTCTATTTTGCTTTCACGCAGTGGCCTGTCACCACTAGGGAACAATGTATGTCATACTTAATTACATTTTTGGTATAATGTATATATGCTAAATATGAAATACTATTTAGTAAAAAGAAGTTGTATACATATTATTTCTTTATTTGGGGGACCAGATGTTGACATTAATCTTGTCCAAATACTTCAAATTAATAAGCACTTTTTTATATTTCTAAAAATCATTTGCACTTAGAAGATATGACAGCTCAAAACAAGAAATGCGAGTAACCCCCCCCCCCTCCACTGGACACTATTAAATATCTTTGCCTAAGTTATCGCTTATATTTAAAAGATGTTCACTCTTATTAAGCTGCAAAAGAACAGTTGTCCTTCAAGTAAAACCCAGACCTGCTCTGGGGCTCGAGAGATGACTTAGTGGTTAAGAACATGTGCTGCTCTTGTGGAGGCCCTGGCTTCAGTTCCCAGCACCCCCATGATGACTCACAGCCATCCACAACTCCAGTTCCAGGGGATCTGGAACTCTTCTGACCTCTGTGGGCACCAGGTGCACATGTGGGACACAGACACATATGCAAGCAAAAACGTATGCACATAAAACAAAAGGTGTAAATCTCAAAGCCAAGCCAACCCCTGGACCCGTGCTGCCTTATGGTAACACATCCTTACTGCTGCCATTACGAGTTATCATGAACTTGGTTAGTTAAAATCATGTACCACATCTGAGGCCACCTGCATTTCTTGGCTCTTGGTTTATTCCTGCAGCAGTCGTGAGTGTGCGCATGGCTGCTGTGGTCAGATCGTCTCTGCCTTTGCTGCCTCCCCCTTTCTGTGTAAGAACACATATTACAGAAGGCTCATCATCTGTAGGCTTTGAGCTGTTTCAAATCTACTCTATTTGAGGTTCTTTAATGCTTATACCTCCCTTCCAACCCACCTACCTTAGACAGGAGAGAGAAGAGGTTCATGGGAACAGGAGAAGTAGACCTTTTTGGACTCAGTTCCTTGGAGCGATTCCCCTGCCGCAGTTGGCAGGATTCCCGCAGACCCGTTAAATAGCAAACCAGCAATTCAGCAAAGGTGACTGCAGGTGACTGGAACTTAGAGCAGCAACTGGACGCTAAAAGTGTTCCTGGTTCGCTCTAAGAGCATCTCGAAGGGAAGTGATGGATGGCCAAACAATAGAAAATGGTGTAAAGACTAAAAAGCCCAGCATTTTGTTTTGGGTTCATATATGTATCTCCTCTCAGAGTCCATACCAGAATGTTTATCAGTTGTCAAAGACCATGCCCCGGCAAGGAGTGGTTCCTCTTCTAGTGGACAAACATCACCTATTCTCTCACAAGTCTGTTTCCAGCAGAAGAACACGGCCCTCCCCCGCCCCCAAGTCTGTTTCATGTCTCACATTTGGGATGAAACAAAAACATATTTACATCCACTACAATCATGCAAGATAATTTCTTTTCTTTTCTTTTCTTTTTTTCTGAGACAGGGTCTCTCTGTGTAGCCTTGACTGTCCTGGACTCACTTGTAGACCAGGCTGGCCTCGAACTCACAGCGATGCACCTGCCTCTGCCTCCCGAGTGCTGGGATTAAAGGTGTGTGCCGCCATACCCGGCTACAAGATAATTTCTGTTAGCTTCATCATACCTGCAAAATACCTTTTTCCATGTACATTAACATACTGAAGAATTTCAATATCAGTATTCATGGATATCTTTGGTTACTTTGCCACAGACAGTATTCCCAATATACTTCTGTTACTGAAACCAAAATTGGCATCATACATCAATGAAGAAATCGGTCAGGGACCCCTCTGTTGCTTTTGTTGTGGTTTTTGATGCTGAGGTCTGAATCTGGGGCCTTTGTGTGCTGAACAGGTGCTCTCTATTGCTAAGTTACACCCCAGCAGCTCGGTTTCCTTTACATAGGCGTTGTCTGTGGAACATGACATGGCATCCTGGATCCCCAGAGTTTTGGAGGCTCGAAGCAGGGGACAAAGAGCTTGAAGCCAACCTGGACTACATAGTAAGATTTTTCTCAACAAACAAGCAAACAGCAAGAAAATGAAAACAGATTTGGCTAAGTGCTAAAGCATGTGAAGGCAAACTCTTCATTTCTTTAGGACCAGAGGAGGTTTTTAACTCTAAAGGATGCTGAACTTCT
>OU015747.1:51496548-51509173 GCA_907169655.1 Acomys percivali | reverse complement strand
ACAGTCCTGAGGTGCAGGGCTAGACAGTCCTGAGGTGTAGGGCTAGAGAGCGAAAGCACGCGTCAACAGTAGCTGTTGCTTTTGTTGGCATATATACTGCATGTGCTCAGGCTGGTTGAAGGCATATATAACTAACTACTAGTAAAATTCAGGCCTGGGGGCGGGGCTTGTATGTGTGGACACATCGTGGGGCCAGAAAGATGGCTCAGGGTTTAAGAGCACTGACTGTTCTTACAGAGAACCTTCTTTAGGTTCTAAGCATCCACATGGCGGCTCATAGTTGTCTGTAACTATAGTTCCAGGGGATCTAACACCCTCTTCTGGCACATAAACATTAAAAATAAATAAACACATTACAGTGAAAAACAAATAAATATAATAAGTATACAATAAAAGACAAGAAATAAAGTAACGTTTTAATGGTGTTTTCTTAAGGGAAGTGCAGAAATTTTATCTAAAATAGTATGTTTTCCAAGAACTTGAATGGGTCCATTTCTCCGCTTGCTGTTTTTAGACAGAACAGCTAGAGGCTGTCAACACATGGTTTCCAGTGCCTCTCCCTGCATGGACTTCAGGTTCTCCGAGCAAGAAGCAGCCTGTGCCCGCGTGCTAACATGTTTACACGCAGCTCTCTGAGGAAGTCACGTGCATATGTTTATTTTTTGAAGAGCCTAGCAGGTCACCGCTAAAAATAATCTTGCTCAGTGTCAGAGCTTCTGGGACACGGAGGGGCATTCCTCACATGCCCTCTGCAGTCGGTGCCCTAAGCCGGGCATAGCCAGTTCTCGCAAATGGCTCAGCCTAGAGAACAGCGACGCAGCCACCAAGCTGGGCAACCTGGGCGTTCATTTAGTGACAGACCCTGCAGTAGTGGTGTGCACCACTTAGAAGTGGTGTGCACCTTTTTCCTGTGCCTACCATTGTACATAATGCTGAAATTTAAATATGTTTATGGCAGCTTGTAGAGCTTCTGTGACTTTCCAAAGAAAATATTGAGGTTTTTCAGAACCAGAGTCCATGATATGGTCATTTGATTTTCTTTCTTTTCTTTTCTTTTTTCTTCAAGACAAGGTTTCTCTGTGTAGCCTTGGCTGTCCTGGACTCACTTTGTAGACCAGGCTGGCCTCAAACTCATATCGATCCGCCTGCCTCTGCCTCCCAAGCACTGGGATTAAAGGCGTGCGCCACCATGCCAGGCTGGTCATTTGATTTTCTAACAGACAAATGCAAGATGTCCGGTGGGATGTGATGTGGCACAGAGACAGAAGCAGAGGATCTCTGTGTCTACAGAGTGAGTTTCAGGACAGCAAGGTCTACACAGAGAAACCCTGTCTTGAAACAATCAAACAAACAAAGTCGAATGTCTCATCAGCCTCTATTTTTGCAAATGCTGGGTACTCCTGTTGAATGGGTGGGCCTGGGGAACACTTACATCTGGGGGACCGCCCCCCACCATTTGCCCCTGACTTTCATCCCACTCACTTATGATTGCACTTTCTGTTATTCTGCGTGGGAAGCCTTGAAAGCTAGTCTAGAGAAACTGCAAAGGGATGTAACGTACACTTGGGGAGGCAGGGGCAGGAGGATTGGAGTTTGACATCATCCTCTGTCACACAGTGACTTCAAGGCCAGACTGGGCTCTGTGAGACTCTGTCTCAAAAAAAAAAAAAAAAAAAAAAAGAATAAAGAAGAAAAGATGATTCTGCTTTTAGAAGAGTAATCTCTCCCTGGGGGTGTGTGGCTCAGTGGTAAAGCATGTGCCTAGCATGTGCGAGGGTTCAACTCCCTCACCAAGACAGCGAAAGATTAGCCTAGTGTCAGACAGCCCCGGTGGGAGATGGGGAGGCTTGGTTTGTTTCTTATCTGTTTTTCCTTTTGAGACAGGGTCTCACTATGTAGCTCTGGCTGGCCTCGAACTCACAGAGATCCACTCGCCTCTGCCTCCCAAATGGTGAGACTGAAGACTTCGGCTGCCCTGCTCCTCCTGGGAGACTAGTTTCAAGTCACAAATAGTGGAAACCCAAACTAAGTCGTGAGCAGGAGGGAAGTAATAGGATCAAGGCAAAGAAGACAACTAGAGCTAGCAAGGTGTCACAGCCTGGAAGGCGCCTGCTGGCAAGCTTGACAATCTAAGTTCAAATCCCAGAGCCCACTCCCACAACTTGACCTCTTTGTTTTGGGGTGTGTGTGTGTGTGTGTGTGTGTGTGTGTGTGTGTGTGTGTGTGTGTGTGTTTTCAAGACAGGGTTTCTCTGTGTAGCCTTGACTGTCCTGGACTCACTTTGTAGACCAGGCTGGCCTCGAACTCAGAGATCCACCTGCCTCTGCCTCCCGAGTGCTGGGATTAAAGGCGTGCACCACCACGTCCGGCTCATTTCCATACTTTTTTAAAAACTTAAAATATTACTTTATATTTGTGGGTATTTTGCCTGCATGTATATCTGAACACCACATGTGTACCTGGTGCTCATAGAGGTCAGAGGAGAGTGTCCAATCCCCTGGAACTGGAGTTATAGATGGCTGCGAACCATGTGAGTGCTGGGAGCCAAACCAGGGACCTCTGCAAGAACAAGAGCTCTTAACCACTGTGCCATGAACCCAGTGCCATGCTTCTAAAGTCTTAAGAATCGAGCTTTAGGGGGCTGGAGAGTTGGCTCAGTGGTTAAGAGCACTGTCTGCTCTTCCAAAGGTCCTGGGTTCAATTCCCAGCACCCACATGGCAGCTCACAACTGTCTGTAACTCTAAGATATGACACCCTCACACCAATGCACATAAATTAAAGTTAAATAAAAAAAAATCGAGCTTTAGGGGCTGGAGAGATGGCTCAGAGGTTAAGAGCACTGGCTGCTCTTCCAGAGGTCCTGAGTTCAATTCCCAGCAACCACATGGTGGCTCACGACCATCTATAATGAGATCTGGTGCCCTCTTCTGGTATGCAGGTGCACATGCAGGCTGAACACTGTATATGTAATATGTAATATGTAATAAATAAATCTTTAAAAAAAATCGAACTTTAATATTTCCTAGTCAGAACCTTCCCCCACAAAACTGTTACCAGCTGTCTGTCTCACCATTGTTATGTCGATTCTCCTAAATAAAAATTTACCATTCTCTCTCTCTCTCTCAAATTGTTTAATTAGCGCAGCTCCTTTGTAGCTAAATCTATAGTCCTTTATCTACTCTGTGTACAATGTCCACCCTGACGTGGTCCCCTCACTGTGCTGGAAGCTTCTGGTGATGAGGGTTCCTGTCCCTGCATCTTTGTAGTTTCAGAGTTGGACAGAGTTCTGGAGACCTAACAAAGCTTTCCTAAACAAATGAGCTGGGAGACAGAGAAAACCTGAGATGGGTTTTCAAGACCAGACTTGGTGACAAGAGATGGACCACCAGTTCTGGATTCTCAAGTGACAGCTGCGCTGCTGTGTTGAGCTTGTTGATAAGACAGCATCCTCACGGCCCGCGGAGGGCTGTGGTGTCTAGCAGCCGTTCAGCAGCCATTGTATTAGCTAGTCTGCTGACTGATTGTATACTGCATTGGATCCAGCCAAAGAGTTCTTTAGGAAAATGTAAGGTCCAACCAATTGCAGAGTGAATCGACTCATTAGGCAGAAGAGATGGAAAGTGCTTTTGTGGAGTGCCATCTATCCCAGATACCTGAGCAAATACTCAGCTCCAAGGCGGCTTAATCAAATACAGATCTCAAAGCATAGGATGTGGGCTGGTTGCAAAGGACACCTGCCTACCTGAGACCAGCGGCTCCAGTATTCGATATATTAACTGTATCCAAATCTGACCAAAGGCACTGCCAAGACAAGGAGTCACAAGTGTGGTGACTGGGGGCTGAGTTTCAATAACTTCCCCAGTAAGGCTTTAGCACTTTTAAGCTAAGATTCTACGCCGTAATAAATACATGTGGGAGTTTCCACTTTCGGTGCATAAACTCTTGTTTTTACTGTTGAGTTATATAATGATCCCACTGGCATTTTACGCTGATACTGAGACTCAGAATTCAGCGTTTTACAAGGTCCTGGGAACTTGTTTGCAAAGGAGAGTGTGATGAGAAAAACAACGCTGGTGCAACATGATCACCTGCATCTGAGAAGTCTCGAGTAAATTTAGTTAGGTGAAGCTGCTGCCAGCCGCCCAGGGGGTAAAAGGCTGGCCAGCTGTGCGTACTGGTGGCTTCCACGGCTGTCCAGTGCGAAGCAGCTCACTTCCTGAGTGTTCAAGTCTCTGATTAGCTAACCCCAACCTTCCCCAAAGGCTAGATTCCTTCACGCTTTTGAGGAAACTCGGTGGCCCGTGATATTGCGCCTTTCACTCAAAGCCAAAAGGGCTAAGTAAGTTGGTTAAAATATTAGTGGTCAACACTTTGTAAGGTATTTGTCCCCTACAAGGGTATTGTTACTCAACTGTATTAGTTAAAGAGAGTAAAACCTATGAATCTTCCATCATTAAACCAGAAGCGACTAAACACTTTGTTTCATCATGCCAGAATGAAACAGCTTTTCTTGCTTTTGTGTGTGTGTGTGTGTGTGTGTGTGTGTGTGTGTGCGTGTGCGTGTCTGTCGACTGAGCATAGACTGTGTAAGAAGCATGCGCTCTACCATTGACCTACAATCCTGGCCCTTTGTTCTTAGTTTAACTTGCTAGATACTTTAGCAAATAAAGTTTAAATCTTAAAATGAGATAGTTTGGATCCTCGGGGACAGAGGGTGGAGAGGTGTAAAGCAAGGACAGCAGCTCATTCATCTCCGTCACCAGGAAGCTTGGCGCTTCAGGAAAAGATCTCCCCAGAGATGGCAGAGTGTCATTTACAATTCTCTAAAACTTTATAAGGCAATTTGATTTTTAATGCTTCTGCAATCTTAGTCTAGTGGCTTTTTATAGCCCCAAGCTGTGTGTTTAAATGTATATTCCAGTGTTAAAGTAGGTCTCAACAAATCACCCTTTTCTGCTGCTTGCAAAATG
Source organism: Acomys percivali (assembly GCA_907169655.1). NCBI lineage: Eukaryota > Metazoa > Chordata > Mammalia > Rodentia > Muridae > Acomys > Acomys percivali. The sequence continues at coordinate 51,504,202 of OU015747.1, read as the reverse complement.
ATCTCTTCCTTAATTTTTGAAGACTTTTAATTTTATTTGAGAATGCTTTTAATTGTCCTCAACTGGTGTGTACCAAGTTGGTCTCTTGGTGCCTCCAATGTTCTTGGGCATGGGGGATGAAGTGTGCTTAGAACTTGGTATCTATTGGTAAGTCTTGATGAAGGGGTCAGGTCGAGTGCTTACGACCTTCAGTCTGAAATCTGGGGAGCTAAATTTGGGGCCCGCCCACTGCTCACCTTTCAGACCAAAAAGGGAGACTGGAGAGATGCTCGTGCCCCTGCAGACCTGAGAACATGAGGAGGCCGAAAAGGCTTTTCAAGGACAGGAGCAGAAGTCTGAGCTTTAAACAGTGGCTGGATCCAGATAAGCTGACCTTAAGGAAGAGGTCATTCCACGAGGCTACAGGTGCACCGCAAAGTCTCTGGTCAGTGTCGCGGAGCTTTTCAGGTACCTTCTGGCTAGAAATTCATAGGTCAAGTTTATGAGTGTGTGTGTGTGCGTGTGTGTGTGTATGTGTCTGTGTGTTTGTGTGTGTATATGTCTGTGTGTCTGTGTGTAAATGTGTGTGTATGTGTCTGTGTATCTGTGTGTATATGTGTGTGTCTGTGTCTGTGTATCTGTGTGTATATGTGTGTATCTGTGTGTTTGTGTGTATATGTGTGTGTCTGTGTATATGTGTGTAAGTGTTGTGTGTCTGTGTGTATAAGTGTGTCTGTGTGTGTAAGTGTTGTGTGTCTGTGTGTAAGTGTGTGTGTGTGTGTCTGGTCTCTGTGTGTGTGTATACTTTTAAGTACAGGCTGGAGCTCTAACTCAGGTCCTCATGTTGTTCAGTAAGGACTTGAAGACTGGGCTGGCTCCTTAGCTTCTATTGTTATTATTATTTTGTCTTAAATAAGACATTTTCTGTTTGTTCATTTGAAAACAAAAATGTATTATTAGTTTTAAAACACTTCTTTTCAACACACCTATAACCTCCTGAGGGCGCAGCAGGAAGCTCAGGAGCTCAAGGTCACTTTCCATAGCAAATGGAGTTTGAGAGTATGGGCTATCCTACTTCAGAAAAACAAAACAAAGTGAAACAAACTAGCTGAAGCCTCCTTTCCCCTTAACTACTTTGTCAAATGCAAAACAGATGTGCCACAACAAAATGTGACAGTCAATTTTGCACGCACAGTGCCCAGCTTTCTTGCTAAATAACAGAAACAGAGAGGACTTTGGCATTAAGATTCAATCAGATCTCCAAGCCAAGTTTAAATGCAGCTAATAACTACTACTTACAGAAATAAAGGTGTTCGGCCCAGGTTAAGGGGAGTCAACAGTGATTTCTCCTAGGGCAGCGGCAGCGAAGGGATGTGTGGGGAATCAAGATGGTCATATCGAGCCTGTTGCAGGCCTGGCATGTATTGTGAAGAGAACAAACTCAACAGACCTGCCCCTGCACGCAATAAAGGTTATTTTATTATAACCAGAAATGATAAAAGAGAAAAACTAGGGTAGGATGTGGCTCAGTGGTAGAATACTGCCCTAGACTATACAAAGCCCTGAATTCAATCCTCACACTGGAAAAAGAAACAAAATAAAAATAAACAAATGAACAAAACATAGTAAACACTCTGATCCTATGAGCAGAACTACAAACCCTCTTCCAGAGAGCCCTTCTTATTCTTCGCTTGCTCTTTTTTTTTTTTTTTAAGACAGGGTTTCTCTGTGTAGTCCTGGCTGTCCTGGCCTCACTCTGTAGACCAGGCTGGCCTCGAACTCACAGCGATCCGCCTGCCTCTGCCTCCCGAGTGCTGGGATTAAAGGCGTGCGCCACCACGCCCATCTCTTTTATTCATTTAAAAAGTAATTTATTACATATCCCACTGTGTGCTGTGTATCATGTGTTAGGAATTGCATATATGGTAGTGAACAAAATAAATATGTAATGGAGGTGAGGGCCTGCATTCTGAGCACTTGGGTGACTGAAGAGGAGGGCTGTTAAGTTCAAAGGCTAGAGAGACATCCTGCCTCAAGAAACAAAACAAACAAACAACAACTGTTTAACTGAGAAAAAAACCACAACAACCCACAGATATGTTTTCTAGTCTCGTGGAGCTGCAGGAAGGCAAACAATAAACAGAAAAGCAGGCATGCTGCCACACTGCACATTTGTCACTTACACACTTCACGTAGGGACATTTTGTTGTTGTTTGCTTGCTGGTTGGTTGGTGCCGGGGCCTGAATTCAGCGTCTCATGCCTGCCAGGCAAAGGCTCCACCATTCAGTGGCAACTGAAGTGAGACTGGGAAACAGGACACCTTCAGGGAATACAATCAGGAGCAAAGCCAGAGAGTCTCCCTTTCTGGAGCTTCCTGTGTGAAGTGCGAGGCGGCTTACTCAGAGTCACACAACAGAAGGCCAAGTTGTAGCTGTGCTAAGAGCTACGACAGAATAGCTAATAAAGACATGTGCTCTCGCAGGGAGGTTTCCCCAAGGACAGGAAAAGGGAAGGAGAACAGAATAGTTAGCAAGGCAGAAGAGGCAGAGCCAATACTCCAGAGACGTTAGGTAATGCAAGAACTCAAAAAATGTCCCCTGGCTCTCACAAGTAGGTCACTACAGGTCACGCTGGAATGAGGACTCAGAAGTCAGATAAGATGGTCCAGGCTGAGTGGAAGATGAGGAAGTCGGGGAAGCAAGAGACTGACTATGCATCAGGGGCGGGGTGTGGCTCAGTGGAGCATTTGCGTATCTCGTGCAAGGCGCTTTGTTAGGTCCCTACACCACAGAGAAGGAAAAAGGGGTAGAGGTGATTCCGTTTGGGTGCATATGGTGGAGTACCACAGTACCTTCCTATAATGTGATTTTTTTTTCTTTCACACTAAAAAAATGACAAAACGTGACAATTCAGACAGGTGCAGTGGCTCCATGACATCACCAAGTCCTTTCTGGTCTGTCAGGCTCAGTGTGAGCTCTTTTGTTGTTGTGAATTGAAGAACGGCTGCTCACTGTCCAGTCAGTGCCTCGGGTAGGAAAGGACTGGAAAATGCAACATTTTGGGCTAGACCCTGTGGTGGGTAGAGTAGGAATGGCCCCCACAGGGTCCTATATTTGAATGCTTGGTCACCAGGGGGTGGCACTAGTTGAAAAATTAGGAGGCCTGGCCTTGTTGGAGAAAGTATGTCGCTGGAGATGGGCTCTGGGGTTTCAGAAGCCCAAGCCAAGCCCAGAGCCCCTCCTTTCCTGCTGCCTGTGGGTCTGGACCTACAGATCTCGATTACTTCTCCAGCAGCGTGCACGCCGCCTTGTTCCTTTGCCATGATGACGGTGGGCTAAACCTCTGAAACTGTAAGGCAGCCCCAGTTAAACACTTTCCTTCATAAGAGTTGCTGCAGCCACAGTGTCCCTTCACAGCAACAGAACAGACTGAGGCAAACCCATGGCTACACTAATAATTGAAATTCAGTTTCTGGGCCTGGACACATACCTGAGTGGTTAGGAGCACTGGTTGCTTTTCCTGAGGACCGGGGTTCAAGTCCCAGCACCCACATAGCAGCTCACAATGATAACTCCAGCATCAGGGACCCGACACCGTCATACAGACACACATGCAGGCAAGACACCAATGTACATAAGATAAAAATAAGTCACTAAAATTCGGCTTCTGTTCAAAAGAAAGGGAGATAAAGCCAAGCCTAGTGATGCAGGTCTATATTCATAGCTACTTGGGAGACTGCGGCAGGAAGATAATAAGTTCATGGCCAGCCTAGAAAACTTAGTGAGAGCCTGTCTCAAAATAAAAAGTAAAAAGAGTGCTGAGGATGTAGGTCAGTCAGTGGCAGCATGCTCTCCTGGCATGTACGAGACCCTCAGTTCCATTCCAGCATGCATAAGAAAGAGAAGGGGAGAGCGAGGAAAGAGCAGCAGATACATAGTATATAAAAATAACTGTCTAGGGCTGCGGGTGTTTGGGGGAGTTGGTGAAGTGTTTGCCGGGCACTCGGGAAGTCTTCGGTTAGATGTCCAGAACTGTAACAAAACTGGGTGCATGGATGAATCCTATGACACTGGAGCGCTTCAGAGGTAGAGGCAAGAGTCCAGTGCTGATGGGTACCAGAATCTGAGAACAATTCCAGGCCAGCTGGATCCACACAGGAAAGCCCTGTCTCCAAAAAACAAAACAAAAACCACAGACATTTGGAGCCAGCCTGGGAGGTAAGAGATTCTAGCACAAAAAGAGATCACACCAGACAAACAAACAGAAGTGTACATAAGTGGAAAGAGAGGAATGCCTTGATGGTTGGATGGGTGTGTGGAATTAGCAGTGGTCCAGCAAGATTGTTCACTGGGCAAAGGCAGTTGCCCGCAAGCCTAATGGCCTGAGTTTGGTGCCTGGGACCCCACAGTGGAGGTAGAAGGAGAGAATCAGCTCCCACAGTTTGTCCCCTCGCCTCCTCATATGTACTGTGGCACACTGTTTGCCACATACGGTACACGTAACAAATAAATAAATGTGGTATTTTTAAAACTGTGAATGACCTGCTAAGAAGAATCTATGAGCGAGCTGGGTTTGTAGGTGCAGTCAGTGCTCTTAGCCTCCCCTGCCTGACATAAAATCTGCTTTCTTTTCTGACATTTTGGACCCCCACTCCAACCCTAGTCTTAGCAGTTTGATCCCCATTAACCCTTTCTGTCCCCCCATGGAGTGAGTCAGTTTGGTGCTTTCACGGCTCCCTCGCTTACACTGTGTGAAGTAAAAAGACAAACAAAAAACTGGGGATGCCATTTGAGTCCCAAGTGCAAACCATCTGAACTCTCAGAAAGTAGATCAGTGTTTTTTGGGGGGCTGGTGGAGAGAGGGTGAAGACAAGAAGGAGAAGTGACGAACAGGCATGAGGGGATTTTGAGATTGTCCCAAGAGGTATGGGGAAGTTGTAGATGCTTGTGTCATCTTGATTTGAGAATGGTTTCTCAGGCTACATGTGAGTTAACACACATGACATTGTGTTCCTTATTATGTCTTTGTTGCCTGTAATAACACCTGAAACAGAGTTTTCTTTTGTTTTGTTTCCAGGCAGGGTTTCTCTGTGTAGCCTTGCCTGTCCTGGAACTCACTCTGTAGACCAGGCTGACCTCGAACTCAGAGATCTGCCTTTCTCTGCCTCCTGAATGCTGGGATTAAAGGTGTACACCATCACACCTGGCTGGAACAAAGCTCTTAAAATGATGTACTGCTGACTTAACTTTGACTCTCGCACTTAAAAAAAAAAATCTTTTTGAAGTTCCAATGCCACCGGCATTGATGGCACACACTTTTAATATTGGTACTCAGGAGGCAGAGTCCGGCAGATCTCTGAGTTTGAGGCCAACCTGGTCTACACAGAGTTTCCAGGGCAGTCAGGGTTGAGTTGAAAGACCCTGTCTCACAAACAAAACAACAACAAAAAAGATTCTACTACCTTCTAAATGAGGGTGTCTGGTTCATTTCAGCCCCTTTAATGCCATCCCAGGAGGCAAGACTACTTTAGCCTCTCGGCATCTTGTTTGTCATGGCTGGAGTATAACGGTCTCCTGCAGCAAATGAACTTCACATTACCCTCTCCTTCTTGGTCTTCACAGGGTTGGCCTTCTTTGCTTGGATGTGAGCAGAAAACACTTGGTTTCTGAGGCATGGCGATGGGGCACAGGGAGGGGACAGGCCCACATCCAAGCAGTCCAGAAACATATGGGAGGCAGTAGAAGCCAGATAACCCTTAAAAATGTTTTTTGGAGTCGAGAGTGGTGGCGCACACCTTTAATCCCAGCACCTGGGAGGCAGAGGTGGGTGGATCTTTGACTTTGAAGCCAGCCTGTTCTACATAGTGAGTTCCAGGACAGCCAGAGCTACACAAAGAAGCCCTGTTTTGAAAACAAACAAAGAAAAGGGTTTGGTTTTCTTTTTTAGACCAAACATGTAGTATTAGTGTTTCTTTTAGCCAAATCCTGTAAATAGGCTCATGGCAACTCCAGCACCATCCTAGATAGGAATGTAGTTTGTGGCTGCAATTCCCAGACTCTGGGTTGTAGAACAGACATGAAAGTATGGCCAGGCGGAGGTGGCGCACGCCTTTAATCCCAGCACTCAGGAGGTACAGACAGGCAGATCGCTGTGAGTTCGAGGCCAGCCTGGTCTACAAAGTGAGTCCAGGACAGCCAAGGCTACACCGAGAAACCCTATCTCAAAACAACAACAACAACAAAACAAAAAAAAACCAAAACCAAAAAAATAAAAATAAAAATAAAAATAAAGAAAGTATGTAGCCTTGTCAGGACAAGGTCACAAGCAGTGAGTTTTGTAAGGTAGGCGGCACCATCCTGTGGAGTGTGTTCATGATCACCCAACATAGATCAGCCCACTTGCTCAGGCAATTCACACATGTGGGGAAGCTGGGCAGGAGACAAACCTGCGGGATCCTGTTCTTCTCTGTTGCGACCTCTGCTGATCTGTGTGACTTGAGTGGCTTGTGTAATCCCTGGGTGTTGCTTCCAACTCTAGGAAAACAAGAAGAGCAACAATTGCCTCCTATCGGTGGTGAAAGAGCTTCCCCTGGAAACACTTTTAATCCTTATCTTGAAATCTGGCTGATCTCTTCTAACAACCAAAGGTCCTATTGGGATGGGAAGAAAGAAACATCTGAGCATGGCGCACGTACCTGTGGTCCCAGCTGCTAGGGAGACTACTGCAGGAGGATTGCTTGAGCGGAGGGTTTCAAGGCCAACTGGCAAATAGAGTGAGATAAGAAAAGGAAGAGGGGCTGGAGACATGGCTCAGAGGTTAAGAGCACTGGCTGTTCTTCCGGGGGTCCTGAGTTCAATTCCCAGCAACCACATGGTGGCTCACAACCATCTGTAATGAGATCTGATGCTCTGTTCTGCAGATAAAGCACTCATATACAAGAGAGAGAGAGAGAGAGAGAGAGAGAGAGAGAGAGAGAGGGAACAGAAAAGGAGGAAGAAGAGGAAGATGGGAAGACAAAGGAGGAAGAGGAAGACACACACACACCAATGTTCTAGGGAGACAGCTCCACGTTGGGGCGGCGCTGCTGACATGCTAGGGAGACACTTCATGTTGGGGCGCTGGTCCTCCTGCCTAAGTGGTAGAACTTTCTCAACCTTGAAAGGAGTCCCGCAAGGGGGGACTCTTTGAAGCGTATGCTTTATTTACTCCAGGTTCGGTTCCTGTGCGGCTTTCCCTATACTTTCCCCATTCTTCTGAAGTCACTCTTTATTTAGGATTAATACTTACCTTTGTGGGTCACGTTTACACTCCAGAATTTTTGAACTTTGACAATTCGTTAGACTCACCTGGGAAGAGTTTTCTTTCTTCTTGCTGATATAGATGTAGATTATGCCAAATCAGGGGTTTTCTGCTGTGGTTTGGGTTGGGTTGGTTTTTGAGACAGGGTCTCACTATGTAACCCTGGCTGATCTGTAACTTGCTACGGGTGCCACCACAGCTGGCTGAAGTGAGGGGCTTTGCTGTGACGTTTCACACATGCATAACTACTTCGGTAGCTTCCTCCTCACTCAACGTTTCCTTTTCCTATCTCATCCTGTTGTGATTGATCTCAAGCTACTGTGTGTTCGAGAGAGAGAGAGAGAGAGAGAGAGAGAGAGAGAGAGAGAGAGAGAG
>OU015747.1:51483269-51496538 GCA_907169655.1 Acomys percivali | reverse complement strand
GAGAGAGAGAGAGAGAGAGAGAGAGAGAGAGAGAGAGAGAGAGAGAGAGAGAGACAGAGAGAGAGAGACAGAGACACAGAGAGAGACAGAAAGAGAGAGAGAGAGAGAGAGAGAGAGAAAGAGAGAGAGAGAGAGAGAGAGAGAGAGAGAGAGAGAGAGAAAAGAAGAAGAAGAAGGAGAAAAAGAAGAAAAGAAGATTGTGAGTTGGGAAACAGCCTGAGCTACACAACGAGTTCTAGGCCACGCTGGGCTATGATGCGAGACCTTGTCTCAGAAAACAGGATGTAGAAATAGGGAAAACACTAGTTCAGTCTTTCTTATCTCAAAATGTAAGTGCACATATTTCTATACAACCACAAACCTGACACCACAGCTAAGATATTAAACATGCACATCTGTATTCCTGGAAGCTTCCGCAAACATTAGAGATGGCCCAAAATTGAATCTCTGGGCTCCCAGGCTGCCACTCCTGGGTATTACCTGGGAGAAAGCTTATGCTTTCTGTATATTGTTTCTGTCTGCTGTACATTTATGGAAAAACACAGTTGAAGTGAAAAACATCCAGATCTAGAGTCTTCCCATGGGCAAGGCATGATGGTGCATGCCTTTAGCCCCAGTACTTGAGAGGCAGAGACAAGTGGATCTTTGTTTCTGAGCTACACAGTGAGTTCTAGGCCACACTAGGCAGGGCTGTATGAAACTGTGTCTCAAATGTTAATGATGACGATGAGCCCCTTTCCCCCTCCCCACTTCCCAGCCTGCATCCTGGCAGCAGCTCACAAAGACAGCTACCTTCAGAGACTGGTCCTGCTATTAGCCTCTGAAACACAAATGAAAGAACAGATGTTTAGAAACAACAACCAAAGAACACCATAGGCCAATTTTCCCGATGACCTTAGATGAAAAAAATTCTCAACCAAACACTTACAAACTGAATTCGAGAAGACATTGAAAAGATCGCTGAGATCAAGTTGGGTCTACCTCAGAAGTGCAGGCATAGTTCAATATATGTAAATCAGCAAACATTATACATTATGTAAATGTCGCACGGTTATCTCAACAGACACAGAAAAGGCTTTTAATAAAATCCACCATCTCTTCATGTGCTAAGGAAACAAAGAAGAAAGGGCATGTTTCACCACAATAAAGGTGAATACGACAAACTTTGCTTTGTAGACCAGGCTGGCCTTGAACTCACAGCGATCCACCTGCCTCTACCTCCGAGTGCTGGGATTAAAGGCGTGCACCACCACCACCTGGCTTAAGTATCGTCCTTTTGGGTTGTTTTGTTTTTGAGACACGTTCTCTCTGTGTAGCCTGGGCTGGTTTGGAATTGGTGATCCTCCTGCCTCAGTCTCATAAGTGCTAGAATTACAGGTGTGCACCACCACACCGGGCCCCAGTAGCAATGCTCTTCAACAACCACAGTCACTTCCCTCCTCAACCTCGGAACCCTGTTGTCTGCTCCCCATTCCCATAGCATTTTTTACCTCACAGCTGTCATATGGTCACACGGAATTAACCCTTCAGTTTCTTTTTTCTCTCGTGATTTCCCATATGCGTGTCTACGTTGACCGTATTCGGTCTTCTTTACCCCTTTCAGATAAAGCCTTTCTTCCCCAGCAATGCCCTCCTCCTTTCTTACCATGTGTGTCTGCGTGCGCGTCCCTGGTGCTTTTTAATTAGCTTTTCCTGCATGAGCACAAGCAAGGGGCTGTGCAGCACTAAGGAACTTATCTCCCCCTCCTCCAGCGGCCACTAGTGAACGGTAGCTCCTCAGGGATGGGGAGGCCTCGCGAATGCCATTTAGCTCAGACGGGACTAGTCTACTTGTGCAGGTAACCACTACTGCTGAGGACTTCCGGGTGTAGCGGTGTTTCCGGCAGTACTTCCGGTCCCCTAGTTCTCACGCTCTTCCCTCACACTCACCACCGTGCCCTGAGGTCTGGAGGAAGCAATAGAGACATTCCACTCAATGCTGAGCAGTCAATAATCGCTTAAACAATGTCAGGCTCCCCCTAGGACCTATAAACTCCCCTTTGTATCCCACAAAGGTGGGATGACCGGTGTAATTTCTTTTTGTTGTCATCCAAGTTATTGCATCACAGCATTTCCTATCACCGGACATAATACATCAACTCCCTTCTAGACTAAGTCCCTTCCCAGTGAGTAAGGACTCTGTTTTGTTCCTTATACCCATCTGACAAGGTACAGTCAGTATCTGTTGACTGATGTTTAAAGACTTTCGTTGTAAGTTTTATTTTTGTTTTGAGTTAGGGGGTCTTACTATGTAGCCCCAGTTTATGTGGAACTCACAATGCAGGACAGGCTGGCCTCGAACTCAGAGATCCACTCAACTCTGCCTCCCAAGAGCTGGGATTAAAGATGTGTGGCCTACACCTATTGAGGCTGTGGGAAAGATTAAGCTTTGTCACAGGTGGAAGCAATCTTGGCGGGCTTTACCCTTAGGGCACCCCATGAATACCTTGTGATAGACTGAGAGGAGCCATCTTGGACCTGGAATTCAGGAAGCAGACCTGGGAACCCCACCTGGGCTATTGTTTTCCTAATGGACCCTCAATGGGAGGAGACCGCCCTTCCCATGTGACTCAGGCAGGTGGGGAAGAGAAAAACAGATTCAGCCAGGGGTTGGGAGAGCGTGTGGAGAAAGCGAACTGACTGGACTATCACGCGGGCCAGAGAGACACCTAAGGACTCATCCCGTGGAACGGATACCGGAAGGTTCACTCTTTTGTCCCTTTAACCTTTTTTCCTTCTTGTGTAAGCTAGTTGGGTTGTATAATAAAGTTTAATTGTTAAGAAACAGAGCCAACAGAGGCTTAAAGTTTTTTGTTTGTAAAAAAAATTTTTTAAAAGGATTTATTTATTATGTACACAGCGTTCTGTCTGAATGTACACAGGCACACCAGAAGAGGGCATCAGATCACATTATAGATGGCTGTGAGCCACCATGTGGTTGCTGGGAATTGAACTCAGGACCTCTGGAAGAGCAAACAGTGCTCTTAACCTCTGAGCTATCACTCCAGCCCTGTGTGTTAGTTTTGTTTTGTTTTGTTTTTGTAGTCAGGGCGTGCACCACCATGCCCAGCTGAGGCTTAAGTTTTTGATACGACCTGTAAGACTATAGTTGAAGCATGCTTACCTTTCCAGTCTCATCTTTCACGTTCACGGCCCGTCACCCTACTCCAACCCTGTGCTTTGTCATTCAGAATCACCAACTGTTCTCCTGACTTTCACAACTCTGCCCAGGCTGGAGGCTGATGCAGGAGGATCACAGTGTGTTAGAGGCCAACCTGGACTACACAGGTCTAGCTGGGATTCAGAGTGAGACCCTTCAGACAGACAGACAGACAGACAGACAGCAGACAGACGAACGATTGTCTGCTGTTTTTTTTTTTCCACACTTGTGGCCAAAGCAGGCCCTTTGGCCAACCTCAGTGGGCGTCACAATCACCGTGTTATGCTTATTAAAGCAGGCTGCTGAGCTCCACTCTCACGTTTTGTTTAGTAGCTCTAGGGGATCTATATATGTAACACCTGTGTGGGATTGAATAAGAATGGCCCCCCATAGGCTCATACATTTGAATGCTTAGTCACTAGGGAGTGACACAACTTGAGGAGGACTAGGAGGTGTGTCCTTGTTGGAGTGGGTGTGGCCTTGCTGGATGTGTCACTGGAAGTGGGCTTTGAGGTTAAAAAAAAAAATCCCAAGCCAGGCCCAATGTCTGTCTTCCTGCTGCCTGTGTATCCAGATGCAGAACTCTCAGCTCCTTTGCCAGCACCATGCCTGACTGGACTAAACCTCTGAACCTGTGTGTAAGCCTTAACTAAATGTTTTCCTTATGAGAGTTGCCATGGCATGGTGTCTCTTCACAGCAATAGTGCACTGACTGAACCATCATCTTAGAGTATTTTTATGTTTATTTAACTTGCAGTCCCCTTATCCTAGAGCATGGCGTTCCGTGGCGCACTATACTTACCTGTCACATCACCTGTAACAAGGTATTGTGATGTCCTTTTGGATTTTAGAGAATGGGAGGAAGAGAGAGAGAGGAGAGAGATAAAAGGGAGGGAGGAGTGGGAGAGACAGAGTGTACAAGCGAGAGTGCCTGTGTGGAACTGTGTATATGTGGAGTGTTTCTCACCTAGCACGGGGCGTAGAGTCCAACAAAACGGGCACCCAGTTTACCCTGCTGAATAAGCTCATTAAAGATTCAGTGAAACAATGTTAGCACAACCAGTCATGGGCTGAAAATAAGAAAATACTTCTATACGGAAATAAAGAATAGAAACATGAAGGAAGGTTTGATTCATTGACAGATTTAACAAAAATATACCAGGGGCAAGAGAGATGACTCAGTGGTTAAGAGTGCAGACTGCCCTTGCAGAGGACCCGGGTGCAGTTTCCAGTACCCATGTCAGACAGCCCACAACAGCCTATAATTCCATTTTCAGAGTATCTGACATTCTCTTCTGGCCTCTGTAGGCACCTGCACTCACATGGAGAATATAAATTCACATGGGCAAACACACAAATCATCATCATAATCATCACCATAATCATCATAATAAATTTTAAAGGAAAATATATAGCAAATTTAACAGACCCACTGAGAAGTTTTATTGCTTAAAACTGCAACTGCTGCCGGGCATGGTGGCACATGCCTTTAATCCCAGCAGAGGCAGAGGCAGGCAGATCTCTGAGTTCAAGACCAGCCTGGTCTACAAAGTGAGTCCAGGACAGCCAAGGCTACCCAGAGAAACCCTGTCTCGAAAAACAACAACAACAACAAAAAAACCAAACCAAACCAAAAACCTGCAACTGTTTTAAACCAAACCCCACACTGAAATAAATGATGGCTCCTGAAGGTCAGGAATGCAAACTGGTGGGAAACTGTACCCATTACTTTTGATAATTACTTCACAGTCTTCATTTTCTTCTTCTGAAACTGTGTTCTTTGCCTTCAGACTAAACAGTCCAAACCACAGGACTATCTGACACCAGGAGGACTTGGAAGAATCTCTTAGCTGACCCCCAGGGCTGGCCAGGAAATCTGAGTGCCTGCTGAAATGTAAATCCATGGTTTGAGTAGCTCTACCAGCTATTACCTAAATTCTGGAAAAAAAAATTTTCCCTACCTCTAGAAATCTAAAAAATGTCCTCAATTCATGACAAGGTCACTTGGCAGCCAAAGCTGACCTGACCAGGTGTGTGGCTGTCGGCCCTGCTGAGTCTAGTTATGGTTTACACTAGTTTCTGCTTAACATTGATTTTTTTGTTGTTGTTGCACACAATGGTCCATCTCCACTGAGGTGCTGTAGTATGTGGCACATGTATGATGTGATGTCCCAACCCCCAGCAATTGTGTTCTTAAACACATCTGGTAAGATGGGCTCTGGGGGGGGGGGGGGAACGACCCATGTTTTCACATTAAGAATGAAGTATGAAGTTCCTTTGCATTTTGTCTGCTCTATTCTAGATCATTCAGTGTGCCCTATCTGGTTTGTCACTTCATAACTGAAGATCAGTCCTCTTGAACACGGCTTTCTTCATTGTGCTGTTGCTTTAGGGTTTTTTTGCTACCTAGTTGCTTTTTGTGTTTGAGACAGAGCCAGTCTTTGTAGTCCCGGCAGGCTTTGAACTCTCACCCCACCTGCCTCTGCCACGGGGCCCTGGGCTTACAGGCATGAGTCACCAGGCCCGGCTCTGTTTAACGCACTGGAATCCAAAGGCTCTTACTCACATGTGAGACTTCCTTTTAAATCGGGTTACAGGACACGCTATACTTCTTAGGGATCCTGTGGCACTGAAATCGGATGAATCACTGTCATCCTCATGTGAATCATCACAGAACCGAAGGATCGAGTGGGAAACACTGCTCTGGAAAGCATCGCAAAGGCTGACGTCACATTCACAGGCTGCTGACGTCTGCTGCCTGGGCTGATGAAAGAGGAATTTTTATAGATGAGCTGTAAAGGGCCTATGATAAGCAGGTACTGTTTTAAAGAGGAAAAAAAAAAAACCCAGAACATATTTGAGTGAATTAAATAAGAAATGTATATGATACATGCGAAGAAAGTGCTACTGAAAAACTTGTAAAAATCAAATAACATATTTGGTTTTAAACCAGGGGGCATTCAAGTGGGCCTAAATCGAAAGACAGTTTATTTGAGAAGTGGAGGCTTGTGAAGCTTCTCTACGCGGCTCAAACGTCTTTTTGCCTGTGCCATACCTTTCTAGGTTGAGAGACCAGCTAAAGCTACTTATAAATTTCTGGGAGAGAAAATCAGACTGAACTAGTTTGAATCAGTTTTCTATTACCTCTGTTTCACTCACCTGTGACAGGGCTGGGGAGGGTCAGGTCAAGCGAGCAATAGCAGGGTTGCTCTGCGAATTAAGTACAGTAACACAAGAGGGACCACAGCTCAGTTTGTGTGGTGGCTCAGACCTCTAATCCGAGCAGGCCAGAGGCAGGAGGATCAGAAGTTCAAGGTAAGGGATGAGCTGGCCTCCTGGGCTACATGATACCATGTCTTGTAGAAACAAGTAAATACAAACAAAGCACTCAGTGTGCGTTACTTTTATAAAGATCATATTTCTCGGTTTGAGGGTATAGCTCAGTGCTACAGTAGAGTATAGCACATGCAAGGCTCTAGGTTCAAAATCAGTATTGCAAAAATAAAATGAATTTACATAATATCCATTTTCCATAATCTGGAATTTTAGGACAATTTGGTACTTAATATTGTCAACTTGAGCTGGGCGATGTTGGTGCACACCTTTAATCCCAGCACTTGGGAGGCAGAGGCAGGCGGATCGCTGTGAGTTCGAGGCCAGCCTGGTCTACAAAGTGAGTCCAGGACAGCTAGGGCTACACAGAGAAACCCTGTCTCGAAAAACAACAACAACAGCAACAACAAATTGTCAACTTGGCAGAATCTGGAACACCCAGGAGACAGGGCTCCGTGCATGTCTGTTAGGAAGGGTCTATACTGAGTTACTGAGGCAGAAAGAGCCGAGCTACATGCGGGCAGCACCACCTCAAGCTAGGGTTCTGAAATAAATCAAAAGAAGAAGGCCAGCTAGGCGCCAGCGTTCATCCATCCATCTCTCCCCTTCCTGAACAGATGCGGTCTGACCTGTTCCAGTTGCCGTGCCTTCCCCTCCACGATGGCCTCACCCTCAACCCAAACACAGCAAATCCTTTAGTCCTTAAGTTGCTTGTTCCAGGTCACGACACTAAAGAATGCATCTAGACAGAAAGCGGTGTCACCACCCCAGAGGCCGTGGGACCTGTGGGACCTGGGAGAAGGGAGGCATTAAATGAGGCAGACTAACATAACGTCTCGTGCAATTGGCCAGCTTTATTCTGGGCAGCAGGCGATGTGTCCCATGAGGGCTGGAAGGATGAGGCGAGCAAAGCGTGCCATCACAGGGGCAAGCAGCGCGGGGCAAAACCACATTCGTCTGCAGAAGTACGTGAACAACCAGCAAGAGGAGTGATCTGAGGTAAACTCACTCCTCTCCCCGCTACACCTGAGAGGAACATTACAACACACTCCAAACGATCCCATGTTGTGAGTGACCTGAGGCCCTAAGACTCATTTTCTCGGAGTTGTCTCACAAGCACTCGTATTCTCAGAGGACTCCACTCTCGGGCCACATTCTGACAAGTTAGCTCTTAGACGTGGAGCTGGTGCTGGGACAAACAGGACCAGTTCTTAGGCCGGTGGAGAAGGTTTGCGGGAGGAATGTACAAAGAATCTGCAACTTTGGTCTCTAGAATCCTATAAGCAGAACTTTCTGGGGCATTCGCGTGGAATCCAGAAGACAAGAATGCCAAGAGAAATGTGACAGCGGAGACCCAGCTCATGAGGTTCCTCAGGTCAAGGGCTACATGCTGCCCATATCCTAAGAACCTGAGCGACACAAATTCAAAAGCAGCTGCCTCATGTCTCTCTGGTGGAAGAAATTTCAAAACAAGCTAGCACCCATGCTGTGTCGTGGGGGCTGTTCGAGATCTGGAGCAAGTGCAAGCAAGTTGAAAATTACAAACATGCTATGTCTGAAAGCACCGTAATCGTTAAACAGATTAGTGCAATTAAAAAGAAGCCTGCAGCTCTGCACTGGGACAGCAGGAAGGGTGTCCCGAGGGCAGCCACGGAGGGAGGAGTCTGCCTTCTGGAATGCGAAGCTGGACTGAACGCCTTTAGCACAAAGAGATGGTTATGAGCCAGTGGTCACAAGTGGTCATGACATGAATGTTGTGTGCTTGGTTGTCAAGTGGACAAGGGCTGGACTTGTGATGGTTACTAATGATTGTCAACCCGAGAGACTCTAGAAGAGCCCAGGAGACAGCTTCTGGGCATCTCAATCAGTGAGGAATTTTCTAGAGTGAGATAACTCAAGTAGGAAACCCACCATCCCATAGGCTAAGCGCCCAGACTGAATAAAAAGAAGCTTCCGGATTGCATATGTAATGTGATCAGCTGCCTCACACTCCCTCTGCCATGCCTTCACCTGTGGGATGGGCTGTGTCCCCTCAAAATATAGTCAGAAATAAGCCTTTCTTACCTGAAGTTGCCTCCTCTCACATATATGATCACAGCAATGAGATAACTAATACAATACAAAAATCTAATCAAAAATTGTAATTCTTGGGTCTTTCTACATAGCCCAGGCTGTCCTGGAACTCCCTACATAGACCAAGCTGGCCTTGAACTCACAGAAAGCCACCTACCTCTGCTTCCCAAGTGCTGGGATTAAAGACATCACTACTACACCCATCTAGTACTTAAGAGTGTTAAGCAGGCACTCATCCACTGAAACTTAAAACAAAACAAAAGCAAAAACAAAAAGTACCTTAATCAGGGCCAGTGAGATAGTTCAACCAGAAAAGCACTTGACCCGCAAGGCTATAGTTCAGAGTTGTAGACGGAACGTGGCCCTTGTGCTCACAGCTAAGCACTAGGGAACCGGGGAGTGTTAACCACACAGGGTCATCTCTTCAGGAGAAAAGAACATATAACCTGTTTTCCACCCAGAAGGCTGGGAGCGGGTGTAGTTAACAGCCTGGGGATGGGTGGGATCTGTTGGGCCAGGCCACGCCGGAATCCTCCAGGCTGTTAGGTTTATCCCAGACTCCTCCTCCCTAGACCTTTATCTTGAGCTGTTTCTCAGCCAACAGAACCCATCCTCATGGAAGATGTCACGGGCACTTTATAAAAGGGTTTCAATGTAGTCGTGCCTTAAGCTTTACCATGTCCATGGAATGGAGTTAGTTGACTGTACTTTAATATGCCTAGAATAAACGGCCAGGTGTCAGACTCTAGAAGGTTGAACCACTGAACCCGGTTTCCTTCTTGCCTCACACGGACCACTGCTCTGGATCCCTTCTCTGCCTGCCATGCCATTTGCAGGACCCCTCACACTGAGCTTCACCCATATAAAAGTGAAAGGAGAGAACCAAACCCACAAAGTTGTCCTCTGACTTCCACACGCGTGTCATGGCACACGTGCCCTTCCATCATTCACAGAGTAATAACAATAATTATTGGTTTTTTGTTTTTATATTTATTTTTTATTTGTTTGTTTATTTTGGTTTTTCCAGACAGAGTTTCTCTGTTTATCCTTGGATGTCCTGCACTTACTTTGTAAACCAGGCTGGCCTCGAACTCACAGTAATTCACCTGCCTCTGCCTCCCGAGTGCTGGGATTGAAGGCGTGTGCCACCATGCCCGGCTCTGATTAGATATTTTTAATATGCCTACACAAAGTTAAAAACCTTCTTTCACAAAGCAAACCTTGTTGGCTATCTTAAAAGATAATTTTAGGGCCGGGCAAGGTGGATGACTGTGAGTTTGAGGTCAGCCTGGTCTACAAAGTAAGTCCAGGGCAGCCAGAGCTGTTACACAGAGAAATCTGTCTCGGGAAAAAAAAAAAAAAGATAATTTTAGGGAGGCTGCAGATATGGCTCAGTGGTTAAGAGCACTGTTTGCTTTTCCAGAGGTTCTGAGTTTAATTCCTACCAAGTACATGGTGGCTCACAACCATCTATAATGTGATCTGATGCCCTCTTCTGGCCTCAGGGGTACTAGCATATAGAGCACTCAAGTATATACATTTTTTAAAAAGATAAATTTTATGACCAAACAAATTTTATGATATTTAAATATCACAGTTACTATTGCTAATATACAAAAGCACTGTTAAGTTTTAAAAATGTGAATACCTCAAATTTAAAATAAACAGAAACAGCCAGGTGGTGGTGACACACACCTTTAATCTCAGCCCTTGAGAGGCAGAGGCAGGTGGATCTTTGTGAGTTTGAGGCCAGTCTGGTCTACAGAGTTCTAGGACAGTCAAGGCTACATAGAGAAGCCCTGTCTCAAAAAAACAAAATAAATAAAATAAAATAAACAGAAACTATAAGCCAGCAATTCATAAAGAACCAATAAATATGCTGGGCAGTGGTGGCGCATGCCTTTAATCCCAGCACTCTGGAGGCAGAGGCAGGCGGATCGCTGTAACTTCGAGGCCAGCCTGGTCTACAAAATGAGTCCAGAGCAGCCAAGGCTACACAGAGAAAGCCTGTCTCGAAAAACTAGAAAAAAGAGCCTGGAGAGATAGCTCAGCTGTTAAGAGCACTGTCTGCTCCTCCAGAGGTCCTGAGTTCAATTCCCAGCACCCACATTGTGGCTCACAGCCATCTACGCTGGGATCTGATGTCCTCTTCTCGCCTGCAGATGTATATGCAGGCAGAGCACTGAATACATAATGATAAATAAAAATTTAAAAACCAATAAATATATGCAAAGTATTCAGTTTTATACCCAGGTAACAAAACACTAATTTACACAAGAGCCTTTAAAAGACTGATTAGTAATGGAGTGAGGTACATACTCTCACACGGCATTCTAATACTCTTATTGGGAAAATGCACATTAGTAAAAACACTTCTAAACTGTTCGCATTCAGAATCTTACAAATGTGCATTCCTTTTGATGTAGCAACCTATCATTGTTTGTAAAAATGAAAAACTGTAAATACCTTAAAAATCCACCATGGGTTTTTGAAGCAATTAAAATAGCCATACGTCGATTTTAAATGCATATAAAATCTGGAGAAGCAGGCTCGAAGTACCTCTTTGTGCCTATTTGGAAACTCCGCATTTACATAGCAATCTGGCAATACGCTCACCCCTGTGGGTTGTTTCTTGCCCCACCCTGGTGGGCAGGGCCACGCTAGGTAGTCCAGGCTTGCCTCAAGCTAACCCAGATCCTACCTCAGCCTCCCAAAAGTAGGGATTGCTCCGCTTCACTTTCCCCTCTTCGGGGGTTTTTGACACAGTCTCAGTTAGTAGCCAGGATGGATTAGAATTCGCCTTGCCTCAAATACACCAGACTTTTAAAAAAAAAAGGGGGGGGGCGGGCGTGGTGGCGCACACCTTTAATCCCAGCACTCGGGAGGCAGAGGCAGATGGATCGTTGTGAGTTTGAGGCCAGCCTGGTCTACAAAGTGAGTCCAGGACAGCCACGACTACACAGAGAAACCCTGTCTCGAAAAACCAAAAATAAAGTAAAAAAGACAAGTTTTTTAAAAATTGCTTAACTATTTTGGATATAATTTTGTGCTGCTAGAATGCTGCTCGCATTAAAAACTGGATTTTTAAAACGCATTATTCTAAGGATAATGAGATGGGGAAGAACTATTAATAAGCGGAGGACGAAGTATTCATAACGCCATTGCAGAACCAGAAAGGTGAAGGGCTCCGAGCCTCGCCACCGGAAACAAGCCCCCATGCAGGGGATTGTGGGCCCTGGGCCGAGGCCGTGACCTCCGAGGGCGGTACGGTCAGCTTTCCGGGGAAAAGCGATCCCGCTTCCGTTCTAATGAGCGCGGCCTGCGCCGCTTTTACGCGAGGATGTGTCAGCGGAGCGTGGGGACGACATGGAGAACAGCCCTCCCGCTCCAGCGTACGGGGCGGGAGGCGGGAGCGCCCCGTACCAGCGAGTTGGGGCGACACCGCCTGCCTAGAGCGGCCCTTCCGGTTGGGCGGTACTGCAGCAACTGGGCTGTGCGCGTGCGCAGAGACGGCCCTGTCAGGGTGTGCTTTACGCAGGTCGGGGCAAGATGAGGTGTACCTCAACCGAATGTCTAGCGGGAATGAGTGATGTGAATTCTCTGGCCGCGTTTGTAGTGACCGCGTTTGTAGTCCTCCCTGGTAGGCTCCTGGGGGCAAGCGAGGCTTTTCTCGGAGACCCCGAGACCCTAGGGTAGGAGGTGGAGGGAGGCGAGACCAGGTTCTGCGGAAGGCTCAGGTTAGCCCTGGGGGGAGGGCGAGGAGCATGCGCCGTAAGACCGCTCGCTCTTAGCCAGACCCCGAGATTGCTGGGCATCCAACCACTCTGCTAGAAAACCAAATAGACCTAACCCAGCTCTGTTTGGGATGAAAGTTGATGACCAGCTTTGGAATGATTACTCTTCAAAACGAATGGCTTGGGTTTTTTTGTTTGTTTTTGTTTTTGAGGCATCAGTGGGACATTTGAGTACAAATGCTGATAAGGAGTTTGGTTTTTTGAGACAGGGCTTAACTATGTAACCCAGGCTGGCCTGGAATTTAGCCTGCTACCAAGCTCAGTTTCTCGGAGTGCTGAATTACTTTGTGTCGCCACGCTTGGCTGAAGTGAGGTATGGAAGCTTGGTTTGTGAGTCTAGAGTGTAAGGTATTAACAGTATGCAGCAGCCTGGAGTGGTGGCCCAGGCTGCAGAGCCTTTAATCCCAGCACTCGGGAGGCAGAGGCAGGCGGACCGCTGTGAGTTCGAGGCCAGCCTGGTCTACAAAGTGAGTCCAGGACAGCCAAGGCTACACAGAGAAACCCTGTCTTGAAAAACCAAGAAAACAACAAAACAAAACAGTCTGAGGCTTGAGAGGTTAGCTCAGTGACAGAGCAGTCTAAAGCCATTTTAAAGGCTCAGTGTCCAATTCCCAACAGAAGAATTGAAGAAAAGCAATGTAAATATGTTGTATTGACTAAAAATTTTCATAGGGATTAAATGTCAAGTTAGACCTGAACGATATTGCTTATAATTTCAGAGAGTAGACAAGAGTCACGAAGCTTGGGAAGAATAAAACTTAGGAAGGCCCGGAAGCGCTACGTACGACTTCCGGATCAGACATTTTCAGACCAATTAGTTAAATAATGGGCAAAGGAAAAAAAGCAAGAAGATGCCGTTTATGAAATGCT
>OU015747.1:51469874-51483259 GCA_907169655.1 Acomys percivali | reverse complement strand
TCTTATTTGTAGACATCAGAACCTTTACTACATAATTCTTGAACTTTTAAATGAAAGTTTGCAAAAACCAAGTTGGACTAGCTAATGAGTAGTTTTCTTTTGTTTTATTGAGACAGGGTTTCTTTGTGTAGCCTTGGCTGTCCTGGACTCGATTTGTAACCAGACTGGCCTGGAACTCAGGGATCCTCCTGCCTCTGCCTCCCAAGTGCTGGGATCACAGATGTGCGCCTTTAAATGTCATATTATGAGGTTGGGTGGGCTGAGGAGATGGCTCGGTGGTTGGGAGTGCCTCTTGCTCTTACAGAGGACCACTTTGGTTCCCAGGACCCACATAGGGTAGCTCACAACCGCTGTGATGCTAGTTCCAGGGTGGGACAAGCTGTGCTTAGACACACGTAGGTGCTTTTCTTAGATTATGAGGCTGTGCTGCCGAACCTGACCACCTCAGTTCAACCTCCAGGCTGCACATGGTGGAGTGAGGACAGCAGCTCCTGGTGTCTGCCCTCTGCCATCCACCCCTCACACACAATAAATAGAAAGGAGTGAGGCCCAGCGGCAGTGGCGCACGCCTTTAATCCCAGCACTTGGGAAGGAGAGGCAGTCCTATTGCTGTGAGTTTGAGGGCAGCCTGCAAAAACCCTCGAACAAAGCGAGTCTAGGACAGCCAAGGCTACACAGAGAAACCCTGTCTTGGGAATAAATAAATAAATATAAAAAGGAGTGAGGGGAAACAGACACGTAAGAAAACACTTGTTAAAGAGAAGTCAGGAATCCATCTGCCCAGAGTAAATGCCTGTTAATACCTTAGTGTTAGCCTGTTTTTTCTGTCATTGATAAATATGGCATCAATGAACAATACATTTGATAGAGGAGCAGAAGCCAGCCTGATTGGAGATTAGGAGATGAGGTTATGCGTTGGATTGCCATTGAAGGAACAGGTTACTTTATGCAAAAAACAACACCAGATCCTGACATATTTTTCCTTTTCAATCAGGAAAACCAAAGGCAATTGAAAAGAGAGGAATATATTATGAACATTTTCACATTCAGTAGTCTATAGTTATATCATTGATTTTAAAACAGTTCTGTACCATTTGTTTATATGCACATCTGTGTGTGTACATCAGACGACGGCTTTCAGAAGCTGGTTCTGGATTCTGAAGATTGGACTCAGGTCAGGTGTCAAGCTTGGTGGAAAACACCTGTACTGGAGCTATACCACCAGCCCAAACACCTGCACCTGAGCCATCCCACCAGCCCAAACACCTGTACTGGAGCCATCCCACCAGCCCAAGCACCTGTGCCTGAGCCATCCCACCAGCCCAAACACCTGCAACTGAGCCATCCCACCAACCCAAACTCAACCCCAACTTAAAAAATGAATGCACACCACATGGCTTTGGTGCCGTACGCCTTTAATCCCAGCTCTCAGGAGGTAGATCACTGTGAGTTTGAGGCCGGCCTGGTCTACAAAGAGAGTTCCAGGACAGTCTGGCTATTACACAGAGGAACTCTGTCTGGAAAAAACAAAACAAAACTAACTAATGCACTTTAAAGGAGATTTTGACTGGTCTTTTTTTTTTTTTTTTTAATTTATTATTATGTATACAGTGTTCTGCCTACATGTACACGTGCACACCAGAAAGGGCACCAGATCTCATTATAGATGGCTGTGAGCCTCCATGTGCTTGCTTGTTGGGAATTGAACTCAGGACCTCTGGAAGAGCAGCCAGTGCTCTTAACCTCTGAGCCATCTCTCCAGGCCCTGTATGCCTATTCTTCCCAGCAACCCCCCCCCCCCCACTGACTGGTATTAAGAGCACCAAGTCACCACCCAGAACACAGCCAGAGGAGAAACCCTGTACACAGAGGCCTCAGATTTCACACTTGAAGGTGACATTTTTGTGGACTCTAACAAGATGACCTAGCCCTGCATTCATCCCTCTTGTACTGTCTTTAAGAAGTAAACTGTCCGCATCAGCAGTCGGCTGCTGCAGGCCCCCACGTAGGCCTCACAGCTCTCTGGAGGAAAGCCTCCTTCCTCATCCCTCATAGAAGAAGCAACAGCCTAAAGATTACTAAATTGTTTTCAGAGTCATTCCTTTTCTGGAAAAATAAAATGATCTCTCTACTGCATATAGTCTGCCCTCATCTGCATTTCACTAACTGGCTTCATTTCCCACGCTCACCTCGGTCTGAAATGTTAAGTTGAAGTTCCCAAAATAATGACTGGTAAGTTGTACATTATTCTGCATAGCATGACAGGATCTCCCGCCTCTGCCCGCCCTTCCTAGGTTGAGTCATCCCTCAATCTAGCCCGTCCACGATGCAGATGCTGCTTTCCCTTAATCAGCTCTGTACTCAACCAGGCCCTTTACCTACCTCCCAGCCTTTCAATTACCGAAGCTACAATGTTTGCCGTCTTAAAAATTAGTCTTTTTTTTTTTTTTTTTTGAAACAAGGATTCACGGTATAGCAAGGCTATCCTGGAACTTGCAGTCCCTTTGTCTCTGCCTCCTGAGTGCTGGAATGGCAGGGATGTGCCGTGTACCTTCCTGCCTGACTTTTAGAGTCAAGTGAGAGCAAGTCGCTGACAGCAAGTGAAATGAGGGTGTCCTTAGGTTGGCCTCCGTCTCGTCATCCGATTATCAGATCAGATGCCTGTTAAGGCATCATAGTGCTTGTGTTTAAGATCTACTTCACAGTGGTTATGGGTAGTGGTTCTGACAATTGGAATGTGCCAAAAAGAAGCCCTGAAGTGCTTCCTTAAAGTGATGAGGGCAGAAACTCTTGTCTTTGTAAGGAGTGAAAAATGCTGTGTGCCAAAGTTACTAAGGTCTACAAGGTTTTATCTGGAATTCTAAAGAAGGCTAGGCATGGTGATTCATGCAGGACAGCACAGTGCTTGGGGAGTGGAGGCAGGAACATCAAGAGTTCAAGGCCATCCTCCCCTACATAGCAAGTTCCAGTCTGGGCCGTAAGACCCTGTCTCAGAAAAACTAACTGTACAGACAGAAATAGATTTGTGCTAGCTTTGCTGTCACCTTGAACTACAGAGTGGCTGCCGCAGTTCGTGACAAGTGCTTAGTCATTCACCCCTTTTGGTCTCACCGCACTGGTGTTGTGTCACCCCATATCACCAGAAGGGTGCTACATTGTTTTTGAGAGACCAGGCTATGGTTGTTTCACCCTGAATGTACTGATCTTGTCTGACCTCAGAAGCTAAGGCGTTTCTGGCCTGGTTAGCACTTGGACAGGAGAGATCATCGTCATAGACTTTTGTAGGACTGAACAGAGTCTAACTTGTATTTTATTATTATTAATCTTGCTGTGCCTAATGCATGTTCTTTATCATAGGTGTGTCTGGTAGAAAAACAACAACAAACCCAGTACTTTCTGCTTTGGTGTTCAGGCATCAGTGAAGGAGTCTTTTTTTTTTTCCCCGAGACAGGGTCTCTCTGTGTAACCTTGATTGTCCTGGACTTGCTTTTGTAGACCAGGCTGGCCTCGAACTCACAGCGATCCACCTGTCTCTGCTTTCCAAGTGCTGGGATCAAAGGCATGCGCCACCACGCCCAGCTTAGTGAGGAAGTCTTGAGCATATCCCCTCCCCAGATAGGTGGAGACTACTGTGGGTGTTAGCCGTGGAGACTTGTCCGGGCTCTCCCTAGAAATGATCCTTTATTATAGGAACACGGATCAGTAAGAGAGGTAAGGTTCCCACATAAATCCTAGCGTGAGGATCAGATCACTGCCATGTCTCATGGGGGGGGGGGGGGGAACCAGAGGACCCAGCTCTAAAACTAGATTGTCTTAAATCTATGGGGCATTTTCTCTTAGTTCTCTCACTAGCAACTACATTTTCTTCACATTTTTCTATTTTTCCAAAATCAGAAAGAGTCCTATTGTTTTGCCAAGCATGATGGCTATGCCTGTAACCCAGTGCTCAGGAGGCAGAGGCAGGGGCAGGAGGACCTCCCCAAAGTTAAAGGCACTGTATGCAAGATCCAGGCTGCCAAGGCTCCATAACAAGACCCTGTCAAAGAAATCCAGCAAGCTGAGCAAATGAGCCCAGATGTGAGCATCTATAATGTACACCAGGTCTAAGCACTTATCTCATGCTCAAGTTTCTGGTGTTCTATCTGGGAGCTGGTTCTGTCCACACTTAAAGTTACCTGTTGTTGTTTTATTTTGTTTTGGTGGCAGGGAAGGGGGTTGGGGTCGGGGACACTAGTGCCCTTTCAGAGTGGTTTTCTTGCTTGTGCAGCAAGTATTTGTAACTGTTGAGCCATTCCTCCAGCCCAGAACCTCTTTTAGAATGTGTCTAGGTGTTTAAGACAACAGGAGCATCTTGGAGTCTCCATGCCGATTAAACTGTGATCATCATCTTTTTCTCTTCTTTGAGTCAAGGGCTTGCTGCATAGCCCAGGCTGGTCTTGAAGTCAGAGTCCTTGCACCTCAGCCTCCCAAATATTGAGAGTAAGGAGTGTGCGGCACAGTGGCCTCCTCCTGCTACTCTTGACCTGAGTTAACTGAGGGCAGGATTATAGTAAGGTGTCCGTCAGGAGAGGGTGCTGATTCTGTAGTAAGGAAGCCTGCCAAATCCAAGGGGCTTAACACCACAGACTCCTTGCTCATTCATGCTACACGTGCCTCAACAGCTGATATAGTCCCAGAACAGCTGTCTCGCACCGGAGGGGGCGGGCATGGGGGGGATGCCTAATGCTCACTTAGTCAGTGACGTCAGCCTCAGTGATCCCAGTCCGGTGCCAGGAGCGCAGGTGGTTCGTGGATAGCCACTACTCCCTGTTCCACAGTCAAAGCTTGGAAGTAGTGGTTCTGATGTCAGCAGCCACAGCGACAGGGCGCACCAGCTGTGGCAAGAGACAGGCCAAGCCAGCAGAAGAGTCAGCGTCCTTCTGAAATCCCTTTGCTCTACCAACTAGGACACTGTTCAGGGGAGGCTTCCCACTCAGGTAAGTCATCTGTCACTTAAAACCAACCATAACAGGAGCTGGGCAGCAGCGGTAGCAGCGCATGCCTTTAATCCCAGCACTCAGGAGGCAGAGGCAGGTGGATCTCTGAGTTCCAGGCCAGCCTGGTCTACAGAGTGAGTTCCAGGACAGCCAGGGCTACACAAAGAGACCCTGTGTTTGGGGAAACAAAACAAAACAAAAACCATAGCAGAGGGAATATGTAGGAGACACAAAGAGACAGCACCGACTGTGAGTCAGCCGTCTACAGGGCAGCACATAAAGACCATAGTCTCAGAGGGGAGTATTTTAAGTTACTTTGATTAAATTATTTACTGCCCACCTTCAGCATAGTGACCAAATAAAACAAAGTAATAGTAAGTGGTGCTGTGAACATCACTGTGTGAGTAAAGAGTATGGCTTCGTGCAAGCCTATTCTCATATCTCACTGGTCATATTAGGTTAGTAAAGGGAAGTATTTGGCACTAGCCATTGATGGCTTACGGTCATCAATAAACATGTATTATCTAGCAAAAATGTCTATGAACACACTTTATAATAGCTAGGACAGTTTACTCTTGTTTCTTTGGTTTTTCATGACAGGGTTTCTCTGTGTAACCTTGGCTGTCGTGGACTTACTGTATAGTTTAGGCTGGCCTCAAACTCACAGCAATCCTCTTGCCTCTGCCTCCCTGAGTACTGGGATTAAAGGCATGTGCCACCATGCCCAGCTGACAGTTTACTATTTTTTGTTTTTGTTTTTGTTTTTTGAGACAGGGTTTCTCTATGTTATCTTGACTATCCTGGACTCACTTTGTAGACCAGGCTGGCCTCGAACTCACAGTAATCCACCTGCCTCTGTCTCCCAAGTGCTGAGATTAAAGGCATGCGCCACCACTGCTTGGCTAAAGCAGTGTTATAACATCAATATCAATAGTCTTGGAAAAGAAAATCCTCTTCAGAGACCTCAGTTTCCACCTTAAGAAACAGAGAGCCAGAGTTGGGTGTGGTGGAGGCCAGCCCAGGTTATGTGAGATCTAGGGAACACAGGCAAAATAACTCAAAGAAAGAAAAAGGAGCAAATAGTAAGGAGTACAAAAGTCAATAAAGTAAAAAGTAGAATGGAGAAAATAATCCAAAGGTACCTTTTTGTAACAGTTTACAAATTGGTAAACTTTTAGCAAGACTGGAAAAACAGAAGAAATGACACAAGTTACCAGCATCCAGACTGGAAAGTAGAATATTACTATACTCTCACATATTCCACAGACAATAAAAGAATATGAGAATATATAAGTTTTATAATTGTATAATTTTATTAGATAATAATAAAGTCAACAACGTAGATGGAAAGGGCCTGTTCCTTGCAAATTCCAAACTAAAATAAAGAGGGATGGAGAAGGAACAGGTGACTTTTATTTTAGGAAGACATTGTTACCGTGATACCCAAAGCAAAGGCATTACAAGATCCTACAGCCTGTTGTCCTTCATAACACAAGCAAAACCTCCAACATACTATTAAGAAGTTGAATAGAAGCTGGGTGAGGTGGCGCACACCTTTAATCCCAGCACTTGGGAGGCAGAGGCAGGCGGATCTCTGTGAGTCTACAAAGAGAGTTCCAAGACAGCCAGGGCTATTACATAGAGAAACCCTGTATCAAAAGACAAACAAACAAAAAGTAATATAGATTGGAAAGGAAAAAGAAATAACAAAAAACAAAACTCAATCAGACAAAACTCTGGCATATATGGAAATAATCCAAGGAATTTGTCTTAAACCTTGAACTAGTGATTTCAGTGTGTTAACATAACTCCAATGCAAAGTATCAACTGCAGTTCTGGAAGTTACCACCATGCAGGCATGAGCACCTGTGTTTGATTGTCAGCACCCACTTAAAAGCGCAAACAGTGGCATGCTAGGGAGACAGAAAAAGCAGCCCCAGAGATCAGCAGCCATGTGGTCTTACTGAGTCGGTGGGCTCCAGATTCAGTG
This sequence comes from Acomys percivali, assembly GCA_907169655.1. Lineage (NCBI taxonomy): Eukaryota > Metazoa > Chordata > Mammalia > Rodentia > Muridae > Acomys > Acomys percivali. Next base: position 51,476,293 of record OU015747.1, on the reverse strand, counting down.
ACAGACCATAGCTCAAAAATAAGGTGGATGAGAGTTGGCTCAACAGTCAAGAGCACTTGTTGCTCTTGCAGAGGACCTGAGTTCAGTTCCCTGTACCCACCAGGCAGCTCCCAACCATCTGGTTCTAGTTCCGAGGCATCTGATGCTCTCCTCTGACCTCAGTGGGAACCAGGCACACTCATGGTGCACAACACACAAAACAAATAAGCCCAAAGAGTTCTTTTCTAGTAAAAGGTGTAGTCCAGTGTGGTGGGACATACCTTTAATCTAAGCACAGAGGAGACAGAGGCAAGCAGATCTTTGTGAGCTCAAGGCCAACATGGTCTACATAGAGAGTTCCAGGCCAGCCAGGGCTACATAAGATCCCAGCTCAATGTGTGTGTGTATATATATAACATGTATAATAAAGTGGAAAATGATAGAGGAAGACCTCTGGTCTCCATGCACATGCATACACAGTCACATGCACCACCCTGAAGACACATGAGCATGAATCCCATATGAACACACATACAAAAATATTTTATATACTAATAGTGAACTGAAAACCGAAATGTAAAACATAATAGCTCCCCACAAAAGCAAACTATTTAGGCAAAAATTTATCTAAAAGAGCTCATCACTCTAAAGCGTCAGCTACTTTTTCTCCATGTTTTCTTATCCAGTGTGTGTTGTGTTGTAGGCATAAAGTTATTGTGTAGTTTAAATGCTCATTTCTGTACCCTCTCCATGTCTGGTTGCAAGCTTTGTTCTGAGAATTTACTGTCTAAATGTTGTGTAAACTCTGCTCTCCAATTGTTCCCTTTATGTCAATAAAGCAGCTTACACCCAATCAATGAGCAGGGGAGAGAATAAAGCTGGACTTCCTGCCAGCCAGGGAAGGAGGAGTTAGAGGAGGAAGTAGGGGATGCAGCCGTGGGTAGAGGTCCAAAGAAGATCAGGAGGAAGGAGCTGGAGCCAAGGAAAGCTGCAAAGTGCAAGTATCACTGGGCTGTTTGCTGGGAGTAAGACAAAACAGCATAGAGGGTTATGAACAGACTTAAACTGCTCAAGATTGTGTTGTGAAGCCTTGTTTTATAGAAGAGTCTCGATTATTTCTGTGATAGCCAGGTTAAAAAATAAGCTAAGAGAAACAAACATTGTTTTATAAAAATAACTTCAACAATGTGTGTTTGATATTATATTGCATTTACATTTTAATGAACATGTTACTCTATATTTATACTCATCAAATCTATTGTCTGAAGAGCTTCTCAATTTTTCATCATATTGTTGGATCAGTATAATGTGAGCTTTGAAAACAATCTTGGATTTAAATTCCAGTTCCCCCAGTGTGTCCTAAGGCAGTTGGCTTTGCTCAGTCCCAGCCACCGGTAAAATACCAAATATTCAGAGGCAAGTGACTGGTACATGGTAGGTGCACTTATTAATTCTATGTTTTTAATTCTTAACTTTGAACAATAAAGATAATCTCTTGGCAGAATCTTTATGCTGGAATCTGAATGATAATCTTCTTGTTTTCAGGATAGCAACCCTTAGACTTTTAGTTCAGAAACAGTTTTCCAGTGTATTGGGGTGGTTAAAAGCCTTGGCAAGCTGACTTCAAGGTCTAATTTGTAAACCTAAAAGTTGACTTATTAATAAATGGAAGCATCATTGTCCTGATTATTTAGAATGCATAGTGTATGTTAAACTCTCCACTGCCCTTCCTTTCCCATCTGTGTTGAGCATGAGTGTAACCTTGGCTATAAAGTTCTCCAGAATTCCACCGCCAAGAGCCCAAGAGGCATGGAACTCAGGGGCTGGGCTTGAAAACCCAGTACCCAGAAATGGAGTTAGTCAGACAGACTGCTGCTGAATATGCCCAGGGTCTCCCGTCATCTCCAGGATGAAAGAAGGGCAGGGAGAAAGTAGTGTGCCCCCATGATGAGTTTGGGGTGTAGGAGCGGTGGGAGATTGAGAAGGTTGATTGTAAAATGTGCTGAACCAAAAACCCTGCCTCTATTGTATGAATTCTGTTATATAGCTGAACTATAACACACACACACACCCGCACACCACACCAAATCACACTTACCACGCACGCACGCACAATTTCTTGTGGAAAATCAGTCTGTATCAGCCAGCGCCCAGGAAATAAATACCTTCAAAGTGGGTACATAGGGAAAACTCAGTGACGGCCTATTTATTTACAGAAGTGGTTGATGTAAAGCGAAAAGGTGGCCATTCACCCCTCGAGGGAATCATTCCCAACCTTAAACTTAGCAGGGCATAAGAAAGGGATGGCTGCTAAACACCGGAGAGAGGGCTGTGTTCAGGAAACCACCACAGGGTCTACATAACTTCTGTCAGGGAAGAGCCAGCTCGTGACTGCTGAAGGAGGGAGCCAGGGAGGAAATGCCCTTCTTCACTTCCTCCCAGGTCCTTTCCAGGCCTGGGCCCTCCACATTTGCTGCACTTGCAAGAAAGAAACAAAAACAAAAAAACAGTTGGTGGAGGCGGGCACAGGGATGCAGTCCCTGAGGACGGCTTTAGGACAGGAGGCCGGAGGTAAAACTGAAGGTGACAGATGGTTTGTGGTGTGTTGAGGCTCACTGGTTTCCTTAAAGAGCACTCTCAGGCCTAAGCACGCTTTGTTCATTTTGCCTCCGTCACATTTTGGACCTGCAGTCTACTGTGTACAGAATCACACGCAGGGTCTTGGGTATTGCTCAGAGGGTGTACTGAGCATGCGCAAGCTCTGGTGTTCACTGGGCAGAGCCTTCACGGAGGGGCTAGTTACCCACATAGAAATTCTAGGAGAATCCGTGTACATCTGATCATCTGAGTGACACAGGGCGGATGAAGAAGTGCAGATCTCTGGCTGGTCCCTAGCTCCTGGCGCACCCCAACTCCCCACTAAATCACACAGCCCTCGAGAAGGTCAGGGCTTAATCTTCTCAAGCTTTGAGGTGCTTGCTGCTCCAAGCAAAGCCGGACAAGGGCAGCTGGGACAGAAGAGCCCACATATGGAGCTCTTATTCCTGTAGGGTTAGGTGCCAGGGATTTAGTTGAATGCGCAGGGAGCCCAAAACACCCTAAGAGCAAACAGAATCATAGTCCTGGGAGGCAGCTCTCCCCTCAGCGGAGAAAGTGGCTGAGCATGAAGCCAACCGACCATCCCCCAGGGGGTGTCTGAACGTGTCCCTAGCACCTCACTTGTTAGAGATCAGTGCCAAAACCCAGAAAGATGACAACTGCACAGGTGACTGGAGGTCAGAGTTGTAGCTCAATGGTGGCACATGCACACGTGCTAGGCACAACATCCACGCAAGAACGAAAGAACTTAGATTGTAGATTAGTTATTTTGGGAGATGGGCTCAGGATCAAGACAGTGAGTTTGTTTTAAGAGTCCAGTTTCTTCCAGCTCTCTGATGGGATGTCTTTGGGCGGGTATCACAGATGAAGAACCTCCTTGCCAGAGGCTGATGCTATGCGCTTGAAGTTCCCAGTTCTCAAACCTGGGGGTTGTGACCCCCACATGGGGGGGGTCAGATATTCATATTATAATTCATAACAGCAGCAAAATTACAGTTATGGTGTAGCAATGACATCATTTTATGGTTAGGGCTGGCTACAATATAAGGAGCTGTGTCAGAGGGCCACAGCCTTAGGAAGGTTCTCTGGATACTAGAAATGAGCCAATCTGTGGTACTCTGATGGATTAGGACACATCAGAGGGAGTTATCACCTGACTGTATTCTGCCCAGCTAGGGAAAGCCTTATTCAAATTCCCATTGGCGTGGACCTTCCGGAAAATGACTAAATTTGTCCACATGGAAGAGGCAGTCCATCGGCAGCTCTTGCCACCTTTTCCACTTCTACTATTTTTGCCACCGGCAGAGCAAAGGATGTGGTTTCTTTGGTGCAAAGTGGGTTTTGGCCCAGAAGAGTGGTCTCCTGATTCATTTCTTTTCTGCTAATGGATGTTTCTTAGTCTGTTTTTGTTGCTATAAAAGAAAACTGCACATTGGGGAACATATGAAGTTCAGAGATTTGTTTCATACAGAGGAAGGGAGGGTCGGAGCAGTCCAACGAACGTGAAGGTTCCGGTGTCTGGTGGGCCCTCCCTGCTGCACACGGCGTACAAGGAGCCGGTCCACGGGGAGAGGGCACTGCGGGGAGCAGGCCTCTGAGGCCCTAATGGCGCACAAAGGGCCCAGCTTCACGATGTCAAGCAATGCCAGCCCCTTCTGGAGGACCCACGCTCGACAGCAGCAGCACCCGGAGCGGGGAGTCAGGTCCCCAGGTCCCAGCCCCGAGTGTTTCAGGGCACATTCAAGGCACTGCTCTGTCCTCTTCTTAGGTTATGTTGGTTATAGGTACAAAGCAGGCAGTGTGAGCTGTGCCTTTGCCATATTTAGCAGTCTATGTGCACCTTTCAGGGAAAAGTATGTGTGGATCTCGTAATTATTTTCCTTGTCTCTGATATCCTGGCTTGTTTTTATTTATTTGAGTTTTTGTTGTTTTGAGACAGGATTTGGGTATTCTTACTATGTAGCCCTGGCTGGTCTATCTCTTCTTTCTGAGCGCTGGGATTAAAGTCATGTGCTATCATGTCCAGCCTTGGCATGCTGGCTTTCATGTATTTAATGAAATGTAAACATGAAAGCTTACATGATGTGCAATACACGAAAGTCTTAAGAAAATCCAGTGGTACTGGCCGGGTGTGGTGGCACACGCCTGTAATCCCAACACTTGAGAGGCAGAGGCAGGTGGATCATTGTGAGTTTGAAGCCGGGCTGGTCTACAAAGTGAGTTCAGGACAGCCAAGATAACACAAAGAAACCCTGTCTCAAACAAACAAACAAACAAACAAACAAAAAGAAGGAGAAGAAGAAGAAGAAGAAAGAAAGAAAGGAAAGAAAGAAAGAAAGAAAGAAAGAAAGAAAGAAAGAAAATCCAGTGGTACTAATGATGGCTCTTGAGGTTGCTCTACAAAGGTAGATTAATATTCCAAAGACACATAGGGAAGAATAATTTTCAAGATACAGACTTTCTGCTGGTCTGCTGGGAGTGGTGGCGCATTCCTGTAATCCCAGCACTCAGGGAGGCAGAGGAAGGCGGATTGCTGTGAGTTTGAGGCCAGCCTGGTCTACAAAGTGAGTCCAGGACAGACAAGGCTACATAGAGAAACCCTGTCTCTAAGAAGAAGAAAAAAGATGCAGACTTTCTAATGATTTTGAGTACTTGGCTATGTTTTGCAATGCTTACAAAAAGATTCACTTTACCATTAGTCAATGAAAAAGATTTTCTAGATACACTTTTTAAATGATCTTTATTTGGTTAATAATATCAGGAATAAAAAATTGTTAGGCACCTTATTGCAAGACAAATGCAGGTAGACTGTAAATATTTTTTTAAAACAAACATTAGCCAGGCATGGTGGTGCATTCCTTTAATCCCAGTGCTCTGGAGGCAGAGGCTGGAGGATCTCTCTGAGTTCCTGGCCAACCATGAACATAATAAGTTCCAGACTAGCCAGGGCCAGATAGTGAGACTTAATCTAAATAAATTAATTAGCTAAAATTAAACATTTAAAAACACATTGGTTGGCATATAGAACAAATTATTTTACCTGTAGCTAAATATAGCAGTGCTGTCCTTCCCAAGGCAAACTTCTAATTTCTGTTCTTTTTCTGCATGGCAAAGAGACAAAAGGCATTGTACTTGCTGAAATCAGACTGTGAGCCAAGAAATATTAAAAGGTCCTTTTAATTATTAACCTCTGCATGTTACAAACATTTTAAATTAATAGCAGATTCTGCCATTTAAAAAAGCATTAGGTACTATGTCTTTACTTAGGTGGTATTAGATTACAGTTTCCCTGAACTCGGAGACGCTTAGCAGAGCAGCTCCATGGAGATGACAGACTGCAGTTTAAACCCAACCCAATTCCTTTCTTCTCCCGTGAGTGGAAGCTGTTTCCATGGAAATTTCATGTTGACCAAGGAATTGCGAGAATACTTAGTATATGCACACGTAGCTCAGAAGCAAACCCTTTGGTGAATAACCATGATTTAATTTAATCATTTCATTAAAATTGTTCAAATAATAGAAAAGAAATCTGTATTCTTCTAAAGCAGAGGCCATTCTGCAGTTTCCCTTAGCTCAATGTATTAATTTAATAGAATTGGAGATTTACAGGGTCTTTAATTTGCCTTTTGATGAAAGCAAAATTACATTTTAATCACTTAGGTAAATTTATTCAGTCAAAAAAGATTAAGAACTTAGTCAGCTTGGGTGTGGAATGGAGTACAGAGATGTACGTCAGCACCCATGATGAAAATGCCTGCAATGGCAACGCTGACAGGGAGAGGGAGAGAGAGAGAGAGAGAGAGAGACAGAGAGAGAGAGAGAGAGACAGAGAGAGAGAGAGA
>OU015747.1:51444791-51466146 GCA_907169655.1 Acomys percivali | reverse complement strand
CCATGTACACATGCACCATGCACACACACATGCATCATGCACACACATACACACCATGCATGCACACACAACACACATGCATCATGCACCAGCATACCATGCACACACATACACACTGTACACACACACCATGCACACACATGCATCATGCACACACACCATGCACACGCACACACACACCATGTACACACACATACACAAACACCATACAAACACACCATGCACACACACATACATGCATTATGCACACACACACCACACACACCATGCACACAGAGAAACAAGTAGACTACATTCTAAGGAACCTCAGTAGTGTTAATAGGAAAGTTAGGAGAGGGACAGGGAAAGGACTCCAGGAATAGAAGACATCTTTGTGTTTTAGATTTATTTGTACTTTATATGTATGTGTATGTGTTTCCTGCACGTATGTACATGCACCACCTATGTGCCTGGTGCCCACAGAGGCCAGGTGAGGATGGCATTGGGTTCCCTGTGACCGGAATGACAGCCTCCACGTGGGTGCTGGGAATCAAACCCAGGTCCTCTGCAAGAGCAGCCGATGATCTGAACCTCTCCAGATCCATCTTTACAGTTTAAAACAAGATAACAAACTTATGCCTTTCTCACAATTCTTCATTTTGAAATAAACTAATCCAAAGCACATAAAACCTTTTCAGGTATCTGTCTGGCCCCATACGGCCTCTGCCCCAGGGCTGTTGGTCCCCACTCTCCCATTCATCAGAGACGGGTGAGCACTAAAGTGAGGAAGTGAAGGAAGGCTCTAAGTAAACACTAATGTTGGAAATACTTCATAACTGTCCCACATCCTAGCATGCTCATCTGCAGGATGGGAGTGATACTGGCCTTTGTGTCCAACTGGACTGCTATAAATGTGCTTTCATATTTTGCAGAGTATATTCAGAAGATGGCATCATGTCAAAAGACGTAGCAGTGGGGGGCTGGAGAGATGGCTCAGAGGTTAAGAGCACTGGCTGCTCTTCCAGAGGTCCTGAGTTCAATTCCCAGCAACCACATGATGGCTCACAACCATCTATAGTGAGATCTGGTGCCCTCTTCTGACGGGCAGGCACACATACAAGTGGAGAAAAAAAAAAAAAAGGACATAGCAGTGAAGGAGTTCAGGGCCAGCCTGGACTGTGGAGTGAGTTCCAGATCAGCCTGCTCTTGAGGGAGACCCAGCTGGAGAGAAGGAAGGATGGGAGAAGAGAGGAAAAAACAGAAATAGCAAGTTTGAAGGATTCGGAACGTTTCTGGCCAACTTGTGGATTATTGCCATATTTGCAAATTATGGGGACTTTTAAAAAATTAGTTTCAAAAGTAAGGCTCAGCTGAGTGGCAGACACTCTGAATTAGTTGCATTACAAATGCACACGTTTATTGATTGTCCGTCATCAGTGAGCCATATAGTGGTCTGTGCCTGTGGTGTTGAAGCTGCCAGGGATGTTGCTGCATCCCTGAAGACTTTGGATGCTTATTGACTCGCCATGGAAGCAGTTTCCGAGAAAAGCCAGACCCCAGTCTCCCTGTCTTACCATCTGGCTTCGTTTCCAAACCAACACTACTAGTTTATTTACATTATTATTTCAGTCTCATTCTCAAGCTAGGTTGGTCAGCTTTTTAACATTGATGTGTTCTCAAGAAAGAAGCGTTTGGGCCAGGGCTGTCCTGGTGCACACCTGTAACCGCAGCAGTCTTCTTCCTGCCTCTCAGGAGGCAGAGGTGGGCAGGTCTCTGAATTCGAGGCCTGCCTGGTGTATAGAGCAAGTTCCAGGACAGCAGGGAAGGAAACCTCTGAGAAACAGACAGGAAAACACTGCCTTAAAAACAAAACAAAACAAAGTATTCGGCATTGGGCAGGTGCTCAAGGAAAACCAGCACAGGCCCGGGAGTGAGAAATCACAGAAGCCTTCCTCAGGGCACAGAATTTGCAATTGTTCTTTAATCACCTCAGACTGAAGTTGCTTTTTTTTTTTTTTTTTTTTAATCACATTATATTTTTAGCTTGAGCTTAGGGATATGGAATTACTTCACAATGAACAGCCATCACATGTGGCAGCACCCGAGGTTGCCTCTATTATCTGTCACTGTCACTGTGAAGTGTTCACATTAAACAACACAGGAAGAGGGAATTAGCAGTGCTTCCAAATCAAATAAGGAATTCATGATCTTGAAACTTGTATACTAATTCTGAGCCATCAGTCCTCATGCAGGGTGACCTTTCTCACTTAAGAAGTGAGTCTAGGGACGGAAGCTGCCATGAGTAATTGATGCTAAACGTTCAAGCTGTGTGTGTCTTTTTTTTTTCACATGAAAGCAAGTTTTGCTTTCCATGACTATTTGAAAGAATCGAATTTCCCACTTGTCAGATGTAATTGCCGCTGTAACTTACCTCAGATGATTGTTGCATTCTTTTGTGGAAATCAAATTGTGTAAAGCCGTTGAATCGGTCTAGATTAGGTACCGGTAAGTTTGCTCTTCAGATGCGCTTGCTCAGGGTGGCCGTACACTAGCAGCTCCCCTGAAAGTGTGCAAGCTACTGAGGTAACACAGGCCCAGAGAGACAAAAGCTTAGCAAGCCCGTTCTTGAAACTGCTGGAGTCTCAGCTCAAAAATATAAGTAGGCAAAGAAAAAGGCAGAAAAAGAAAGGGGAGTCTGTTGACTTGCATGTTTCATGTTGTCGGTCATGTGCACTGCATACATCACACAAGACCTGGAAGTTATGGGATGCGTCTGTTTGCTGTGTGCCTTGTCTCTCACTACTTGAAAATGAGAACAAGAAATGAGAGCTTCCTGCATCTTATGTGGGCCGGATGGCAAACTCAGATACCTGTTCTGTGCAGAGTAGGGGGATGAGAAACCAGGGAAGACATGCTAAAAAAAAAAAAAAAAAAAGTCAGCCCTGTACAGCTGAGCTGAGAAGAACTTATCTTGACTTGGACTCTCTAAAAGCTGACTTGAGATTGGAAGATCTCTTAAGTTTGAGGTCAGCCTGGTCTACGGAGTGAGTTCTAGACCGCCAGGGCTACACAGAGAAACCCTGTCTCAGAAACAAACAAAAAAGAAAGAAAATTGCATCCTGGCACAGTGACCTTGGTCATTTTACATGAAAAGAATGCGAGTGTTCCTCCCTGTCAACAGCTTGTACCCTTCTTGGAAACAGTCTACAGCCTCCAGGATGTCACTGTCACTCTAGGACCTTATTGGTTGCCTCTTCTCTGTGTCCCGTTCTGGTGCATTTCCTGGCCTCTCAGCATTGACACGGTGGCTCAGTGCCGGGTCTTCCAGCCTCTCACTACACACCCCTGTCTAAGCAGACCCATCTCTTCAGCACACACATCTAGTGGCTCTGTAGCCCAGATCACTGTTCTTTGTTTCAAAGCAGTGTATCTACCTCCCAAGCCAAAAATCTCAGCCTCACCAGTGACGGTGACGGCAACGCATGCCTGCAACTCCAGCACCCAGGAGGCAGAAGCAGGGGAATTGACAACTCACGGCTGGCCTGAGCTTCACCCAGAGCAGACTCAAAACGAGGAGAGCAGTGGCGCTCAGGGGACATGGAAGAGATGCGTTAGACTGTTAGCAGAGACAGCCTGAGCAGTCTTCCTTTCCTGCGTGCCTGCTCCTTGGCAAGGAGATGCTGGCCTTCCCTCTGCTGAGTGGTGGCACCCTTTGAATCTGGTGTGGCACCTGTGACTTGCTCTGATGAAAAGTGGTTCTGTGGAACTTCTGACTCTAGGCCTCGCCAAACTTTGGAGCTGCTTCTGCTTCTGTCCCCTTGGATTGCCACCCTGATGCACATGCAGAATCCCAGTCTAGGCTACTGGAAGAGGAAGGGGTTGTGGGAGTGGATGAGCCATCCCACCTGAAGTCTCCTAAAGCAGCCTACTGAGATCATGGATCATAGTCTATCTGTTATCAGGAGTCACCTTAAACCGTCCACCCACAACCAAGTGTCCAGGTTCTTAGAGCCACTGAGTTGGCCCAGGCAAGACTACAGAAAAACCCTCCAATTGAGTCCAGCCTAAATTCCTTACCTACTGTGGTGCTTTAGATGGAAATGACCCTAATAGACCATATGTTTGAATACTTGGTCCCCAGTTGATGGAACTGTTTGGGAAGGATTAGGAGGTGTGACCTTGTTGGAGGAGGCGTGTCACTGGGGGTGGATTCCCAGTTAGCTCTCTCTGCTTGAAGCCTGTGGATGAAGATGTGAGCTCTCAGCTTCTGCTTTAGCGCTATGCCTGCCTTCTGCCCACTGTCTTCGCTCCTTCCGCCTGCCTGCTACTATGCTGCCGGTCTGCCGCCATGCTGCCTGCCGCCTTCCTGCTCTCTGCCTGCCTTCCTACCTGCTGCCATGCTGCCTGTTGTCTGCCTGCCTTCCTGCTGCTATGCTGCCTGTTGTCTGCCTGCCTTCCTGCTGCTTGCCTGCCTGCCTGCTGCCATGCTGCCTGCTGCCATACTGCCTGCCTGCTGCCATGCTGTCTGCTTTTCTGCTGTCTGCCTGTTGCCATGCTGTCTGCTGCCTGCCTGCCACCTGCTGCCTGCCTGCTGCTGCCTGCTGCCTGCTCCTTCCCATGATGGTTGTGGACTCATCCTCTGGAACCACAGGCCTCCAATACTCTTTTTTTTTTCTAGACATTGTCTTGGTCATGGTATATTATCACAGCACTAAGAATCAAGAATAACAATGTTTAAGATGCTAAATTTGGGGTAGTTTGTTATGCAACAAAAGCTGGTTTGGTAACCAGGCTCAGTGACTCAGTCAGTGACTTAAGTCCTAGCACCTAAGGGGCTGAGGTGGAAAGAGTGAGTTCACGGTCAGCTTGAGCTGCTTTGTGAGTTCTAGGACAACCTGGGCTGTAGAGTCAATCTTTGTCTCAAAAAACAAAACAAGGGGTTGGAGAGCTTGAGTAGAGGTTAAGAGTGTCTGCTGGTCTTCCAGAGGATGCAAGTTCAGTTCTCAGCACTCAAGTCAGGCAGCTCACAGCTACCCGTACTATCCAGGGTTAGACCAACTACTGCTTCCAGCATCAATAAGCAGTTGCACTCATGTTCACAAACACACTCGTATGCACACACACCATTTAAAATAAGGCTTCAAACAAACAAACAAAGTACCTCAGCACTTAGGAAGTAGAGACAGGAGGAGGCTCAAGAGTCAAGGCCAGTTCAGTTACATAGCAAGTTTAAGGCTAGTCTAGGTCACAAGAGACCCTGTCCAATAAATAAATAAATAAATACAAAACAAAAGCACCCCCCACCAGCCTGACTCCTTAGGGAGGCTGGCATGTTCTTCATGCACAGGTGAAGACATAAGGAAATAGAGCACAAAGGGAGAAACAGGTCACCCTCTGAGGAATCTTGTAGAAGGCCTCTCAGAAACATCCCTAAAAGCATTGGCCGCTCACCCCAGTAGCTCCTGTACCATCTCTCACATGGGTGGAGGGCTCCCCAGGGGACCTAGATCCCTGTCCAACCCTGCTGAATGAGTCTGTGACCTACAGAGATGTCCTAGGCAGCAGCTTTAGAGGAAGCAAGCAGGCTTGGCCATGGTGCCATGGGTGTGTGGGACTGTTCGCGTTGGCTGCAAGTCAGCCCAGGAGTAGGCCAAGGCCAGCTTCAGCCTCTGTTGTTCATTCCCCCAGATCTATTGCTTTCCAAATCTTCCCCATCTTCCAGTTTGTTTACAGCACCACGTCTCCTTGGATGCATTCTCAGTCTACGTTTAAAGACTTCAGTGTTAACCTTCGAAATGTATCTAGAATCCAGACATGTCTTGCTCTTTCCCCACTACAACTCCCAAACCACCATCGCCTCTTACCTGCATAATAATATCTACCGCTTCCATGGTCTCCTAGGCAACAGCCAGAGTGACCACTAAAATTCCTTCCATCTCTTCAGTTTTCACCTGTGAAGATGCCTGTCCTACTCAGTCACTGGGAATGGCATAGAACAAGTTGAGGGCACGGCTTACTGGGTAAGCATTTGCTACACTCTCTACTGGTCTTGAGTTCAAGACTCAAACTCAAGGGAAAAAGCCAGATGTGTAATCTGTAATCCCAGCTTCAGCACCACCACATGGAGATGGAAACAGAGGGAGGAGAATGGTCCAGAGGCTGGTGTATGCTGCTCAGGCAGAAGCAACAAGAGAAACCGTGCCTCAAAAGCAAGGTTAAAGTGGCAAGTGTGGAGTGCATGCCTTTGGTATTAGCACTGAGGAAGCCGAGGTAAGTGGGTATCTGTGAGTTCAAGGCCAGCCTGCTCTACATAGTGAGTTATAGGCTAACCTGGACTACAAAGTGAGATTCTGTCTCTAAATAAATAAGACAAATAATAATAGAAAAATTATATTGGAAATGCTCAAATCCTAATGGGCGGTGGTGGCACACACCTTTAATCCCAGCACTAGGGAGGCAGAGGCAGGCAGATCGCTGTGAGTTCGAGGCCAGCCTGGTCTACAAAGTGAGTCCAGGACAGCCAGGGCTACACAGAGAAACCCTGTCTCGAAACAAACCAAAACAAAAATCAGATACCGCTGCTCTGAGAAAGGTGACAATGACCACCCTGGAGTGGAGCTGTGGACAGAGGAAGCAGAAGCAGGTGTCGGATGCATTGTCCAGGGGTTTACAGGAGGACTTGCTGGGACTTGGATCCAGGAGGGGAGAGAGAAGCAGGAACCAAATCCAGCACTCGCAAGCATCCACCTTAAGCAGCTTGGGAGACAGGGGCACCACTTAGGAGGAGGCAGGAGGAGTGGAGACTGGTTTGGATGTGTTGCAAGTCAGATGTGTTTGTGCTTAAACAGTGAAGCCCTGAGGAAGTCTGAGACTGAGCGCCTCTGAGTGAAGAATCGCATCTCCTACAGAGAGAAGAGCAGGGCTAACACTAAGGAATCGGGAGCCACTGGCAAAGGCAGAAAGCCACAAAGATACCCAAGAAGAGAGAAAATACTGTGGCAAGGTTACTCTGGCTGTATAAAGATCTGCCGAAAATGGCAATAAATCCACAAGGATTAGATACAAGTGGGAAACAGCAGCAGCAACCAAAACCAGTAGCAGCGGTCGCAGGGTTTAAAATGAGAGGTTTGTGGGCAGCAAGATGGCTCAGTGAGCCAAAGGGTCCCGCTCAAACTAAGGCACTAGCCAAGGACAATACAGGCGGTAAAATTTAAACCCCTACCCAGATCTAGCCCATGGACAGGACAGTCTCCACACTTGAGTGGAGAGAGGGATATGACTTTCTCATGTACTCTGGTGCCTCACATTTGACTATGTCCCCTGGAGGGGGAGACCTAGTGGCACTCAGAGGAAGGACAGCAGGTCACCGAGAAGAGACTTGATACCCTATGAGCATAAACAGGGGGAGGTAATCCCCCTCAGGAACAGTCATAGGGGAGGGGAATAAGGGGAAAATGGGAGGGAGGGGAGAATGGGAGGATACAAGGGATGAGATAACCATAGAGATGTAACGAATAAATTAATAAAAAAGAAAAAAAGAAAAAAAAAAGATGGCTCAGTGAGTAAAGGTGCTTGTGGCCAAGTCTGATGACTCAAGCTTCATCCTCCTGGAAGGAGGAACCCAGCTCTCTGAGGTTTCCTCTGGTCTCCATTAGCACCACAGGCATGCCCTCGCATAGATGCATATACGAACAAGCAAGTCAATGTAATGATTTTAATGAGTGAGGGGCTGAAGAGATGACTCTGTGGTTAAAAGCGCTTGATGCTCTTTGCAGAAAACCAGTGTTGGCTTCCCAGCACCATTTAAGTGGCTCATAGTCACAAGCAAATCCAGTTCCAGGGATCTGCTGTCCTCTTCTGGGCTCCATGGGCACCTGCAGGCACAGGCACAGAGGCACACACTTCGGCCGCACCCCCCTCCCACAGTTTTCAGTGACTTGAGGGCTATCCAGCTGTGGTAGAAAGGAAGTATTTAAGGCTGAGGAAGTCAAGGGCCAAAGTCTAGAAGTCAAAGGTTGTCTGAAAAGAGGTAACAACTCAGAGAACGGAGTGAATGGTGGCAGGCACACATGGACTACATGGTGCAACCTGTGGGATGTGAGTATAGACCCATAGATTATATAAAATAGGTTTTACACATTTGATGACGCTGCCTGTGTTACATATGCCTTTCATTCCCGGCAGTGCTGGGTCTTGTATGTACTGGGCAAATGGTTTACATCTGGGCTACATCTCAAAGACTACACACTCACATCCTTAACACTGGAGCTGCTGAGATGGCTCAGAGGTTAAGAGCACTGGCTGCTCTTCCAGAGGACCAAGGTTCAATTCCCAGCAACCACACAGTGGCTCATAACCACCTGCAACTTCAGCTCCGGATGATCTGACGCCCTCTTCTGGCTTTTACAGGCAGCAGGCTCACAAACAAACACTGGCAAAACACCCAACACCCATACATAAAATAAAATAAAATAAAATAATAGGCTTTTCTATATTATTCAGAGTTCTAAACAAGCATATATGATGCTTGTAAAATATGAAATTTTTTACTCATCTCTCATGATTGCTTTCATATCAGGGCTGTAGCATTTTTCTTAACTATACATTACGTAGGTCTTTTTATCTTTTCTTTCAAGAAAAAGGTCTGACATAATCCAGTCTGACCTTGAACTCCCAGCAGAGCTGGTGACCTTGAATGTCTACGTGCCAGGATATGCCACAATGCCCAATCTTATGCAGTGCTACAGACCAAGCCCAGAGTATCATGGCCACCTCTATCACACAAGCCACATCCCATCCCATATGTACTTAGAAGCTTATTAACCTAGGCTGTTCTCAGAATTGCTACATTGCCAAAGCTGGTCTGAACTCCCATCCTCCTGTGCTGCCTCCCATGAACTAAAATTATAGGTGTGGGCTACCATATCCAGTGGTGGCCTGAACTTTTTATTTTATTATATTAATATACTATTATATATTACATATTATAACATAACACATAACATATAATAAATATTTATTATATATGTTATGTGTTATGTAATATAATTATATTAAAGTATGGTATTTTATTTTTCTTTTTTGAGACTGTGTTTCTCTGTGTAGTCCTGCCTGTCCTAGAACTTACTCTGTAGGCCTCAAACTCAGAATCCATCTGCCTCTGCCTTCTAAGGGTACTGGGATTAAAGGTGTATGCCACCACCACCCAGCTGTTGTTGTTTTTTTAAAAGCATACAGATGTCAATAATTTTAAATATGAATGATATTACACACATGTAGTAGGATATGTGTTTTACTTGAAGTTATTAGGTCTGTTGATCAGAGCATTTGTAAGCTGGGCACAGGGGCGGTAGTCTCACATCATTATGGAGAAACCTCATTCTCCGTAAAAGGCTTTTGGATTTCTTAAATAAGCGATTCCAGATCTGGGCAGAGAAATCTTAAGTTGATCCTTGAAAGTGTTGTTGTGCTGAAGATAAGGAAGCAGGCCAACTGGCGGGGCGCCAACGTATGGGGCCTCACACTGGCCAAATTTAATTTGAACATAACTGAAAATTTAATGATGGTAGTAATTATAACACATCGAATAAATGAATCCATCAGTCATAGTGAAACATCACATGAAAGAAGCAGGAAGCCATTTAGAGGCTGCTTCTAACACAAAGCAGAGAGACAATTAGATACTGGCCGTTTTACAAACCCCAGTATCACAACTCACTGAAGGAAGACTATCCAGGGATATTAAAACTGCTGGATGCGCCGGACGGTGGTGGCACACGCCTTTAATCTCAGCACTCAGGAGGCAGAGGCAGGCGGATCGCTGTGAGTTCGAGGCCAGCCTGGTCTACAAAGTGAGTCCAGGACAGCCAAGGCTACACAGAGGAAACCCTGTCTCAAAAAACAACAACAAAACAAAAATTACCGGATGATGAGCATGCAAGATGGCGGCCTCCATCTTCATTGGCGTGGCGGGAATGTTACGTCCCCTGAATGTTTTTGGCATCTTCAACCTCTCGGAACTGTGCCAATAATACCTGTCTTAACTGCACTGTGCGGCATTCATTTCAGACATGAGTTGGGTCCTCTGCTCCAAGATTTGTCACATCTGTCAGATACCTGGCCTATGGGCACACTGCAACCATCCTTAACAGAGTGGCCGAATTGATTCCCAGTGTCCTGAAGGCGCTGGTCAGAACTCTAGCATACGGCAGCGCGCAGAAAGGCAAAAGAAAGACAGTAAAATCGGCTGTGCATTGCTTCGACTTCATTCTGGCCTTTGGCTAAGGAGAAAGGCTGGCTATAAGAAAAAAAATTAAGAAAAAAGTCAACTGCAAGAAAGAAGCGCTTGAGGGAATTTGTGTTTTGCAACAAGACCCAAAGTAAACTAGATAAAATGACATCTTTCTGAAAGGCGCAACTGGTACGCCAGTGATCCATACCAGATGTACTGTGATCGGACAGACCTGCGAGGATAGTTCTGAGCTCTCAAAGGTTCCCAACTATGGAATGTGGATCTTCGTGCACATGATGTCCTTGCAGAAGTGAGTATGTGTTAAATGAGTATGTGTTAACCTGTAAACTGAACCAGCTGATAGGCAGGCATAGACTATCACCATTTAAAACTCAATATATTAAACAGTCCCAGAGTTGGTCATGGAACTAAAACAAAACAAAAAAACTAACAACAAAAACTACTGGATGAAAAATCTTTTGGAAGGCAGATACTTATAATATTAAACCACCCACCCTGTAGTATTATCATAAAGGGATACCAATGACTTTACAACACAAATGTGTGACGATAACACTTTAAGCGATCAAATTGAGTGTCAGTGAAAATGGTGCGGACTGACCACCTGTGGCTCTCCTCGCAGACTGTCACCACAGAGCACTCACAGTACCTGTATACTACTGTTGCCCAAGCTGAATCGGGAGCTGAGAGGAAATTAAGTAAGACACTGTGTGAGACAGCTGGGACACTGAAGATGGATTGTCTGCGACTCACGAGTACAGCATTAGTATTCAGGGTTTTGGCCACCGGTGTAGCTCAGTGGTAGGGACCCAACTTTCAGTACCAAGGAAAGTATATATATTTACACACCATGCGCGCACACACCACGCACACACACGCATATGTATGTAAGATTTTTTTTAGGCATTATAAGGGCAATGTGGTTATGTAGAAGACAGCGAAAGTATTTAGGTGTGAAATGTTATGATTAAACAAATTACTGTCATTGATTCAGGGAACAAAAGTCTGGGTGTGGGGGCTGAGGGTGTAGCTCAGAGGCAGAGCAACATTTACCTAGCGTAAAGAAAGCCCTTGCTCAAGCTGAGACCTGTGTGGTTGTGTGTGTGTGTGTGTGTGTGTGTGTGTGTGTAGGCAGAGTGCAAACTGGCCAATCACCAACAATTCTGCATGCAAGTTCATGAATAGGCTCTTTCAAATGAGTAGGTTTGAAAAGTCTCAAAATCAAAAAAGAAAGCAATTTTATGTAATTTACGGTGGCTTAGCTGTTACAGTAGTTCCAGTGAGACGTTTTTTACATATGATCTTCCGGAACAAAACACATTGCTTTTGGACATGACAGAAACCAGATAAACAAACGTGCGTAGTGCATTCCTGAGTATTGTTTATCACCATCGGATTCTATAAACCTTCGCATTTCTTTTTTTTTAAAGATGTATTTATTTATTATTAATACAGAAGAGGCGCCGGATCTCGTTATAGATGGTTGTGAGCCACAATGTGGTTGCTGGGAATTGAACTCAGGACCTTTGGAAGAGCAGTGTCCTTAACCTCTGAGCCATCTCTCTAGCCCTGGTTTTCTTTTTTATTCTGTCTTGTGATGGAGATCAAACGCAGGGCCTTGAGCATGCTAGGCAAGTGTTCTACCCCTGAGCTACGCCTCCAGCACTGGATGTTTTAATATGGAGTACTTCTCAGGATTATAAACAAGGCCCGAGGGCTCCCAGACTGCGGGACAGACGACTGGGTGTGCAGCAACCTCGAACCCATGAGCCAGAGGGCAGAGCTTCTTTTGCGTCCGGGGACTCCAGCACACACCATGGTGGACTCTGAGAGCCTCTCAGACTCCCCCTCCTCCCCCCGCCGGCTGCTTTTCGCGCACCGGAAAGGGAACGCTCCTGTTTGCTGAGACTATCCTGTGCCTGGTGATTTTAATGTGCTTCAGTGTGTCCACTTCAGTTTACTCAACCCTGTCGGTGACTGAGATGATTTTCGCTGCTGTCCTATTTGTCTTCTACATGTGTGACCTGCACTCCAAGATATCGTTCATCAATTGGCCTTGGACTGACTTCTTCCGGTCCCTCATAGCATCCTTCCTGTAACTGGTCACCCCCATTGCTGTCCTCGTAGAAAGAAGAGGCAGCTCCAGAATTGTCCCTGGGGTGCTGGGCCTACTTGCTACAGTGCTCTTTGGCAATGATGCATATTTCACCTTCCCTCTAAAGCAGCAAAGACATACGGCGGCGGCCCCCACTGACTCCACAGATGGACCGTGATCCTCTGTCTCTGCTACCTGCCAAAACAGCTCCTCCATCAAAAACTTCCTCCTGCCTGGTGTGGTGGTGCACACCTTCAATCCAAGCAGAGGCAGAGGCAGATGGATCTGTGCGAGTTCGAGGCCAGGGCTACACAGTGAGATCCTGTCTCAAAAAAACAAAAAAACACCTCTTCCTGTTTCTACAACACTCCCAGCCAATACTCTGACCCCGTTGAAAGTGTTTAGGGTACAAGAAATTGAACCTAGGCAAGCACTCTCCACTGAGCTATATATTCCTGTAAAGGTGCCTTTTTTGGAAGCTTTATCTTCCAGCCTGCCAATCAACCTTCCTGGCTGTGGTCACCTTTAATGGGGGTACTTAGGTTTGCTCTGCAGTACCAGCAGCTGACATGAGTTCTGCTTGAACCATATTCCCCACATAAGCTACAAAATGAGTTGCCCACTACAAATAACCTTTTTCTCTGTGTGGGGTGAGCTGTGAAGAGCTAAGTAAATAATAAAAATATTGTTAAAGTCTAAAAAAAAATACTATAAACAAACGTGCACAGCGTAGTAACTGAGGGCTAATGCTGGGCTATGTCCCTGGCTTGCGTCCTTTTTGCCTGGCTGCAGGCTGGAAATGAGACCCAGGTGACACAATGTGAGCTACTGTAAGCACACACACACACACACACACGCACACACACACACACACATGCACACACACAGATGGAGCAGGTCTTTACATGGGGATCAAATAAGCTGTTCCTCTCGTGTGCATGGTAAACTCCCACTACAATCCTTTCCTTAAAACTCACTCCCCTGGTGACTCTGAAAGTAAAGTAGGTTCAACCATCCCTCCCAGACAATCACACATCCTTTGTTGGAGATCAGGAACCTGAGGGCTTAATGACAGGAAAAGCTAGCCCAGGCAGCAACAGAAATACTAGCCTGTGGCATCCTTGTGAGAGGAAATCTGAGGCTCAGTTCATCTCAGAAGTCCTGACAGTAATCAAGGAATAACACCTCACCAAACTGTGGAAGAACAAAGCCCCAAACATTTGATATGCAAAGAGTAATAAGAAAATTAATTTCACAGTGTTAAATGTGTCCATAGTGATATTGTTAACGAACTGTCTTATCTTGAACTTTCTTAAGATCAGGTAGAAACAAGACTAAACTCAACTAAACCCAAGGGTGCCTTGAACTCACAGCAACTCTCCTGCCCTAGTCTTTGTTTTGTTTCCAGACAGGGTTTCTCTGTGTAACCGCCCTGGCTGTCCTCGACTCACTTTGTAGATCAGGCTGGACTCGAACTCAACAGCGATCTGGCTGCCTCTGCCTCCCAAGTGCTGGCATTGAAGGCGTGCGCCAGCAGCATGCCTGGTCTTGCCCCAGTCTCTTAAGTGCTGGGATTATGAGAGAGCTGAGCCATCATGCCCTGCCCTACTGTTTCCTCTGAGCCACTTCCGATCCCTGGCCACATGGTTTGGCGCACACGGCTTTCGGGACATTGCTTTTAGAGGTGGCAAATGGGCACCGTAGTTCCTTCCATCCTGTATCACAAGGTGATGGCTCATTTTTGTAGTCAACTATACCACACTCTTTCTCTTCTCTTTGGGTTGCACACACCTATAGCCTACTGTCTCCCTTCGCCCCTTTACCTTCTGATAGGATAGTCCTTCCCTTTCCTCTGGACATCATCTTCCCAGCCAGCCCCCAGTGGCAACGACACCCCTCCCACAGCCAGACAGTCCCCGAGGAAGAGGCAGGCATGCTCTTTATTAGTAACCCAAAGGGAACAGAAGTATTTAAGTGAGGCTCCAGTGCTGTTTCTCACGTTAGTATCCTCCTTTGCGGTTCCATCCTTATATAGGCTAGTGCAGACATTTTTTGTCTTGGAAAAGTAAGCGTTCTTCAAAGGAAATAAACGGTCACCTGACTGTGCACGTTTAACATGGCAGATACACGGGAACTTAGAAATGATGTCTCCATCAGAATGTAAACGGGGAGCTGCCTGCATCTCTCGCATTAAGGATCCTACTCCGCTGCTTAGTGAAAAACTCACTGGCTCGGGAAGGAGAGAGAGAGAGGGCTGCCATCATCCTTTCGAAGGATTTCCCAAAACCCACTTCTTTCCGGCTAAATCAGTGTAATATGCCTACCAAGCTGCAAGGAAAGGAGGAATGAGGAGGCTTTCTTTTTCTTTTTCACTGAGCACATGACAGTATCGGAAGAGGACTCAGCCATTAAGAGCACTGGCTGCTCTTCCAGAGGACCCAGATTCAATTCCAAACGCCCGCTTGGAGGCTCACAACCATCTGTAACTGTAGTTCCAGAAAACCTGCTGCTAAACTGCACAAGACATACACGCAGGCAGAAACCCATGGCATAAAATAAAGTCTTCTTTAAAAAATAGAGTGCCGGGACTGGAGAGATGGCTCAGCGGTTAAGAGCACTGTGCTCTTCCAGAGGTCCTGAGTTAATTCCCAGCAACCACATGGTGGCTCACAACCATCTATAATGATATCTGGTGCCCTCTTCTGGTGGGCAGGCACATATGCAGGCAGGATGTTGTATACATAATAAATAAATCTTTAAAAAAAAAAAAAAAAGTGCCAAGCAGATTACTGGCGGGCACCTACCACTCTGGGAGGCAGAGGCAGGTGGATTGCTGTGAGTTCGAGGCCACTCTGGTGTACAAAGTGAATCCAGAGAATCCAGTGAATCCCTGTCCGAGGGAGAGGGGGACATATACTAAGGAAAAGGAAGATAGTTACCAGCCAAACCATGAGCCATCTACTCTTCTTGCTTATCTTTGAATTACAATTCCAAGCGGGGTGGACTTGGCAAGCTGGCTGCGTGGTTAAGAGAATGTACTGCTCTTGCAAAGGGCGCGGGTACAGTTCCCAGCACCGACACCAGCTGGCTCCCAGCCACTTGGAACTCCAGTCCCAGGGAGGCTGACACACTCGTCTGGCCTCCATAAGCATCTGAATCCACACGCACATCCCTACACACAGACAGACATGAAGATATGTAACAAAGAATAAAATTGCCCAGTGGTGGTGGAGCACTTGTATCTCTGAGGCAGGTGGATCTCTGCACTTGAGGCCAGCCTGGTCTACAGAGCACGTCCAGGGCAGTCAAGGCTACACAGAGAGACCCTGTCTCAAAATAAAATAAAATGAACAAAATAAAATAAGTCTTAATTACTTTTAGGATTTTCATTTGGCAAGTTAGGATTATAATTTCAGCATACATAGAACAGGAACTTTTATCTCTTAATTAAGATTACCACTCACAAATGCCATAATTATTCCATGCACACACAGGATTTAAAAAGTAGCATACATTATTTTAATACTTTACCATCAAAAATAATTTGGGGAATTAGAGGGTATACCTCAATCGTAGAATTCATGTTAAGTATGTGGGAGCCCTGAATTTATTATTATTTTTAACTATTTTATTTAACTTTAATCTATTGGTACATTGGTGTGAGGGTGTCAGATCTTGTAGTTACAGACAGTTGTGAGTTGCCATGTGGTTGCTAGGAATTGAACTCGGGTCCTTCGGAAGAGCAGGCAGTGCTCTTAACCACTGAGCCACCTCTCCAGCCCAAGGAGCCCTGAATTTCATCTCCACCAGAAAAAAGGCAAAAAAGAAATCATACCCGTGGTATGGATAATTTAAGAGTAAATTTCCATTGCCAAAATTACTGTAAATTTCCAAGTACTTATTTTTTCCTGTAGTGTATTACTTATTTAAAGATGGTTCAGAGACAGTTGTGAGAACTGACTCTTAAGTCACAAGAGCAGATGAGTTGGCCCTGCCCCTCACTGGCTGCAGCACTCAGGTGAGCGGGCCCTGCACCTCGCCTGAGCAGCACAGTGGAGCTGGCTCTGGAGTCATGGGTGTGGGTAAGCACCAGTCCTGAAGGCAGGAGAGCAGGAGAGCTGACCCTGCGTCCTGCCCATTGGCAGCGTTGCGTCTAGTCAGAGCAGTGCTGGAGAGCCAGCCCCTATGGTACAGATAAGGGAGGGTCAGTGGGCTGACCAGTTCAGCTACCACCCAGGCTCAGACCCAGGACTCTGAAATGACCTACCCCCAGATCTCTATCATCTGCAAGTGGTTGGGACTCGAGAAAGGGCCAGTCCTGCTGATCCAAAGCTGCAGAATCTCTGTGACATGACAGATAACACGGAGGAGTCCTGGTGAGGATTGACAGTGTCACAGGAATGTAAAAGTAATTTTATTCTCCTAGCCCAATCATTATCTGGGAGGCCAACTGCCTCCTTCTGCTATCCTAGGCCTAGTCCTGGAAGCTTCTAGCCTCCAAACAACCTGACCTAGGCCTAGAATGTTTTCAGCCTCTGAGACTTACTGCTGAATAAGCTCACCCTTTTTAGTTCTTTCTGAGCTCTGGGCTGGATGGTTCAACTCAGCTGTCCTGGCTCAAACTCTTCTCCCAGCTGACTTACACAATCTGGCTTCTCTCTTGCCCCAGAATTGCTCTGCTTGGCCTCAAACTAACTCAGCAATCTGCTCTAATCTAGCTTCTTGTTTTCTGGCTCATTCCATCTTTACCCGAGTTCTCTCTCTGCAACCCATCTCTCTATTACTGTCCCAGTAAAACTGCCTCTTCAGTAGCTTCCCTTTCCCCTCTCTTCCCATGAGACTTGGGAGTATCCTATTCTGTCAACTCTTCTATGAATTGTCACCTTAAAAAAAAAAGATTTATGTATTTATATTTATTATTTTATATAGTGCTCTGCCTGCATGTACACCTGCAGGCCAGAAGAGGGCATCAGATCACTTTATAGATGGTTGTGAGCTACCATGTGGTTGCTGGGAATTGAACTCAGGACCTCTGGAAGAGCTGTCAGTTCTCTTAACCTTTGAGCCATCTCTCCAGCCCGATTTGTCATCCTTTCTGCCACTCAATTAGACATCATTTTCAAACATGGGTGCTTCCTTCTACAAACAAAGCCATGTGCCACCACACCTGGATCTAAGCTTCTCTTTACCTGATACTTGCTCTATACCAGGCTGGCTTTGAACTCAGATCTGCTTGCCTCTGTCTCCTGGATTAAAGTTGTGTTTGTATTACAGTTAGATCACATAGACCTGGAAGGCCTTTGGATGTGGTCTCTGCCAGAGCAGCCGTGTTCTGAATTAACATTCTTCTACACTGAAGCCATAAATCTCGAACCAAACCAGTGACTCACTGCAAGGAACATTTGCAAGTAGAGATGTGTGGATGGGGGGATAAATTGTGGGATACACTGTGACATACTGCAGCTTCCACGATGAGATATTTTCTATGCTTTATTTGCTGTTGTTGTTATTGTTGTGTGTGTGTTTTATTGGGGGGACATTGCAGGGGTTCAGGTCAGATATGCCAAGACAGGGAGATGAGGAGGACTGGGGTGCATGATGGGAAACTCACAGGGAATCAATAAAAAGTAAAAAAAAGAAATGGCTCAGAGGGAAAAAACTGAAAATACCTAGTAAATTTAAAACTAGATCTTCAAAAGCTAACAGTTCTCTCAATATCAACCTTTCTCCCTACTAGATAAAACGCACATTTCCATAACTAATTCACTTATGACAGTAGTGGGTCTCCAACCCTACACACTTTGGAAATACAAATATAATCATAAACAGCATACATAGCCATTTCAAAACTGTAGCACGCAAAGCTGCAATGTAGCAGTCAAGTCGCCCGTCATGTGGGCTCAGCCTGTCCAGGCATGAAGTCTTGGTTAAGCAGCCCTGCATGTGTGAGAGCTGTTCCTACATGTGTGTGCAGCACCCCACGTGCAGGCGCAGAGGTCCCGAGGCTGCACACAGAAGGGGCCATCTTGGGATCCAGGCTCATTCTTGAGAATTTTCGTCTCCGCTTCCTTTAACATCTTCCTTGCTTTCCCTGCAAGAGTCCTGGCTGTTGGTGTCAGTAAGACAGTTTTCTTCCTCATTCTCGCCTTTTTCTTCAGGAGAGCTAAAGAAAGAAATGTATCAATCTATCAAAGGAAAAATGTGTTGGTTTCAAAGGTAGGCAGCCCTGGGTGTTCATGCCATCACGGTCTATAGGCTCCACACCTAGCCAGGAGAACTACGGCAGGACCAACGCAGAAATCAAATGTCCCTGACAACTATTTCGAAACTTGACTCTTTACATTTCAGCCGAAAGCAGGCCGTTTTTAAATGAAAGTCAAAAAATGTACGCTTGCCATAAGAAAATGCTTTATTGCTGTGTAATATTTATATTGTGTCAAAGATGGTAAAATATGAGTGTATTTCACAGCAGTTCACATGCATTCCCTTAAATAAGAGATTTTTAACAGCCGGAAAGCCCGGAGTGTTTCCGGGCCGGGAGGCACAATACCTTTCTTTGTCTGCGGTGCAGCTTCTCAGCTCTCGCCTGGTGAGGGTCCCAGGCACCTTCCCACTTTGGCCTTTCTCTGAAACAAACTCCTCAGAGAGTCCTAGTGCTCTTAGCGTGTTAGAGTAATGCTGTTCTGCTGCCATCCTTGCGTTCCTCTATAGGAGAGACAAGCCTTTTTAGGTGACAGCAAAAGGAATAAACTCCTATTAAGATGTATGAATTTAAAAGCACCAGTGAAAAGGAAGAACAGCCCCAGAGATCGAAATATGCTTCTGTGACTGACAGTGACATGCTCAGACACGGACCAAGAGGGACTCATGTGCCCAAAGGAAAGGTACAAGAATGCACAAGGCAGATTGTCTTTAATAACTCACGCTGTGCGCGAGCAACCAAAGCCAGCCAACATTTGGGTGGGTAAGCAAGCTATGCTACAGTCGAACAATAGAAAAATAAATAAGCTATAGTTATCTGCCACAACCTGGCCAACCTAACACTGAGCAAAAGGCACGCTCAGGAGAATATGAAAGAATACATCTAGCCAGCTCAGTAACCTCAAGTTCAGAAACGGGGAAAGCTGAAAACAAGGTGATGTGGATCCCAAGTTGGAAGTGTTGACCTCTAGAGGAGGTAGCTGAGTACTGAGCTGTAATGACACTTTTAAGACTGCATAAAGAATGCTCCAGAAGAGATCAACAAGGAAAGAGAATAATGAGCCACGTGTGATACAATCCCAGTCCACAGGGGCGGGGCCTAGAGGAGGGTTAACACAATTGCAAGGCTAGCCTGGCCTGCATGAGTTTCAGACCAGCCACCAGGATATAGGGCAAGGCCTGTCTAACAACATAAGAAACAAAGGAGCAAATAAAAACCAAGACCAAAATCAAAACCAACCAACCAACCAATGAACCAATGAACCAACCAGCCAACCAACCAACCAATGAACCAACTAACCAACCAACCAACCAACCAACCAACCAACCACCCATCCAAAGGTCATGTGTCTAACTGTGGATCAGAGTGCTGGACCACATTAGAGTTGCTGGATGGCTCTTTTATGCAACTGATGTAGTTCTCAGTCTTTATATCCTAAGACATCAGCTCATCAAAGGTAAAACCATCAATATTATTTTACTTTATGGAAGAAAAAAAGGGATATTTAGAGCAGAGGTCAAATCTCTTGAATGTCACTCCTTGGGTGGTACGTGGGAATTTTTCTTTTCTTTTTTTGTTTTTGTTTTTTGTTTGTTTGTTTGGTTTTTTTGAGACAGGGATTTTCTGTGTCCTGGACTCACTTCATAGATCAGGCTGGCCTTGAACTCACAGAGATCCTCCTGCCTTTGTGCCTTGAGCACTGTGCTCAAAAGTCTGTGGGACTTTTAGTGGTCTTTTCATATCATAGCTAACCGAAGGCTCCAGATGCAGCTCATTGGTGGAGCATATACATGGCCATGCTTGGGGCTCTGGTTTAAATCTCTAACACCACAGTAAAATCAAACCAATGAACAAAAAAACCCAAACCTTAAAAATAAAAGTTTCAATCCCAGCACTCGAGAGGTGAGGCAGACAGCCTGTTCCTCAAAACCAGGAAGGGGCTGCATAGCAAGATGCTGTTGAGGGGAAAACGAAGCACAGTTGCCACAGGTCAGCCTGGAGGCCACTGGCTTCAGGAAGCTACATGGTGACAAGGTGCTCAGCTCGTTGTCTTGGCTCTGGCCCACTCTTAGCTCTTCCAGGAGATCTGGGGCCAAGAATTATCTCTGAAACTCCACCTAAAGCAAGGTTCACAGCCCAGTTCTGGTGGGCCATGCCGTATACAGAGTATGAGCCCAGTCGACGCCCAATTAATAAAACAGGAAACCACAGTTGCTGGATCTAGCGTTGTGCAGGAGAGGCCAAAACAGCAGAACTCAACTGTGAGGGCTGTTACCATGCCCTGCTGGAGCCGGGGAGGCTGAAAAAGGCACAGAACTTAAAACTTTTGTTAAACTGCTCCACAGTCAATAACAATAGTTTTTCGTTTGTTTGTTTTTTGAGACAGGGTCTCTCTGTGTAGCCTTGGCTGTTCTAGACTCACTTTGTAGACCAGGCTGGCCTCGAACTCACAGTAATCTGCCTGACTCTGCCTCCCAAGTGCTGGGATTAAAGGCAAACAATGCAGGTGAGACAGGGTCTCATTGTGTAGTCCTGACTGTCCTGGTTCTATGTAGACCAGGCTAGCCTTGAACACAGACAGATCCACCTGCCACTCCCTCTGGAGGGCTGGGATTAAAGGTGTGGGCTAACCTCTCCAACTCTAGGTTCATTCACTGCCTCAAAAAGGGTGATTGAGGGACAGGACAGCCAGGACTATAACACAGAGAAACCTTGTCTTGAAAAAAACTAAAGAAAAAAAAAAGGATGATTGAGGAAAATACCTAACACTGACCTCTGGTACACACACACACACACACACACACACACACACACACACACACACACA
>OU015747.1:51385949-51444781 GCA_907169655.1 Acomys percivali | reverse complement strand
ACACACACACACACACACACACACACACACACACACACACACACACACAAAGTAAAAATGTTCCAGAACCTGTAGAATACCAATAAATCTTGGGGAGATGAAAACCAAGCGAGCTGAGACCCCCTGCATGCGCTGGGAATGTCTACCAATTGGTAGAGCGCTTGCCTAGTCTGTACAAAGTCCTGGGTTCAGTGCCTAGAAGCACGTAAAGAAGGAATGGTAAATCCCGGTACTCTTAGAAGACAGCAGTAGGATCAGAAGTCCAGGGTTATCCTTGGCTTTATAATGCATTTGAGGCCAGCCTGAGCTACATGAGAGATTAAAAAGACAAAACAAAACAACAACCCCCCCCAAAAAAAAACTAACCAAAGCTAGTGGTAGTAAGAAAATTCAATTTAACAAACCCTGTGACTTCCAAGAAGTGGGACCACGCAGTTCTTAGCCAATCACATGCATCCCCTGCTAGAGGACAGCACAGGGGCCACAGTGAACTTTTATAAATGGGCAATGACCTGGGTGGTGGTGGTGCACGCCTTTAATCCTAGTCCTTGGGAGGCAGAGGCAGGTGGATCGCAGTGAGTTCGAGGCTCAGCCTGGTCTACAAAGCAAGTCCAGGACAGCCAAGGCTACACAGAGAGACCCTGTCTCATTGCCTTTCACACAAACTCTGGTGCCCCATATCTGACCATGTCCCCTGAATGGGGAGGCCTGGTGGCACTCAGAGGAAGGATAGCAGGCTACCAAGAAGAGACTTGATGCCCTATGATTATACAGGGGGAGGAGGTCCCCTCAGTCACAGTCATAGGGGAGGGGAGTAGGGGGAAAGCAGGAGGAATGGGAGGATACAAGGGATGGGATAACAATTGAGATGTAATAAGAATAAATTAATAAAATATTTTTAAAAAACAAAAAAAGAAACCCTGTCTCGAAAAACCAAAATAAATAAATAAATAAAATACAAATAAATAAATAAATAAATGGGCAATGAATAAAGCTACAAGAAAAGTTATTAAATAACAGCTAATTAGCAGCAATAGTCACAGCAAATTTGAGAATGCGGGGGGGGGGGGGGGTGGGGGGAATGAGGGGATGGGGGAGTACTAATTTATGATAACAAAACCGAAATAATGCCTCTGTTGCTGGCTATTGACTTATCTTGAGCACTTTGCAGCAAGGTAAGTAATCTATGATAGTTTCTGGTTTGAACAGTATTTATCCTCTGCCTTCACCATGCAGAAGAACTGGAAAGGTTGGGAAGTGAAAAGAACAGTAACAGTCACACTTATTTTTTCATTATCAAAGAAGGCCACTGCTCTAAAGGATTACTTTTTTTCTTTTTAAGATAACACATGGGGATTGGAGAGATGGCTCAGAGGTTAAGAGCACTGGCTGCTCTTCCAAAGATCCTGAGTTCAATTCCCAGCACCCACATGGCAGTTCACAGCCATCTATAATGAGATCTGGCGCCCTCTTCTGGCATGCAGGCAGAACATTTTATACATAATAAATCTTAAAAAAAGAAAAGAAAAGATAACATGGTAGGAAGTCATCATCTGCACCTTCGTTCAAGGTAAAATACACTGTCTCACAAAAGTGTGGTCGTCTTCTGTCTTTCATTTATTTATCAGTTGCTGAATGCCTGTTTTTTTGTTTTGTTTTGTTTTTTTGGTTTTTTCGAGACAGGGTCTCTCTGTGTAGCCTTGGCTGTCCTGGACTCACTTTGTAGACCAGGCTGGCCTCGAACTCACAGCGATCCACCTGCCTCTGCCTCCCGAGTGCTGGGATTAAAGGCGTGCGCCACCACCGCCGGGCTGAATGCCTGTTTTTAACCAGGCTTAGTGGAGATATGGAAACGCTAGGGAGAGGAAATGCTCCGAGGGAACAGAAAACCAAAGGGCCAAAAATGGGAGGAGATTGTTAGCTACAATGTTAATTTGCTTCAATGTACTCCCCACTGATCTTACCACATTTCCTCTGGTACTTAGGAATGGTGGATTCAGAGCAGGGCAGAGCTATCTGCTATGCTGGGACACATAACTAGTATGTTAGGATGTTGCCCTTAGCTGGGGCCAACCCAGAAGAGAAAGTATACAGCCCTGTCTGGCCGATTTCACCACAACCGTTAGGCTCCCTCTCCCACAGCCAGACATTAATTACTATAGGTGCTAGATGCTGGAGAAACAAAGACTCAGCCATCCCCTTAGAGTCGATTAGCTGGCGGGGAAGAGATGCTGCAGATAATCCCCACACGGCGGTGAGAGGGATAAAGGCAGATATATGCATAAGGCTCATGAAAGAACCCAGGAACACCACAAAACCACGACTGTGGGCTTCCCAGTGCGTGGGCAGGCAGAGGCAGGCGGATCGCTGTGAGTTCGAGACCAGCCTAGTCTACAAAATGAGTCCAGGACAGCCAAGGCTACACAGAGAAACCCCGTGTCGGGGGGGAAAAAAATTTTTTTTTAAAGGCAAAGGTAAACCTGAGTCTGGCAGAGCCTGCAAGGGCCAAGTGGAGGGCTAGGAAGATGCAGGGGAGGCAGGCTAAAGCAGCTACCCAGAGGGCTGCGGCTGGAGCTTGGTGGGTGCAGTGTCCAGCCAGCTGGCGAGAAGCTCTGAATTCGGTCCTTAGCACCAGGAAAATCAGCTGTGGTGGCACACGCCTGTAACCCCAGCACTCGGAGGTAGAGGCAGCAGTGAGGGGTTCGAGTTCACCCTGGCTGTATGCAGGAGTCACCAGGGTTGACAAGAGGCAGAGAGGGCCTTTGCGCACTCCTCTCGGACTCCGAAGCTTGTCTTTGGGGTGGGGGGTGAGAGGGTTGAGGGAAGCAGACGGACTTGGGCTCTGATCCTAGTGTCACCATTAGCTAACTCACGCACTCCTGACCTCCTCTGAGCTTGAGTTTCTCGTCTACTGTATACCTCCCTTCCTGAGGTAACCCGACTGGGAGGGTTAATCGTAAGACCCCCTTGAGACCTGGACTGAAAATGGGAATGGCTGGACCCCCTGCGAGCGGATGGCTGCACTGCTGACAGGGTGTACTAACTCGCACCCACTTGACAGGGCAATGGTGAAGTAGGAAGATCTGCCCTTTGGTTTTCGGTGCTTTTAGGCCTGGAGAGATGGCTCAGTGGTCAAGAGCACTTACTTCTACAGAGGGCCTGGATTCAGGCCCCAGAAGCCACACGGTGGCTCACAACTCCAGTTCCACGGTATCCAGTACTCTCTGATCTCTGCGGGCAGTAAATGCACGCGGTGCAGAAACGTAAAAGTTAAACAATTTTTCAATACGTAAATAGTCAATTAAAAAATGCTTTTAGCCAGGCGTGGTGGCACACGCCTTTATTTAATCCCAGCACTTGAGAGGCAGAGGCAGGTGGATCGTTGTGAGTTCGAGGCCAGCCTGGTCTACAAAGCGAGTCCAAGACAGCCAAGGCTACACAGAGAGACCCTGTCTCCAAAAACCAAAAAATATAAATAAATAAATAAATAAATAAATAAATAAATAATGCTTTTAAGAGACAAGGTCTCACTACATCGCATACCCTGGCCTCACACAAAAGGGTTCAATTCATACCCCGAAACCTCACCACAATCAGAACCAGGCCGACTGAAAAGACCAGGCACAGAAAGCAGCAGGCTGCGGCAGTCGTGTCGTGAGATGCACCGGCTTAGCGGCATGTTCTTTATTGAGCTTCGAACCTCATCAGATCTTAAGCGAGATTCCTTCCTTGCTGGACTAGGTGAAGCTGTCCTAGAAACAGCATGTCTCAGCAATTACAGGGCACGTGGGGAAGACAAAGCACACACATGGGGATTAGAGGCACTGAGGAAGCTGGGGATGGACCTAAATCCCAACAAACACAACCTGGGCAACTCTTTCAAACAGCATCAGCCTGTTTTGTAATTTTTCATCTCGTTCTTCCAGTTCTTGCCGATATTCGTTCATCCTTGCCTTTTCACTCTTTCTAGAATCAGATAAAGAGAACCGGCATTTTAAAAGGTCTGCGCTGAAAGTTACATTTCGGACATTTACTTCAGAAGACAAATCAGAAATTGAGAGCACAGTTCAGCTCGGTTCCTTTTCTAGGCTGGTAAGATTCTCTGTAAATCCAGAATAAAAATCCCTGGTTCTGAAAGCACACACTGCACAGCGCAGGGAACATGGTCTGGGCATTTTGATTTCAAAAGTCTTCAAGGCAAAAAGAGTTCAAACTGGCCTGAAAAGTACCTTATTTATAAATGCACAAAACCAAGAAAATCTGGTCCAAATCAGGTGTCTTTAAAAAAAAAAATTCTTTCAGCCGGGCGTGGTGGCGCACGCCTTTAATCCCAGCACTTGGGAGGCAGAGGCAGGTGGATCGCTGTGAGTTCGAGGCCAACCTGGTCTACAAAACAAGTTCAGGACAGCCAAGGCTACACAGAGAAACCCTGTCTCGAAAAACAAAAACAAAACCAAAACAAAAGGCTCTGAAGCCAGGTGGTGGTAGTGTATGTGTTTAATCCCAGCACTAGGAAGGCAGAGGCAGGCGGATCTCTGTAAGTTCGAGGCCAGCTTGGTCTACAAAGTGAGTCCAGGATAGCCAAGGCTACAGTTCCAAAACAAACAAGCAAAGAAGCAAAGTGTGCTTTTCTTTCCCCCAAATGAGATCGTATCATTGTACCTATTCTTTTTTTGTTTGTTTTTTGAGACAGGGCTTCTCTGTGTCTCTTTGGCTGTCCTGGACTCACTTTGTAGACCAGGCTGGCCTTGAACTCAAAAAGATCTACCTGCCTCTGCCTCCCGAGTGCTGGGATTAAAGGCATGCGCCACCACACCTGGCCACTGTACCTACTCTCTGGACTAGATCCCACAATGAATTAAACTTCGCTGTTTTTCTCTATGTAAGATATACTAAAAGCAACCAAGACAAGAGAGGTTCGTGGGTACAGAAAATATTCAGACTTCAAAATAGTCACACTTTCTCATAGGAAGTTGGTATTAACTTCCTATAGGTAAATACTGTATTCCTAAGGAATTTTTTGCTCAAGTTCATCAAACTAGGCTCTATTAGTGGGCTAATGCTATACAATAAAGGATAGGCAATGAAATTAAAAGCAAATATGTGTATTTGGATCTTATGAATCAGATTAAAAGTTAACAAATCATACTACTTACCCAGCTTTGGAGGAAAGCTTTTCTTGTTTAATCGTGGCCACTTTTATGTGCAAAGTTTGTGACATTGGTTTTCAAACTCTTTTTTTTTTTTTTCCTTCGAGACAGGGTCTGTGTAGCCTTGGCTGTCCTGGACTCACTTTGTAGCCCAGGCTGACCTCGAACGATCCGCCTGACTCGGGATTAAAGGCATGCATCACCATGCCTGGCTGGTTTTCAAATTCTTTTTTTTTTTTTTTTTTTTTGGTTTTTCGAGACAGGGTTTCTCTGTGTAGCCTTGGCTGTCCTGGACTCTCTTTGTAGACCAGGTTGGCCTCGAACTCATAGCTATCCACCTGCCTCTGCCTCCCGAGTGCTGGGATCAAAGGTATGCGCCACCACACCCGGCTTGGTTTTCAAATTCTTGATCTGCAGAATTCAGGTGTTCTACAAAGGGCCCTAGGTGTTCTGTGGCTGCTGTTAGCTTTCACGGGGCAACAGTCACAAGGGGCAATATGCACCCGTGATGAATTCACTTGAGCCGTTGTATTTGGTACAAACTTAAAACAGAACTCTGTCACTTATTTGTTAATTGAAAGAAATATTCTGGGCTTGGGATGGAGCTCAGTGCTACAGGCTTTTCTCAGTGGTGTACTGCACAGCCACAAGTGGCACAAATAAGACCAGCTCAGCCAGAGTCTGTGTACAAGGTCCTGACTTTGAGTCACACATACTCCGCACCATATATATAATGTGTGTGTATATACATATACATATGTGTGTATATGAAATATTTATATAATTTATAAATAAGAACAGACATATATAGATAAGGCTTTATGCCTGTAATAAAGCAGAGCTGTTAACTATGGCCATAATAGAAAATGTTTCTGTTCCACATGGTCTCTGTTTCTGTTCTTGCTATGGAAATGTGTACATTGATTCTCATCCTATGTGTATGTGTGCATATATGTATTGAAAAGTTGAATATAAACAGCTAAAGATTATTTAGCCGGGAAGTGGTGGCGCACGCCTTTAATCCCAGCACTCGGGAGGCAGAGGCAGGAAGATCACTGTGAGTTTGAGGCCAGCCTGGTCTACAAAGTGAGTCCAGGACAGCCAGGGCTACATGGAGAAACCCTGTCTCGAAAAACCAAAAAAAAAAAAAAAAAAGATTATTTAAATCCATAAATTAAGATTCTATACCACTTCATATCTAGGTATCCACTGGTTAAGAAGAAAGGAAAGGAAAGGAACGGAAAAGGAAAAGGAAAAGGAAAGGAAAGGAGCGGAAAGGAAAAGGAAAAGGAACGGAAAGGAAAGGGAACCGTGTTGGAAGCCACTCGGCGTGCTTCCGTGATACCTGAGATTGGTTACTCTGGATTTAAGCGTCTGAGCTAAGCTCTCATGTGAGTCATAAGCCTTAACCCGGGTTGCCAGGAGTTTCTGCAGTGCTTTCATTCTTTGCTTCTGTTTAGTTAGGATCCGGTTTCGCTCTTCTTCCAACATTTTCTTTTCCTCAAGTGATTTCCTGAGGGCAACAAACTGAGGCTTAATTCACTTTAAGCCAAGGAGAAAGTTGTCCAGCAAAGATTCAACACAGGATAATTCAAAGGCTGAAAAAAAGGTAACCTTTTGACCAAAATCTGAATTGTGAAACTGGAACTCCAAGTAAGGCTGATGGTGTAAGCTTGTGCAATAAAACAAGGAAGTCACACCTGTTACTTAGAAGAACATTTTTTAGCAAATAATTCTCTACCATGGAATACAATACCTTACAGATAATTGAACGATTTCCGATGTACCAAGCTGAACCGCACAGGGTTGCATATATCAATTTGGCAAGCGCGTGCCAGCGCCTTACCTGATGGCTTGTTCCCGGCCCCGGGAAGACGCGGTGGGCATCGGAGGGTTGCCCTGCAAAGGCCTGGGAGCACTTCGCACAGGTGACTCACGTCTTGGCGAAGGATAAGGCCAGCGTGTTTCTTTCAGCGTTTCCTCATCGGCTCTTTTGTCGGCCAGGACTTTCTGTCTCTTGTCAGCGTCACTCCGGGGTTTGAGAAGACTACAATGTTTACAAAGCATTGAGCCGCTCAGGAAGCTGGGTGCAGAGGAGGGTCCCCGCCCTTTCTCAGAGTCGTCTCCCGTGTAGTCGTCATCCGGGCTCCAGCACCGACACCTGTGTCTGGGCCTTCCAGGACTTCTGGGGTCCCTGAACTGTCTGTAAGCTGGCCGATAGGACCTAGACCAACCCTGCGGCTGTTCTCGGGCCTTCGGCTGCATCCTGGTGTTCCTAGAGAGCTCTTCCGCCGACTTGCCATTCGCAGCTGGCTTGTAAATAAAATGTGGCACAGGTCTGGCTTTAAACCGCTTGGTTTTCCTTTTAGCCTTACAAAGGTC
Source organism: Acomys percivali (assembly GCA_907169655.1). Classification (NCBI taxonomy): domain Eukaryota; kingdom Metazoa; phylum Chordata; class Mammalia; order Rodentia; family Muridae; genus Acomys; species Acomys percivali. The sequence continues at coordinate 51,437,249 of OU015747.1, read as the reverse complement.
TCTCAGCAGCTTTTCACGGGCAGCTTGCTTCTGCTCCTCCCGATCCATGAACTTAAAGGGCTTCTGGGCGGCCAGCAGTGCCGCTTTGCTCCTCTCCTTGGCGGTCCTCCTCCGCTCCTCCTCCTCGCGCAGTAGCTCCTCATACAGCGGAAGGAGGATGCGGGAGGGAACAGGATTGGCTCGGAACTTCTTCTTACACTCTGCATCGTCCTCATCCCTCTTGGGCAGCTTCTGCCTCATTTCCAGATCGGATCTTGCTTTGGAGGCTCCCTCTCTCCTCTTCTGGTCTCTAACCACCATTTGAAAGGGCACGGGCACTGTAATCCTGGGCACCCAGGATTTGGGCTTCTTCTTTGTTTTCTTAGGTGCTTTGAAGTCAGAGTCATTCTGAATATAGTCTCGAACAGAGAAGTCGTCCCACATGGTGCTGATGAGCTCCCTGGCGTAGGCCCGCATCCTGCTTTCCTTGGGAGTCTCTTTCCCTAGGCTGGGCGGCTCCTCGTCAGAAGTCGTGGACAAGGACGGTGGCCGGCCTAGGTCAGGCTCTGAAAATGTCACCAGCAAGAAAGGAGGTGGGCGGTTCTTTTCCGATGCAGAACTAAGGAAGAATAATAAATAAATGGCCAGTTTTATTTGGCCAAGGGTTAGAGTTAATGTAACTATAGATTTTCTAAGATGGAAGGCACGGCCAGCTAGCTGAACAAGGATCGTGACGTGTCACTTTTATTTAGAATAGAGATGACAGAGCTTTTCAGAGAAGGAACCTGAGACCTCAGCGGCTCCTCCTGTCTCACTCCTAGTCACTTCCGTCTATTCGTCCCAGAGTCACCATCTTGGACGTGTCTGACCATGCCTCTCCTACCTGAAACCTTCCTCTTTGCTATAGAACGAGAACTGCCAATCAATCCGGACTATTCCAGTTCACCCTGCAGCCTCACCCCTCCCTCGCCCTCTCCCACCATGCCTGGGTGGGTACACATAGTTGCTGCTGCCCTTGCTTCCTATATCTGCTATGCCTCTTATTTCTCCTCCAAATGTGAACTCAGTTGGGCATGCTTGTGCATGCTGATGGAGGCCAAGGCCGGCCTCAGCACAGTAGTGACAGCCTGTCTCTCATGCACTGAGAGTTTGGTTCCCAGCACTGTTTGGGGGGAAAAAAAATTGTTGGGTTTTTTGTTTTTGTTTTTCCTGAGACAGGGTCTCTCTGTGTAGCCTTGGCTGTCCTGGACTCCCTTTGTAGAACAGGCTGGCCTCAAACTCACAGCAATCCACCTGCCTCTGCCTCCCGAGTGCTGGGATTAAAGGTGTGCACCATGCCGCTGCCGCCGCCGCCACCACCACCACCACCTGGCTAGTTTACATTTTCAAAATAAGCAAGTTCACAGTAAAAATAAGCCTTGAAACTAGATTGCTTTTAAAAATAAAACCAGGCCAGGTGCGGTGGTGCATGCCTGTAATCCCAGCACTCAGGATGGCAGAGGCAGGCAGATCTCTGTGAGTTCGAGGCCAGCCTGGTCTACAAAGTGAGTCCAGGACAGCCAAGGCTACACAGAGAAACCTTGTCTCGAAAAACCAAAGGGGGAAAAAAAAGAGCACTGGCTGCTCTTCTGGAGAATGAGGGTTCAATTCCTAGCACCCACATGGCGGCTCACAGCTATCTCTTAACTCTTGTTCCAGGGGATCTGATTCCACAGACCCCCTCCTCCCGACACATGCAGGCAAAACATCGATGTACATAAAAATAAATACATTTTTGAAAAAGAGAAAGAATGGGCATGATGGCTCATGCTTGTAATCTCAGCATTTGTGAGGCTGAGGCAGGAGGATTGCTCAGGGTTTGAGGCCAGCCTGGACTATATACAGTATAAGATCATGTTCCAAAAGTGGGCTAGCCTAAATATTTTGATACGTATCTGTAAGCATTAAGTAAAGCAGGAAAACACAGGTGAAGGAGATGCTTCATCAGCTGAGAGCACTGGCCGCTCTCCCACAGGACCCAGGTTTGATTCCCAGCAACGACATACAAGTCTCTATGGACACTAGGCACACATATGGCCTGTATATAGATGCGGGCAAAACACATTAAATTAAATGACAATTAAAAAAAAACAAATAGATGGCCACCAAATGACCCTTAAAAGCAAGGGGGAATCTAGTAAACATTTTGAATAAAATCTCACCTTTCTACACCATTAAAAGCAGGAAGGACTATTTGGAAGCAAATATCCTGGGATATTTGTTCTCTCAGTCCAGGCAGTGAGTGACACAGAACACACACTTACCTATAGGAGGCGCTAGAGGACTCTTCCCTGGTGGTCACTGGGTGAAGTTCTCTTATGTTTAGCTTGTCCTTGTACATTTTTGCTAGTTTGGCCATGGATTCTGCATGGGCAGCCTTCAGCTTTTTTAGCTTCCTGAAATACTCTTTGTCCGAGTGGTAAATATCAGCCAAGTTCATAATGTCTTCTAGGGCCACACTTTTGTCCTCCCCAGGAACGTTGTTACAACCTGCCTGATAGGAAGACAGACTTGCTATGCGGTATTTGAAATTAAATAACAAACTAATCGACACTGATCCAAATGCTGATTCTTTCTTTTTTTTTCGTTTTTCGAGACAGGGTTTCTCGGTGTAGCCTTGGCTGTCCTGGACTCCCTTTGTAGACCAGGCTGGCCTCGAACTCACAGCGATCCACCTGCCTCTGCCTCCCGAGTGCTGGGATTATAGGCGTGCGACACCACACCCGGCTTCAAATGCTGATTCTTACAGCAGGCTCACTATGTAGCCTTGGCTGGCCTCAAACTCCCTACGTAGACCAAGCTAGCCTCTGCCTCCTGATTTCTGGGATCAAAGGCACATGCTACCACACCTGGCTTCAACCCACTTTATATTCTGGCAACTGCCAGAAAATGTTCAAATGAGGACACTTACCACTGCAGAAGACAAGATGGAACTAGAGCTAAAAGGCAGCCTCTTTTGAGTTGTGCATTTTTACTGGGAAAAGAGCAGCATCCACTCCTGTGCCCAGAGCCGGCTCCTGAGGGGCCCCTGCCACAGGGCTCCAAGGGTGTGCAGTGGACAGAGGACAGGGATGAGGCCCAGGGACAAAGTTCTCAGGGGCTCTCCAAGAAGCCATGTTGGGATGATCTCGGAGCAGGAAAAGGACAGGGGGGCAGGTAGAAGAGCCTTTCAGATGGGGGGCTCTGCAGGCAGCGAGGAGAGTGATGCCCAGGGGTGGCTGACACTTTGGGCATGAAGAGAGCAGAGAGGGACATGGGCTGGAGATGCTACACACACACACACACACACACACACACACACACACACACACACACACAGAGGACTGGAGGCTCTTACTGACTTCTCTCTTAATCTCTGCCCATCTTTCAGGTCTTTTTGTTTGTTTGTTTTGTTTTTTCTTTTCCTTTTTTTTTTTTTGGTTTTTCGAGACACGGTCTCTCTGTGTAGCCTTGGCCATCCTGGACTCACTTTGTAGACCAGGCTGGCCTCGAACTCACAGCGATCTGCCTACCTCTGCCTCCCGAGTGCTGGGATTAAAGGTGTGCGCCACCATGCCTGGCTTTGTTTTGTTTTTTCAAGACAGGATTTCTCTATGTAGTCTTGGCTGTCCTGGACTCATTTTGTAGACCAGGCTGGCCTCGAACTCACAGCGATCCGCCTGCCTCTGCCTCCCAAGTGCTGGGATTAAAGGCGTGTGCCACCACGCCGTGCCTTTCAGGCCTTTTAAGTGATTCAACTGCCCTAGCACTGGAGAAATTGCTTAGTTGGTCAAGTCCTTGCCATGTAAGCATAAGAAACTGAGTTCAATTCCAGCGCTGTGGAGGCAGAGACAGGACGGTCCCCAAGGCCTAATCACTGAACCCAAGGCCCCAGTGAGCCCCGCCCTCAGATAACAACGACAGTGAAGAATGCCACAGAGGCCTTCTCTAGTCTCTGTGCACACACCTGTAAGTGCACCCAAACACACACACACACACACACACACACACACACACACACACACCATAGCTAAGAGCCCCTCGCTTTCTTTATAAACATAAATTTTAATGTTGTTCTCAGTTGAGAAATTTGAGGTTATATATGATACTATGCATAAAAGGCTCACCAACCATGGTTTAAAAGTTAGCCTACCACCTGGAACAGACTAAAATCAAGAGTGTATTCCCAAGTTAGATTCATAATGATATCATTTCAGAAAACCAGCTTAGACTTTCCAGAGGGAAAATTCAGAAGAACCCGTTATAAGTAATAATGGATTTGTTTTTATTTATTCTAGTTTGGGCTGGAGAAGAATCTCAGTTGTAAAGTATGTGTTTAGCATATACCAGGCAGTGGGGTCATAGAACAGGGAAGGAAGGGAGGGGCAGAAAGATGGATAGACAGACAGAGGTGTATTTTATTTATTTATTTATTTCGAGACAGGGTTTCTCTGTGTAGCCTTGGCTGTCCTGGACTCATTTTGTAGACCAGGTTGGCCTCGAACTCACAGCGATCTGTCTGCCTCTGCCTCCCAAGTGATGGGATTACAGGCGTGCACCACCTTGTCCTGCTAGATGTATATTTTAAAAATTATGTGCATGCATGTGTAAATGAGTGAGGCAAGGCGCCCACAGAGTCCAGAAGTGCATGTTCAATCACATGGAGCTGGAATTACAGGTGGTTTTAAGTTGCTCAGTGTGGGTGCTGGCAGCCACACTTCCGTCCCCTGCTCTGAACCACTGACCCGCCTATCTAGCCCACCAAGGTTTCGGCTGCTATTGTTTGTTTTGTTTTGTTTAAAAAATAAAAAAAAAAAGAAGTAGTAGTAGTGTTCAAGAGGCTGGTGGTGTCCCACTTGGGATAACCTCAAGAAAACAAAGGAAAGAAAATGATTTTTCTTCAATAGGACTGATATGTAGAAACCGCATACATTCAGTGGCTCTCTATCCATAACTCCAGTTCCAGAGGATCCAGCGCCCTCTTCTGGCCTCCGTGGGCACTGCACACACATGGCATACGCTCACACAGACCTGCATAGGCACCCCCCCCCCACACACAAACAAAGATAAATAGATCTTGCACGCGGTGGCGCACGCCTGTAATCCCAGCACTCAGGGAGGCAGAGGCAGGCGGATTTCTGGGAGTTCGAGGCCAGCCTGGTCTACAAGCAAGTCCAGGACAGCAAGGGCTCCCCAGAGGAACCCTGTCTCAAGAACACCAAAACGAAAACCAAAACCAAACGAAACAAACAAAAAATTAAAGGAGAAGGGAACGGTGTGTGAAGTGGAAGCAGGCCTGGCAGGCTAGACTCACACACTGAGGTCTGCACGGTGGGTGCCCAAGCCACTGCTAACATAGTGAAAAATTTCAAACAGACCTCCCTAGGTTTTTTCCCCCCTTTTAACCTAACACAGATGAATGGCTAGGAAATGACTCCCAATTCTAGCCTCATCGTCGCCCTGTGCCCCAGGATCCTCTGGTATGCCCAACACCATATGCTTGTAATCTTCCTCTTCCTCTGATGGTTAAGCTCTGCGTGTTGTAAGTGCCACTATATAAGAAGCTCATCTCCCTGAGAGTGGCTTGACCTACTTAGAGAGGAATCCACCTCCAAGCAGCACCTGAGGCTTTACCATGCCAGCCCCGTAGGAAACTGTTTGTTTGTAGTCTACAGAGTTTATCTGAAGTTCTGGAACGTTTACTGATTTGCCTTCTTTTAAATGCTGAACCTAGCAGCCCCTGTCTATAATCCCAGCATGCAGAAGACAGAGACAGAAAGACCCTGAGTTCAAGGCCAGCCTGAGCTACATAGCAAGTGTGAGGCTGGCTTATGCTGCTTGAGATCCTCTGGGCCAGGCATGATGGCTCACACCTTTAATCTCAACATTTGGGAGGCAGAGGTAGGCAGATTTCTATGAAGCCAGCCTCATCTATGTGAGGCTGGGAACACAGTGAGACCCTGACTCCAAAAAAGAAGAAGAAAAGAAGGACGAGGAAGAAGAGAAAGAAGGGAGGGAGGGAGGGAGGAGGGATGGAGTCACACAATGTTAAATGAGATATGTGTACCTCAGCCTCCAAAGTACTGAGACAGCTGTGGGCCATTGAGCCCTGCTAATACTTAAGATTTGTTCATTTATTTGGGGACAAGGTCTTGCTATGTTGTCTAGGCTGGTCTGGAACTTTCCATGTAGCTTAGGCTGGCCTCAAATTCACAGTTCTAACATTAGATTTTTGAAAAGGAGAGAATGTTCAGTGGTTATCGCCATAACTGATGTGTGGCTTTCCAAACAGGCCACGTTTTGTCAATATTAATACTAACTTAGACACTGAGCAGTGTCTAGTACATACCTGGCCTGCCCGACACCTCGTGTTCCTTTGGAAAACGGCTCCCACTACCCCACAACTACGCTTGCCTGTCCCTTGCTCCCACCCCTGCCCACCAATTGCGCTCATAATCCTTTTATTTCTTTAGGAAAATAGAAACCACCAGAGGAACATTCACTCATCTTTCCTCCTACAGAACTCCCTTCTGGGGACACTGTTCTCTGTTCATTTTTAGGGATCTAATGCAGCATTTGGCATTTTACCTTACTGTTTCTCTCAGTGAATGTGGGTGCCTCTGGGCCCTTGTCCCAGTCTTCCCACCATAGGGGCTGATAATTAATCACTTTTGTCTGTTATGTCTCTACCAAATGCTGAGGGGCGTGTGTGTGTATGTGTGTGTGTGTGTCTGTCTGTCTGTCTGTCTGTGCAAATTCCCTAGCCACTCTCCACCACACTTTTTTTTTTTTTTTTTGGTTTTTCGAGACAGGGTTTCTCTGTGTAGCCTTGGCTTGTCCTGGACCCGCTTTGTAGACCAGGTTGGCCTCGAACTTACAGCGATCCACCTGCCTCTGCCTCCGGAGTGCTGGGATTATAGGCGTGCGCCACCACACCCGGCTTTCCACCACACTTTTTGAGACTGCGCTTTCAGCGAGTTCCAGGAAGCTACCTGTTTCTTCCTCCCCCAACACTGGGATTACAGACAAACGCCAACACACCAGGCTTTTATGTGGGTGCTGAAAACCCAAACTCAGCTTAAAATATGAGCCTTCAGCTAACAGGGCACTCTGGAACGTCAACCACACAAGGTTGTCCATTTCTGTCACAGCAAGCAAAGTAAGAATTTCTAAGTGAATTATTCACACTGGCAGTTGTTATACTTCCTACCAATTTATGTAAATAGCCCTAGAAGTGGCACTTTTTCCTCTCCTTCGGTCCTTCTTAGTGACCGAATGAGGTGGAAAATGGAGAAAACTATAGTCCTTTTACAGATAAGGAAATAGAAGTCATGTCCCAAAATCGCCTAGCATGTCAGAGAGAATGGATTCTGGTCCAGGACCACATACTTTCCACCACACGAATATTTGGCATTTTGTGACCTATTACAGACTGTGCAGAATGGTAGCTCTGTCAATTAGGAACCGGTCCTAGGATCCTGAGCCCTGATGGTGTTATAACCCTAAGGGTTTGCTACAAGCCGGGCATGGTGCCTCATACTCTTGATCCCAGTATTTGGAACATGGAGGCAGGAGGATCAGAAGTTTAGGTCACCCTCCGCCACAGAGAGTTTGAGGCAATCCTGGACCTGTCTGGCTCAGTTGGTACAGCTCTTGCTGAGCAAGCACAAACCCTTCACACCATGCCAATGCTTCTAAAAAACCAAGTCGGGGGCACATGCCTGTCCTGGTGCCTCACATCTTGCAGGGTGCTAGCTTAAACTCAAAGTTCCAGACTTAAAGTAAATGAAAGCTGGGCATGCCACACAACTTTAGACCCAGCACCCAGGAGGCAGAGGCAGGCAGAGCTCTGTGAGTTTGATCTGGACTACAGAGCAAGTTCTAGAATAACCGTGGCTAATGGAGAGATTCTGTCTCAAAAACAAAACAAAACAAAAACAAAACAAACAAACAAACAAAACAAAAAACAAAAAGAAGGATGCTGAAGCGGTGTGCTGTTAAGAGCACTTGCTGATCTTGCAGAGGACCTGGGCTGGATTCCCAGCACCCGCCTGTTGGCTCACACTGTACCTCCCAGGAACTCATGTGGCACACATTCATACACATAAATCTAAAAACAAACAAACAAAATGAGTAGAGCAGATGGAGAAGAGGAGCTGATTACGCTCAAAATACACTGTATGAAACTCTCAGAGAGTAAACATATATTGATGGAAAGAAGTGGAGAGAACAGACGGCACGCTAAGCCCTCCTGCTGAAAACACATGCAGGGTATAATGTTGAAAACAGTTTGTGAAAAGACCTTGAGCATGCTAATGGCCCATTTAGGAAACTCTGAGGTGTCAGCAATTTGTTTCTCTGGGTGTTTCTATCTGCGGTGCATCTGTCCGCTGAACTTGAAACACACTCACCTAATGGACTGTACTAAATGAAATCCACTAACCAAAACCTTAAAGTTCTAAAACTGACTTGTGTGCACAACTTATCATCTGAGGTCTTATGAAAATTGTGGGCACATCAGTTTTCCTCAAGGTTAAACACAAAATTAAAAAAAAAAAAAAAAGTCAAAGAACTAAAGAATTACTTGTGGGGGCGGTGGTGACACGCGCCTTTAATCCCAGCACTTGGGAAGCAGAGGCAAGCAGATCTCTATGAATTCTGAGGCCAGCCTGGTCTACAGAGTGAGTTCCAGGACAGCCCAGGCTACACAGAGAAAGCCTGTCTCGAAAAACCAAAAAGATTTATTCCTAAAACATGCTGAAGAATAGGAAGTAAAGTCCTATTATTTGCACACTCTAGAAATAGCTTTTAAAAAAGCTCTCCAAGAAAGTTTTGCAGCAATCTTTAGTTGGGGCAGAGCGGAGAGAGGGTCTGCAGAGGACGCCGCAGCGTCGCCCCACCCCATCCCCACCCCCGCCGGTGAGGACCGGGACTAGCCCTCAGCCCCGCCGGGCTTCCACAGTACCGACGCCTGCGCCGGCCGCATCCTACTCTTCATTTCCTCCTCCACGGCTGCCGCCAACGCCGCCGCCACCACCGACTCTAAGGAGGAGTCTTCGCGTTCGTACTGGGCGACCCTTTCTCCGGTGGTGGGATTTACCGGCAGGTGGAGACTGGCTGCCGCCTGCTTGGCCGCCCGGTTGGGGGAAGACATCGCCCCGCCTCCGAGCCCGAGCGCCCGCGCCGGCCCGGGGCGGGTGAGCAGGCGCCGCCGGCGACCTGGCAGATCTGGCTTGGGGCTAGCGGTTACTAGGGGCTCGGTTGCTAGGGACGCTACAGGAGGTGCCAGGGACAAAAAGGCAGGCAGGGGCCTTTCTCATTGTCACAAACCCGAGCCCTCAGTCTAACGATGATTTCTGATACAAGCCTGAGGTTTAAGGGGCATTCTAGAAGCATAGCTATCCGAAGCTACACACAGACTCCCACAGCAAGCCAAAGAAAAACGTAGTTTTCAAGCGAGTTGCTCAGTGGTAGTCTCGGCGCCGGGACAACGACTGATTCACGTGAATCACACCCAGGCTCCTAGCTAGGACTGGTTACTTGCTTTATTTCGGTCTAACTCCCTAAACGAGGACTTATCACGGTATACGAACTTTGAGCAGAAAGAGCGTGTTTTTGCAAACTGGATCAACGTATTAGGGCACGGCGGAACAGGAAAGCTCCCGAAGCTGTGTGACGGCCCCAAAAGGGATAAGCTTTGCAGTATACACTATCCAACATGGCTGAGAACAAGGTTCATCTCGAATTGACAAGCGGCAGCACGAGTTGCCCAATCAGAAGGAGAATACTTAGTTGTCCCGCCCTCTTTTCTCTGCGATGACCAGTAAGAGTCCAGACATGGCCAGTGGCTGCCGCTACAACCAGTGAGTCATGGGGGTTGTTTGCCCTGGGTTCTGCAGCTAACCTGCGGCGGCATTAGAGTCTACTGGGACTACGCCCTCCCAAGTCCCCATCAACCTCCCGATGGGCCTTAGGCTTTTGGCCGCTTCTGATGGTCTCTCAGTGACGTCTAAGCCACCTGCGAGCTAACACTCTACTTAGAAGCCCAGCTGGTGCCCTTGTCCCCGCCATAAGGTTCCAGTAGTTTCCGCATTATGCGGCACACCTTCCACAGAACCTGCCTCTGACGCACTTGCTACTAGGCTTTCCTTGTTCGCCTTTGCGAAGTCTCCCATCACCTCACCCTCCTTGGCTCCCCTTGGTTTCAGCTTGCTTCTCCCAAGGTAACTGGTGGGTACTGGTTGGTTCTGAAAAGCTACAAGGTGGGAGGAATCCATAGCCGTCCCACTGACAGGATAGTGACTGCCTGTGCGCCACATGCCACTAGTTCTGTGATGGGCTGTGGTGTGAGGCAACTCAAAAACAAAGACATCTGATCTACAGACTGGAGCCCTGTGAGTGGATGGCTTGAGGAAAAGGAAATAGTAAAAAAAAACAAAAAAAAAAAGGGTTTAAAGGACATTACTGAACAGGAAAGTTTTGGCTCACTGACCATAGCAGAAATGGGAAGATCTGAAAGAAAATGGCATCATCACGTAAGAACTGATTTTGCATTTTTATGTTTAAATTTAACTATATAGGATATTGAAATGAGTAACTTTGTATGTATAGGTTACATGAAAGCTAATGAGAGTGAACATACATGAGATCACAAGGCAGCTACACAGAGAAATCTCGTCTCAAAACCAAAATGTACATGCCAGTTTTTATTTGGGTTTATACTTGAGTAAGAGAGCAAAACACCCAAGATGTTAGACTTTCATTTGCTTGCCAATATTGGGAGAGAATTTTGCTAACATATTTTTCTAAAGCTTTAACTTCCTGTTACAATGTAAAGAATGCACAGGACACACACGCTCAAGCTTACTGTTTATCCATCAGTATTCTCTTATGCTTAAATATCAAATCTTTACCATTTTCATCAGCTAATTTCAGTACTTTTCCATTGTAGCCATTTCAAGGTTTGATTCCTAGTATAGAAGAAAAAGAAGAAGAAGAAGAAGAAGAAGAAGAAGAAGAAGAAGAAGAAGAAAAAGAAGAAGAAAACTGAACAAGAAAACTTGGCAGCTATGATAAAGGAAAACAAAGAGAAGTTGTGTCATCCAAGACCTTGCACTCCCTTTAGTCTGAATGCTGATGTTCCCATAAGTCCACGTGTTGGACCAAAATACCCCGGGTGATGTTGCTAAGAGGCAGGGCCTTCAGGAAGCAGAGCCAAGGAGCTCTGCTCTGTAAAAGGGGTCAGTGGCCTTGGTTCCCTTTGGTGATGCAGAGTAGATTTTCCAGGAGCTTACAGACTTTATTTTTTTTAAAGATGTATCTATTATTTATACAGTATTCTGCCCACACGTGTGCCTGCCCACCACAAGAAGGCACCAGATCTCATTACAGGTGGTCGTGAGCCACCATGTGGTTGCTGGGAATTGAACTCGGGACCTTCAGAAGAGCAGATGGTGCTCTTAACCTCTGAGCCATTTCTCCAGCCCTGCTTACAGACTTTATTGTGAGTATTTGAAAGAAATTGAGGCCCTGGCATATTTTATTAAATTTATTTTTGTTTTCCAAACCAAACAATTTGACAAGTTTTAGTTAATGTGTGAAAAAATGTTAATTTCCCATCAGTTCCTCAGAATACTGCATGTAGTTCAACAAAACTGAAATACAAATTTCATACTCACGCTAAAAAAAGTTAGATCTAATGAATATATCAGTGTACATATGGTGTTGCAGAGATCTCTGCAACCTCCATGGCCAGGAGAGCAACCTCTGAGGACAAGAAAGTAGTTCAGTTTAACATGACTCAGTAGCCAGTGTTGGTTCAAACTTTGGGAGTCTGACACCATGTAGTTTATTTTAGGTATATTTAAGCACAACACAATTTAGTGAAATTTCCCCTAGAGATAATTAACTCAATCCCATGTGCCTAATAAAATTTAAGACATAGCTACGTTGAAACCCTGTAAAGTTCATGTGACATCTTCCATAAAGATCAGTTCTGGGCCAGGCATGGTGGCGCACACCTTTAATCCCAGCACTCGGGAGCAGAGGCAGGTGGATTGTTGTGAGTTCGAGGCCAGCCTGATCTATAAAGCGACTCCAGGACAGGCTACACAGAGAAACCTTGTCTCGATAAAAACAAAAGTAAAGAAAAAAAAAAAATGGGGCTGGAGAGATGGCTCAGAGGTTAAGAGCACTGACTGTTCTTCCAGAGGTCCTGAGTTCAATTCCCAGCAACTACATGGTGGCTCACAGCCATCTATAATGTGATCTGATGCCCTCTTCTGGCCTGAGGTGTACATGTAGACCACTGTATAAATAACCAATAAATCTTTAAAAAAAAAAAAAAAAGATGAGTTCTGCAGATTGACTGTCTTGGCATAGTCCAGGAAGGCAGGTAAGGATCCAGTGTGGTCCTGGCCACACAGTGCAGAAATCACCAGGCTATTACCCACATCTGCTCCCAGCCTTCTGGGTAGGAGTTACATCTCTCTCTTCTGGGTTACACACCTCCCCCTTTGAAGGTACAACCCTCAGTTTAACATTCCCAGTTTCCCTAGTGAGCACAAGGACCTCTCTACTTCCCACATGGATTAGTCTGCCTCTTTCTTTTCCCAAGACAGGGTTTCTCTGTGTAGCCTTGGCTGTCCTGGACTCCCTTTGTAGACTAGGCTGGCCTTGAACTCGTCTTCATCTGCTGCCTCTGCCTCCCTGAGCTTGGGGTATTATAGGCGTGCACCAAGGCGCCCGGCTCCACTCTGCCACTAATAATCCTCCCTCTTCATAAATCTAACTGCAGCTCTTCCACAGCTTTAGGTGTTTTTTGCACTTAAGTGCCATATTTTACATGGCATTATTTAGCCATTTTAACACCTGCACAACTTTTCAATTTTGCTCAGTTCCTTGTGTATCGCTGATTCAGCTTTTGTCAGGCCTCTCACAACATCACTTTTTTTTTTTTTTTTTTTTTTTTGTGGGTGATGGGTTCCTTACACAAGCTTGACACATGCCCTCCTGAGCAACACCATCTGAGATTTCTTTTGCCCAATTTTGCATACTGTGGCCACTTCAAATCAAATGTTTCCGAATTGACTCAGTGAAAAAATGCTACATCTATGTGGAGGATTTAGTCTTCACCCCATTCCTTACACTTTCCTCAACACTTGAAAACTTTTATAATGTGAGAGATAAGGAATAGTAAGAACTTAATGTAAGCACAAACTCTTTGCCCCTTTAAAACTGTTCTAGCCCTTTGCCTTAGTAACTAAGAGCATCCTTCTAAGTTTAACAGGGTAACTTCTTTCAGCAGTTACAGAGCAAACTTCCCTTAGGAGGAGTCAGGGCTACAACCACAGGATAAATTAAACTGAGGCTTTCCCCCTCCTTACCATTAAGCTTTAAAATGGTGACAAAAATGGTCTGTTCCTCGTCTATAAACATTAGGGTATAGATGCTTCCCAGGATCACTCCTTTACCGTTAGTCTGCTGGTAGGATCCTATGGACAGTACATGGAAGGGTCCTGCCCCCTCTTAACCATGGGGTGAGGGTTTGTATTTGTTTTTCCGGAAGGAACAGACAAGCCAGTTTGGGCTCCTGGTCGAGCATAAAGCAGTACACCTGCTCTGAGGGACATGATGGAACCGCTCTGACGGCTCTGCAGAATCTATCCCTGAGTGAAGGAGAGAACGGCGGCCACCAGCCCACGGTTCCAGACATGAGTCCATCAGGAGGAACTTTTATCCAACAGGAGTAGTGCCATTCGGCTCCGGAGCCAATATACAGAAGGCGCCTGGAACACACCCTTCCTCTCTCTCCTCCGTAAGTTCCATCAGGAGATAGTGGCTATAAATACCACCAGAGTGGACGTAGTTATGCGATCTGACCTGGCACATTTCTTCCAGGAAATGGCTTCCAAACTCACTGCTTTATTTCCACCCAGTCATTTGTTCACGTCATGGCAATTATAGTTTTACTTATTGTTCTTTCCCTGATATGGCTTAAAATAACATACGCCTCCAAAATCAGCGCATCAAGGCTCTGCTACTGGAGATTTTTAACCTTGAAATTAAAACAGGGAACAACCGTGGGGAGTGTCGGGATGAGCCTTTTGGGGGCGCAGAGAACGGTGAGTGACGCGTCAGCGGCTCCTAAGACTGCGCGAAGGGTCCTGACCCACTGCACACAGTGTTCATCTACTAGGGACTCCTAGCACACTAGTGAAGTCTCAAAATGGATCTGAGGCTAGGGATGTGACTGGTTCCCTCTTTATGAAGGTCTCCTAAGGCAACACCCCTCCTCCCCCATTTCCTTATACCTACACCAACCTGATTGATTGCTATTGGTGCTGGAGGATAGTCTGATTGACCCTTCAACCTTTTTGTTTGAGACACGGTTGCTGTTGTTACAGACTCTTTGTGGACCAGGCCTGCCTCTGCCTCCTGAGTGCTGAGATTAAAGGTGTGCACCACCATACCCTGCTATTAAAACCAAAATAAAAAAATTTACAAGATAGCCTGACAATGTATTAATTTGATCTCTGAAACCCACATGGAGACCTGATTTGATTTGTTCCCAAGTTGTCTTATTACCAAGCACCCTTTCATGTACATTCTATATAAACAAAATAAACATAAAAAGGGAACTGTAAGTCTCCCATCTGGCTGAGAATATTGGCTCATACGTGTTATCCCAGCATTCATTTGAGAGGCTGAGGCTGGAGGATAAGGAGTTGATATAATTCTCAGCGACACAAGGAATTCCAGGTATGGCTGCCTAACACAGTCTCACAAATGAAACCAGGCCAGGGTAGGGGAGGCAGCTCAGATGGTAGAATGCGTGCCTAGTATGCACAAAGCCCTGGTTTCACCCCAGCATTGTACAAACTGGGCACCATAGCGCACACCTGTTAATTCTAGCACTTGGAAGGTAGAGGCATCAAATGTTCAAGGACATCCAGGTTGTAACACCCTGTCTCAAACAAAACAAAACACAAACCAAACACAACCACAAATGAACATAAGACCACCAACAGGAAAAGGTTAAAATTTGAGGGGTATACTTTGACTACAGGGTTTCCCAACTAAGCACCAAAAACAATGTAATTTGAGCGGCAATATGCAGTTTGAAACCAAATATTTAATTTTCACTATATTGTTTCAACAGGATTTTAAACAAATGCCAACTGGAAGACAGTGTCCAACAACTCTGAAGCAGCGAGCTCCAGACAGGAAGGAACGCCGGTACGTCTGTCCACAATGGTGCCAGTTGGCCAGCCACATCCAGATTATCGAGTATTTACCTGATAAGATAAAAAAAACTTTTAAAAACGTGTAATGACATAAAATGTTAGATCATATTCAAGGTATTCATCTAAATTTTGCCTTATTTTTACAGGAGAAAGAAGCTATGAGCTGTTACTCCTGGTGGGTAGCAAGCTTTTAAGCACAAAGCAGAACTTCTAAGTGCGCCTTTTTGGCCTTCAAGGACTCTCTACTCTACTCACCACATCGTCGATTTTCAGGATGCTCCGCACGGTTTCAGTTGCTAGGGTCAAAGCACTGACTGACACCAACAGAGGCTGGACAACCATTTCCTCCAAAATGTTAGAAATTCCACCCTGCAGAGGACAGATGCCGTCAGTATTTGATACACACCTAACCGTAAGGAGGTACCACCCTTTGGGATCCCGTAACCCCCAAGGACTAGGGTCTGGGCTTATTATCACTCTCCTCCATTATGTACTGTCTCCTCATTAAAACGCATAGCAAGGGGGACACCTATTCCTTTCCTGTGCTCAGCCGGCATGCCAACAGCTGACGCTCACAACACAACAACCAGGCTACACTTACACCTGCTTAACTAGTGCATTCCAAAAGACCCAGGGAATGAGAGACCAGACTAAACTTCCTAGAAGTTAGTAAATAACAGTTAATAAATGCGATTTCCCATGGTATCCTCTTTCTTCTGTAGTGTATTTCCAGGTTTAGGTCACTACTTTTAACTACAAAGCCTTTTAGCCATTCCACACTGACAAACTGTAAACAATGTTTCCTTCTATCCATCTTTTCTTCAATAACCATAAGCATCAGCTTAGTCACCTTTCGGACATTAATGCCTGTAGTTTTTTCTCCTTGGGCATGCCGGTTTCTTAATTCTGTTACTGTAGAAATGGGATTCAGGCCAGCATTTTCAGCTAGTGTAGACGGAATGACTTCCATAGCATCCGCAAAAGCACGAACACAGTAGGATTCCATACCACTCAGTGTTCGAGAGTACTCAGTCAGTCTCAGCGCCAACTCTATTTCTGGAGCACCACCTCCTGCGATAAGAGCTCTGAAATTCACAGTATTTTTTTTTTTAGCTTATTTTATCCGAAAGGAAGTTATTTTAAACAATAACTTCCCCATCCTTAATGGCAACAGTTGGATCATGGGAGGGGGAGCAAGGCAGGAACAGCAGGGGATGAAGACCTCGAGCAGGTACTTGAGAAACAGACTTCAGACAGCTTCAGTGAGACAGCTCAGTTAACCAGGGGGAACAAAGACTATTTAAACCTGGGTGTGTGTGAGTAGGGGCTATGGGGCGAGTGCGCATCATTGGCCTGGTCAGGGTGCTGAGGATGCCTCATTACATAAGGAGGAATTCCAGGTGCTGCCGGACATGACCTTGTGGAGGGAAAGGAAGTTTAAACTAGCTGCCAAGCTGCGTGTCCTCCTCAGAAGGGCAAGGGCCAATGCCACACCCCCACTCTTGCTCCAAGCCGGTTTCCACCCGCAGCCCATGGCCCCACAGCTTGGTTGGTTTTGTAAAGGCAGGAGGACCAGAACTTCTGATCCTCCTTCCTTTACCTGGGTAAGTGCTAGTGTGCCTCACCACATTAGTCTATGCAGTGCTGGGCAGCGGGTGACCTACCCAAGCACTGTGTCAACTGTACTACATCCCAGACCCTCAAACTCAAGTCTTTAAGAGTACTGGGGCAGCAAGATGGCTCAGCAGGCAAAATGCCTGATACCAACCCAAGTTGAAGGAAAAAAGAGATTACCCCAGCTTTTTTTTTTTTTACTTCCACATACATGGCATGTTGTGTGCATATTCACACACACATACACAGAAAATAAATGTAGTAAAATAAATTATCACTCAGTGATGTTCATATTACCTCTTCTTCACTAAGCAGCGGATAACACAGAGAGCATCATGAATGGAACGCTCAGCTTCTTCAATCACCAGTTTGTTAGAACCACGGACAACTATTGTAACTGTTTTGCCTGGGCTTGAACAACCTGTAATCTTTAGGGAACAAATTTCAAATTAAGTAATGAGCTGAAAGGGGGGAAAAACCCAAAACAACAAACAAACAAACAAACACCGAAACAAACAACCCCTAAAAGAGTAAGAAAAATGGAGCTAAACTGCAACACTGTTTGTTACCTTGAATAGTTTTCCGGAACCATTTAAACTGACTTCCTCTGCTAACTCAGCAGAGCCCAGCATGTCAGGAGTGAACTGGTCAATATGAGCAACTGGCTTGGTTCCAATTGTCTGGGAAAAGATAATTGAGTCCATAAATCAAGATAACATTGTGCTGGAGACAAAACTCAATGGTAGAACAAGAACTTGTCTGGTCTATTAATCAAAGTGCTGGGCCCAATACCCAGCTCTGCAAAACCAGAACGCCTGGCTCATTAGTTTAACAGAGCGGCTGCTCTTCCAGAGTACCCACATGGCAGTTCACAATCCCTTGTTAACTTCAGTTCTAGGGGACCTGAAGGCCATTTAAGGTTCCAAGAGGACCATGTAGTGCAGATACATGCAAACACTTATATGACCCACCGAAATCCAAACCCACAATACACACCAATACATTTCTGCATACATTAACGGTTACCTTACAGATGAACTCAATGTCTTCTCTTTCAATATCCTTAACCACCATAATCTTCATCTTATTCAGAAAATGCAAAGCAAGGTCACTAAGCGCATCTCTGAAATGCAAAGTGTTACGATGCTAGGTTAAAAAATTATATGTATTTAGAAGCATGATTAATTCCCACAAAGTATCAGAAGCAATCTTAGTAACAGTAATCCAATGATGCAAGCAAGAAGACATATCACTGATGAAAGTTAAGCAAAAACCAAGTTTTGGGGACCATTTACTCAAGGTCAGCGCACCAAATGACTGAGGTAATTAGAACAGTCAGTCTTTCACTTGCTCACGAAGGCTTCCATATAAAATGAGCACCCATGGTACCTTTTGGCATAGTTTATCAGTGGAGTAAAGGGGGATGTGCTTATTAACAAATAAAACAAAACCCTGAGAAATTAAATTTTAAAGAGAGAGAGAGAGATGAGGGCTGGAGAGATGGCACTGACTGCTCTTCCAGAGGACCTGAGTTCAATTCCCAGCACCCACATAGTGGCTCCCAACCATCTATAATGTGACTTAATGCCTTCTTCTGGTGTGCAGGTGTACATTTAGGCAGAGCACTGTATACATAATAATAAATAAATACTTTAAAGAAAGATGAGCTCAAAATTGAGAGCTCTCTTTATCTATGGACTGCCCAAAGCACTCTAAATAAATACCATTTTTAGTTAATTCAGTGGAGTTTTTCACTGTTTTGTTTTTGAGACACAATTTCACATATCCCAGGCTAGCCTGGAACTTACCAGGTACCAGCTAAAGCTAACCCTTGTACTCTCCATCCTCCTGACCCCACACCTCAAGTGCTAGGATTAGAGTGACAGCACACCCCGTTTAAGCCATGCTGGAGATATCACCCAGAGCTTTGTGCATGTAGGCAGTAGCAATTATGCTACATCCCTAGCCTCAAATAACTAGTTTTAGAATAGCTTTTTAAAAATGTCATGTTCTTTTTTTTTCTTTAAAAAAAAATTATATTTTGCTTGTTTGCATTTACATACACCATGTGTATACTCTGGAGTTATATATGTTTGTGAGCCACCAATGTGGGTGCTGTGAACCAAGCCCAGGTCCCGGAGCAACAATGCCACTTTCCTTCCTTCCTTCCTACCTACCTATTTTAAAAAGGCCTCACTCTATCCCACACTGGCCTGACTCATAGCAATCCTTCAGACTCAGCCTTCTGAGTACTGGGGTTATAAGTTGAACAACCATGCTTACCCTTAATTTTCTTAAAACCTTGATTAAAAAAATATTGTCCCATGTTTAAATGAAGAGTAAATAATCACTACATGTGGTGGCACATGCCTATAATCCCAACACTCAGGGAAGCAGAGGCAGGCGGATCGAGGCTAGCCTGGTCTTCAAAGTGAGTCCAGGTCATCCAGGGATATACAGAAAAACCCTGTCCCAAAAAACAAAAACAAAACAAACACACAAAGAGAGAGAGAACAACAGCCCTGTCTTTATGAAAGTCTAGTTCCAGAGCACCCAACAGCTTCCTCTGACTTCCAAGAGCTCCTGTACACATGTGGTGTTCACCCTTAAGCACACATATATACATAAATATTGTTTTTAAAAAACCACTAATGGGAACCCCAAATCAATTATAAATTCAGGAATAAGAAAATAAACAGTCCCAGACCTGAGGATAGACTTCTGTATGAGAAGGACATTACATCCCGTCTTCTTAATCTGCTTCACCAGATTTAAAATGTAGGCTCTCTCTTCTCGAAGCACCCGGTCCATCTGTGCATAGTCAGACACTATGATCTGATTATCCATCTGATTAGAACAACAACACAGCAGTTATTTACAGCAAGAGATTGTAATGCAAAGTCAAAGACAAGCCCTTATCAATGAGCTATATAGATATGCACAGAAAAAGGTCTAAGATGATATATATAAACAGCTGGTTCTATTTATCTAAATATATATATATATATATATATGCACGTTAAGTACATGCATGCATGTTTGTATGTACGTACATATGGGGCTTCTCAGTTTAGTTAAAGCTGTCCTGGAACTCACCCTGTAGACCAGGCTGGCCTTAAACTCAAGAGAGTTTGCCTACTCTCTGCCAAGTGATGATTAAAGGTGTGCACTGCCACTGCCTGCCTAAAGCTGGTTCTTTGTAATTGTACCTATTACTGTTTTGTGTGTGTGTGTGTGTTTGAAAAGTAAGGCCTCAGTATGTAGTCCAGGCTGGCCTTGAGTTCACCCTCGTGCTGCCTTTGAGTGCTAGGTTACAGGTATGCATGACTACACAGGCTCTACCACTGTCTGAATCTTTTTCAAGTATATTTCTGATAATGGAAAAATGCAAAATTGGTTACGGTTTTTCCAAAAGAAGTTTTTCAACATACCAGATCTTATAGAAATTTTTACTCTGTGGCTTGTCAGTATCATATATATTGTAAAAAAAAATTCTATTGTATCCTTTTATTCTATTGCCTGCGGCAGTGGATACCTCTAATACTAGCAGGCAGGAGGCAGAGGCATGTGGATCTCTATGGGTGAGGCCAGCACCATCTATGAGTTCCAGAGAGTGCGGGAGAGGAGAGAGGAAGAGAAAGGGGAGGAGGAGGAGGAGGAGTGGGGGAAGTCAGACAGACAGACAGTCTCAAAACAACTGACCAACAGCAACAACAAAAAAAAAAACAAGATGACAACTGATGTCAAGAAATTAATCATTAACTCTTGTACGGCTCCATCTTTTTTCTTTTGAGAAACAAAATACTGACCAACCCAGCTATATGTTGGCAGAATATTGTAAAAACCAATCTGAGGTGCAAACCACTCCTTTTAGAAAATTATATGAGCTGGGCATGGCGGTGCACACCTTTAATCCCAGCACTCGGGAGGCAGAGGCAGGCAGATCTCTGTGAGTTTAAGGCCAGCCTGGTCTACAAAGTGAGTCCAGGACAGCCAAGGCTACAGAGAAACCCTGTCTAAAAAAGCAAAACGATACAAAACAAAAAACCAAAAAACCCCAAAAGACAGAACAAAACAAAAAAAACTAAAGCCAAATCAAAGCAAACAAGAAAAACAAAAAAGGAAATTATACAAATGTAATATGTTAAGAACGATGTAATTTTTATAGTTTGGCTATCAAGTTACTGTAAGGCTCACTTGTACAAATAACAAATTTTCTGTGGGCTCCAGTAGGTGACATCTCTGCTTTCAGAGAGCTAGACACAATCTGCAGATTCAAGGAATGAATTCACTTAATTTCATGCACTCTGCTATAGTCACCTCTTCACCTGTGATATACATATAGCTGCAACACTGTTTTTGTCTCCTTTTACTAATCCTTTTGAGAGCTACATTTTAAAGACATCACCAGTACCAGCAGTTTCATTTTTTAACCTAAAGAACATATCAGACAGTTAATAACTAGAAAACCACCTTGGATTTTACTTACATCTGTTTTAGGAGCAGACAAGCAAAACTGAATCAGGCCAATCTTAGCCTTTTCAACTCTTGTTATGCCAGAGTTTGCCACCTTCTGGGTGAGAACAAGCCCTTCCACCAGCTCGCAGTCATCTATGGTCCCACTAGGAAGAACAGTCACAGCAATGAGAAGGGCTCTGGTCTCACACGCATCCTCAGAACCACCCAGCCCCACGGATATACTTCCATCCTAACATAAGGAAATATAAGCAAACCCTCCAGATTGCCATCCAATAAAGCTCAAGCCAACAGCGTTTCCTAACGTTCACTTTCAGAGAGTTACCTTTCACTTAGTTACACCCACTGGCCCAGGAAGGTGATCATCCTAAGGGTGTACTTGCTTTTAAGGGGTTTGTGGAGAGAACCTCACTCTAGCTCAGAGTGATGCAGAACTCTCGATATAGTCCAGGCTGGCCTCGACCTCGACCTCATAGACAGCCTCCCAAGTGCTGGGATTGTATGCATAAGCCACCATACCCAGCCCTTTCTTCAAAGTTATCTGGTTTGAGTAATACTGAAAATGAAATTAGAGATGCTTACCCAAGCTTCTTAACTATTTTAATATCTCTAAGGTCCACACTGGTAGCTGTGGCTGGGTCAATCACTTTCATCACTGCATTAACACTCATTGGAGAGAGAAGACTTGAATACTGAGAGACAACCTAGATTTAAAACAGAGAGTTACTTCCACAGAAGCAGTGATTTAAAAATAAACACAATTCTGGATTTACAAGAACTCGTTACCACCTATTTGAATATGGTAGAGGACACCCAGAGGAGACACTGCAGTTAAAGCCGCTGTCCATACCCACTTTGCCAGTTAATTAAAACATGGATACTTAAAAAAAATAAATAAATAAAATAAATTTGGCACTATTTAGATTGCCAGCAGTTTTATAGACAACAAAGGTATCTACTTTTATATGGAGAGTTCCTACTTAAACTGAACGTGTAATCAAACTCAGATCAGATCATTTATGTACCTAAAGGCAAAGGGCTAACAAAAGAGCAAATGGTTAGTATTCACCAAATTTCCTCATGTCCTTGGTACACTGAAACCAAAAAATTAGGTCATGTGCCTCATCACACAATTTGACTAGTGTTGGAAAACTAAAAATTACAGTTTCCAACACTATCTAGGTATTTTTGTTTTTGAGACAGGGCCTCATCGTGTAGACCTGGCTGTCCTGGAACTTGCTGGCCTCAGAAGTCTATTCGCCTCTACTGAGATTAAAGGTGTACAGCGCTAACACACCCTACCCTCTACCACTTAGATCTGTAATTAGAGGAGATAAATGCAAGGGAAAGGAATTGTCCTAGGTGAAATCATGGTAACATGAAACTTGTTTACAAAATGTATGTGTATGGATATTTTGCCTGCATGTTATGTCAGTGCATCATGTGTGTGCTGTGCCTAGGAGGTCTGGAGAGGGCATTCGGTCTCTTGGAACTGAAGTTACAGATGGTTGTGAGTTGCCATGTAGATGCTGGAAGTTGATCCCAGGTCTTATGAAAAAGCAGCAAATATTCTCCACTGTTAAGAAATTTCCTCAGCCCCAACTTTCTTGGAAATAAGAAAAGCAGCACATATACTGAGAGCTGGGCAGCGAATGGACAATCCACACTGAGTTCTAATACCGTCCCCACCTCTTCCTACTGTGGCACGGCTAAGTCCTTTAACTTTCTATGTTTATTTTCCCACCTGCAAAATGGGAATGACTATATAAAATCTGGAAGAGAGCAAATGTGGAAAACTTAATACTTACAGAATATTAAATAAAAGCTAACTATTTTATGGCAGCCTTGAATTTTGGAGATGAGGAAGTTTCCAATAGTTATCTTAAAGCCTAGGACTTAGCTTTACCAAAAAGTGTTAAAATGCAGTAAATGAAAAACTAAAAACTGGGACACTGCACCTACAAGAAACTCCTAATTCTCTGTTTTGTTTTTTTGAGACAGGTTTTCTCCGTGTAGATGTCCTGGAACTCACTCTGTAGACCAGGCTGGCCTCAAATTCAGAGAGCTGCCTGCCTCTGCTTCTGTCTCCCAAGTACTGGGATCAAAAGTTGGCAACACCTGTCTGGACACCACCAAGCCTGGCAAAACACTCCCGAGTCTTCTGTTAGCTTCATAGATCCTTGTGCTTTAATCTTACAGAAATCACCACCACACGGCACAGCAGCCAACAATCACAGCACGCCACACAGCTGTAAGTGTAGTTTACTTGTCCTGGAGCGGTACTCTCACCTTCGAATTTAATGAAGTAGTCGCGCTATTTAACAAAGTTTCTCTGTCGCTCAGTTTCACAGGACGAGACATGTCAGTAAGGATTTCAAGACCCCTTTCCAAAGCTTTTTGGAACGACTCCGAGATGATGGTTGGATGTATACCTGTCATTTATGAACAAGTTGGTTAAGACAAACTACTGGTCATATTTTAAAATGTCAAAATAATCTAATACTTTCCTTCCCTCCCTTTTCTGTTGTGGTCCAGAG
Organism: Acomys percivali; assembly: GCA_907169655.1. Taxonomy (NCBI): domain Eukaryota; kingdom Metazoa; phylum Chordata; class Mammalia; order Rodentia; family Muridae; genus Acomys; species Acomys percivali. Next base: position 51,413,380 of record OU015747.1, on the reverse strand, counting down.
GTTAACTGCAAGGCTTCCAGCACGGTAGGCAAACACAAAACTACTAAGCTATACTCCAAGTTTCCAAATAGTGCTGATAGAAATTTGTAATTCAGTTGTAAATAGAAGGACTTAAATAACTGACTATGGTTAAAGATCAACTTCTACTCAATCTGAAGATAAAGTACATTTCAAGCCAATTTTATGCTTTCTAAAACACCTCACATACACTGATTTTAAAGCAGGGCAACTAGAGAGTTGCTACTGTGATAAACACTCCTGGAGAGATGGCTCAGCAGTTAAGAGCACTATCTGCTCTTCTAGAGGTCATGAGTTCAATTCCCAGCAACCACATGGTGACTCACAACAATCTATAATGTGATCTGATGCCCTCTTCAGCCCTGCAGGTGTACATACAGGCAGAATACTGTATACATAGTAATAAAATAAATCTAAACAAAACAAGCCACTACTTATCAAATCAAGAGCTCTTATTTTATCATCTAAAACATCTTCCCAAGCCCAAGATTAGTAATATTACCATCACTTATTTTTGAAAAGTAGAATTTCACTTATTTCTACAAAGAGAAACCTTACAAAAACAAAACTAAAATATTAATTCTTGGTTAAAAAGTAGTTACTTCAAATTAAATCTCACATTACTTAATAACTTGGCTTTAAAAAAATTTTTTTTCCGTGTAGGCTTGGCTGTCCTACACTCATTTTGTAGACCAGGCTGGCCTCACACTCACAGCAATCTGCCTGCCTCTGGCTCCCGGGTGCTGGGACTAAAGATGTGCGCCACCATGCCCAGCAATAACTTGGCTTTTTATAAGTTTGCCTTAAAAAACAAAAACAAGCTGGGCATGGTGGCGCAGACCTTCAATCCCAGCACTCAGGGAGGGAAAAGCAGGTGGATCGTTGTGAGTTCGAGGCCAGCCTGGTCTACAAAGCAAGTCTACACAGAGAGACCCTGTCTCGAAAAACCAAAACAAACAAACAAAAAAACAAAACAAAACAAAAAACCAAAGAACAAAGTAAAAACAAAACCTGTCACTCTTCAGTAATAATAAAAAGCACATTACCTTTCTGCAGAAGCTTGGTACAGGAGTCTAAAAGAGAGCCAGCAATGATGACAACTGATGTGGTCCCATCCCCTGCTTCTATGTCTTGAGCTTTAGACAGCTCCACCAGCTATGAGAACAGAACAGGACAAGATACTAAGAAATGACACCAATGTCACCAACACAGAGTAAGAAAATGCAATACTTTCTCGACATCTTATTTTTAAAGATGAAAATCAATGTATTTGTGGCACACAAAAATATTCTTATAATGATTTTTAGTTGAGATTGTAAAGAGAAGTTCTCAGAAAATTCTCTCTAAAGTCCTATCCAAAAGCAACACTCAGGGCTGGGAAGAGGCTCAGCTGGAACACTGCTTGCCTAGCACACAGGAAGCCTTGCCTGGGTCTGAGCCCCAAACAGCAGAAAGAGCGTGTGGTGATGCACACTTAACCCCAGTTCCTAGAAGGTGGAGACAGGAGGGTCAGAAGTTCTAGGTTATCCTCTGCTACACAGCCAGCTCCAGGCTAGCCTAGGCCAAAAAAATGCCTATGGTCTTATAGGTGCATTACATGGATAGAGAACCTATGACATCACTTATGAACACTTTTGTTAGGTTTTTCTGAAGTGACCACACAGAAGCATAATCTCATTTATTTACACATCCTTTCACTACCTTAAGTAGTGAAAGGAGATCGTTTGTGAAGCAGGGTTCTATGTTGTCTGATAGGCTTAAATGACCCTCTGGCCTCACAGCCAGAGTACTCAAGATCACAGGAAGTCCTTGCTGTGCCCAACAGTACATCTTAGCAGATTGGATTTGCTTTGAAGACCAGGCTGGCCTCAAACTCACAGCAATCCACCTGCCTCTGCCTGCTGAGTGCTGGGATTAAAGGCGTGCAGCACCACAATGGGCTCCTATACCAGATGTTACTAATATAATTTCTCACTTGCCATAAGACTAATTGTGACTCTTGGATTATTATTTTTAATAAACACCAGTGAAAATCTAACAGGATTTGATATATGATTGAAATTATTTTGTTTTCTAAGAACTGTGCTTGTAGCTCAGTAGTACAGTGCTTGCTGAGCATGCAACATTATGGGTTCAATCCACAGCACAAAATAAGCAAATAAAATTAGTTCTCTCTCTTTTTTTTTTTTTGGTTTTTTGAGACAGGGTCTCTCTGTGTAGCCTTGGCTGTCCTGGACTCGCTTTGTAGACCAGGCTGGCCTCGAACTCACAGCGATCCGCCTGCCTCTGCCTCCCAAGTGCTGGGATTATAGGCGTGCGCCACCACGCCCGGCTAAAATTAGTTCTCTTATAGAACACCTTACACTCAAAAAATGTACATTTTACCTAATGATAGAAGATTCTTGTGGCTGGGCACGGTGGTGCACACCTTTAATCCCAGCACTTGGGAGGCAGAGGCAGGTGGATCACTGAGCTCGAGGCCAGCCTGGTCTACAAAGTGAGTCCAAGATAGCCAGGGTTACACAGAGAAACCCTGTCTTGATAAACCAAAAAAAAATTTTTTTTTTTTAAATTAAAAATTTTAAAAATCTTACCTGGCGAGGAAAGCAGAGGCAGGCAGATCTCTGAGTTTGAGGCCAGCTTGGTCTATAAAGTAAGTCCACAATAGCCAAGGCTACACAGAAAACCCTGTCTGAAAAAAACAAAACAAAAAAACCTCTATGGCTGAGGGTGGGGTAGTGGATGGTGCTAGCCTATAATCCCAGCACCGTATGAGTTTGAGGCAAGCCTGGTTTACAGAGTGAATTCCAAGACAGCCAAGGCTACATAGAGAAACTTTAAAAAACAACTGACCATACAGCACATGCCTATGGCTATAATCCCAGCACTCAGGAGGACACAGCTGGATTGCTGTCAAGTTCACAGCTAGCCTGGGCTGGACAGTGTATACCAGGTCCCTAAAGCTACGGAACAAGGCCCTGTCTCAAAACCAAACCACTTATTTACACTTACCATTCTGGCTGCGGGGTGCAACACTTGCATCTGTTTCAGAATAGTGGCACCATCATTTGTAATGGTTACATCGCCTTTTCCATCTTGAATCTGAAAAATTTGTTTTTTAAAATTTTAATGCAGTGCTCTATTAGTCTATTCCATTTACTATTACATACTACAACTTATATATGCATATTGTTTAATTTTAAATTCTTCCCTTTCATTACTGTAACAATATAAGAACATTCAGAACTCAACTTTACAAAAGAAATAACTGTCTCTGTCCCAGTTACTTTATTATTACATTTAGGGCGTGTGTGTGTGTGTGTGTTTGTGCATTTGAGTCCAGTGCTCAGAGACCAGGGGTGTCAGACCCCTTGGATCTAGTGAAGGAAGCAGACTGGGTCCTCTGTAACAGATGAATCCTTAACCACTGAGCCATCTCTCCAGCCCCTGCTCAGGGTACTTAAGCTATCTAGAGAACGAGATCAGTCCGTACAGGACCTGCTGCTCAGGCATGAGCACATCAGTTCAGACCCCCAATTCCTGGGCCATATTGGCTTGTCTCATTTTTGGTTGCTAACTAGCTGTAATATGAGAGCACATCAACCCAAAGTTGACTATATGTTTTATGCTGCCACTTAATTAAGAAAAAAAAGTTTGAACTCAGGAGGCAGAGGCAGGCAGATCACTGTGAGTTCCAGGCCAGCCTGGTCCACAAAGCGAGTCCAGGGCTGCCAGGGCTACAGAAAAAACCTGTCTCTAAAACAACAAAAAAGTTTGAAAAGTTGAACTGGGCACAGCAGCTCACACCTGGAATCCTAGCACCCCAGATGTTGAGACAGAAGGATCGCGCGCAGGCTTCAAAATGAGTAAATGGACAACCACACACGCTGGCACAAGCCTGTGATCTCAGCAGAGGCAGGAAGGTGAAGGGACAGTCTCAACTGTCTTGACTGACTCAAATAACATACACAACCCAAAAGGCATTTAAAATATATCGTTAAATACTATCTGAAGTGATCTTTCATTTTGATGAATTGTAAGACCTGTGGAAGGATTCAGGAGGGGAGAGGGCAGTACACACAAGGCTCCCCAGTTTAGGGCCTTGTTCCTCCTAGGCAAGCCTTCTACCACACAACTCCATGCCAGCCCTGAGCAGGAGCTCTCAACAAGTAGTTAACTTTAAAAAAATTACCATTTTGTCCATTCCCTTAGGTCCAAGGCTTGTTCTAATGGCATCAGCAACCGCTGTCAAAATAGAAGGAAAAAAAGGCATATTAAACCAAGACTTTAAAAGTAACCCTAAGCCGGGCGTGGTGGTGCATGCCTATAATCCCAGCACTCGGGAGGCAGAGGCAGGTGGATCGCTGTGAGTTCGAGGCCAGCCTGGTCTACAAAGTGGGTCCAGGACAGCCAAGGCTACACAGAGAGACCCTGTCTCGAAAAACCAAAAAACAAAACAAAACAAAAAAAACAAAAAACAAAAAACAAAACGAAACAAGTAACCCTAATTGATGCTTTAATAGCACTGTGCCTATACAGAACACATTTTGAAGATTCCTGTGAGAATCAATTTCATACAATCTAATCTCAAGTTCTTAGAATTTTATTTCCTCTATTTCATAAAACAAAACAAGCAGCGATGAGACAGCTAAACATCCTAACAGCACACAGCTCACTCATTTGCCTTTTCTCTCCCCACAAGAACATAATTTCCAAAAACACATATGTAGGACCCATAGTCTAATAATTTTTCTGCATTCTATAACTAGTTTGTGTTAGCCCATATCAGGTTAAGAGTAAAGAGTTTTAGAGGAAACATCTCATATAACATTAATGTATTTCACGACTTTAGTCTAGCAGCTAATCTCAAAGTTTCAGGTGATTTTAGTGGACCTACTTCAAGATATTCACTACGCAACAAGATACAGTATCTTAGGCTCTGCATTTTTTTCATTAAATGACTCACACTGTATTTTGTGTCTGTGCAATCTTCCCATTAGCAAGTACTATTGTCTTATCTGGGGAGAAGAGAATGGATAACTGGGTAACCCAAAATGAGTTCGTTCCCAGGTCTAAACTCAAGCTGTACGTGGCAGAAATCTTTCTCAGTTCCTGGGGTTTTGTCTTGACTTGGAAAAACTAGTTTGTCCTTTGCAATTTAGGTGATCGCTCCTTCCTATGTGCACAGCTCCTTAAGTCCTACTTTAATTTTTTTGTTTTGTTTTGTTTTTTTTTTTGAGACTGTCCTGGACTCACTTTGTAGACCAGGCTGGCCTCAAACTCACAGTGATCCACCTGCCTCTGCTTCCCGAGTGCTGGGACTGAAAGCGTGCGCCACCACCGCCCGGTTCTGTTTTAATTTTTTGGGCACACTGCCTTTGAAATGTGACTGCTGAATTGTTTGTCAACCTGACACAAGCTAACGCCATCTCAGAGGTGGGAAGGGCAATTTAGAAAACGCCTATTAAGACTGGGCAAGCTGAAGGGCACATTCTTAGTAATTGATGGGAGAGGATCCAGTGGACCTGGGTTCTAGAGAAAGTAGACTAAGCAAGCCAGTGAGCAGCACTCTCTTCCATGGCCTCTGGACCAGCACCTGCCTTCAGGTTCCTGCTGTGTTTACGTTCCTGCCCTGACTTCCTCTAAAGCAAGCCAAATAAAAATAAGCCTTCTTCCAACTTGTCTTTGGTCCTGGTTTTATCACAGCACAGCAACTATAACTAAGACAGCGGCCGGAAGTAAACCTACCGTTTTGTAAGATTGTGTGCACTCTCTTGGCCACCTAGAAGGCCCCAGAATTGGCCTCTCAACATCCCTGTCATCCACCACCACGTATGTAAATCCCTCGGGGTCAGCTGTTCCCTCCACACTGCCACGAGCCTCTTAAACCGCCCACCTGGTCAACTTGACTTCTCCAACTCCCTAACCCCTAAACGGAAAGGACATCCATCTTACAGCACCAACACATGACCAGCCAGTCACCTGGGCTGGGGACCACAGTACTTGCAAGGTGCGCTTTATACACTTTTACAATGAATCCTGTCAGCAGCCCTGCAAACCAACTATTTCCCCCACGCCACTTAAGGCTGTAATGAAAATAACGCCAAATGGTTTCCAGGATCTCGGGCCCTTAAAAGATACAGATAAGCCTTTCCAAATTCACTTCTCACATCATGCAGTTCTTTTTTCTTCCTCCAACCCAAATAAAGAACCATATTCCAGACACACCCAGGCAAGGATCTCGAAGGCTTTGTTCTTTTTTTTTTCCGAGACAGGGTTTCTCTGTGTAGCCTTGGCTGTCCTGGACCCGCTTTGTACACCAGGCTGGCCTCGAACTCACAGCGATCCACCTGCCCCTGCCTCCCGAGTGCTGGGATTATAGGCGTGCGCCACCACGCCCGGCCGAATGCTTTGTTCTTAATATTCATATATATATATGGTTTTTTTTTTTTTCTTTCTCGGCTCGGTTTCTCTAAATCCTCCCCGAATTTACAGTAAGGGAACTCTGGTTCAGAGGTTAAAAAATACACGACGGGGCGTGTCCACGGGCCTCCACGCTCGCGTCGCAGAATGCCGAGGAAGAGGCGCCCCCGGGGACGGAACAACGACCGTGAAGGACATGACCACGGGGCCGATACCTTTGGCCGCGGAGATGTTGCTGAAGCGGATCTGGGCCGGCTTGTCGCGGTCCTGATAGGCGCCTTTCCCGCGGCCGCCCGGCCCCGCGGCGGGCGCCCCGCTCCGGGGAGCTACATTCTCCGGCATGGCGTCCTTGGCGATGTCTGCGCGCGTTCCGGGAGCACCGATGGACTCGGATTCCGGCCTGCCGCGGCGTAACGGTCTCCCGCCGCCTCCTCCGCGAACCTTCCAGAAAGCGACGCCGGCCGAGAAGGCGGAAGCCGGGCAGGGGGCCTGCGGGAGACGCGGCGCGGGTGTGACGTCAGAGGCTGTCCGCCGCGCGCCGGGTGTGGGGCTCACACGCGCCGGCCTGCCCAGTGTCAGCCTGGCCAAGTGTCTGGGCGCTGAGGTGGAGCGGGAGGTTGTGTAGGTGTGGTTGGGGAGTTGCCATTCCACCCTTCGTGGACCGGAGCCGTTAGCTCATGCTGGTCATGTTGAAAAAGCCGAGACAGGGCTTTGTTCCGCAGTGGGTGTGGCGCAGCCGGCCTTTTCTCGACTTCTAGATCTAAATTCTGCTCCTGGTTCATTCGCTTTGTAAAGGTGTCGGAGGAGAGATTTGCCATGGGTGGATTCTCCCCTTTGCGTTCATTTTGGCTGCCTACGGATTTAAACACACTAGGTAAATGGCACAGATTTTTTTTTTTTTTTTTTTTTTTGGTTTTTCGAGACAGGGTTTCTCAGTGTAGCCTTGACTGTCCTGGACTCACTTTGTAGACCAGGCTGGCCTCAAACTCACAGCGATCCGCCTGCCTCTGCCTCCGGAGTGCTGGGATTAACGGCGTGCGCTACCACGCCCAGCATGGCACAGATTCTTAATAGTTGTAACGGTGACTGCCTGCTGGATCTGGTCTGCCTTCTAGTTCAGACCACCTCTTCCATAAACATAGCCACTGATTTTTAGGTAATGTAAACATCCTAATAGCAGATTAGAAAGTATCGGCCGAACAAAGTGTGAAGTCTTTACATCTAATCTACTTATCTAATCCTCATCATGATGCCAGGAAATAATTGCCATAGTCTTTACTTGGTAGACGATGAAGCTGAAGTCCAAGGTCAACCAACAAGGTGATGGAAGCCACTACAGAGCCAGGGCCCACCCTCCCAAATGCTATAGCCTGTGTTAGAGGTTGGGCCAGCTTTTCCACTCTCACACCCTTGGGGCTGGCTTCATCCATGACTTCACCATCAGGGCCAGCCTCCTGTGCTGCCCAGGAGAGGTGCAGGGCCTGTTCTCTGGAGTGCTGCAACTGGCAAGGGACAGGACCAGTTCTGATTGACAGAGGTGGTGGCAGTGGGAGCATCACCCCACACCCATGCCATCTCACAACAGAGGAGTGGCGGGCCCAGTTCTTTCCCACTCTTGCCCTCAGGGCTGGCTCACCTGCACACCTAACACCCCCCCTCCATCCCGGGTTGGTTCTGCTTTGCTGTCCTGAGCTTTCCTGGCTGCTAGAGGTGGAGGGAGGTGGAGGATCACCTCTGTGTCGATGACACTCCATGGCAGGAATGGCCAGGTCACCTCTTGTACACCCACAACCCCCATCATCAGGGGCAGCTCCGCTGTGCTGCCTGGCAAGGCGCCGGGCCTGCTCTCCCAAGTGTTGCCAGTAGTGAGAGATGGCACCAACTCTCCAGAGCACTGTATCCAGTGAGGGGCGGGGCCTGTTCTGCACAGCCCCTGGACATCCTGGTGGATGCTGCATTCAGGAATACCCCCCATGTTTTCTAGTGGTAAAAGCCACAGATAGCTACACCAACCCCCACCACTGTGAAGCCACATACTCAGGCATGGCCCTTAGTGGCAGCTCAGGTGGGGACCTCCTATGGCTCCTCCGGGTGGCAGGACTGACCATGTAGCAAGTCTCCCTCTCAAAAACAGACAACCATGTGGGTCTGGAGAGATGGCTTAGAGGTTAAGGGCACTGACTACCTCCGGAGGTCCTGAGTTCAATTCCCAGCAACCACATGGTGGCTCACAACCATCTAGAATGTGATCTGGTGCCGTCTTCTGGTGTGCAGTTGTATGTGCAGCCAAGAGCACTGTATACATAATAATAAACAAATCTTTAAAAACAAAAACCCAGATAACCAAAACCATAAACCAAACAAAGGGCTTAGCCTGTGCAAAAGTTCAGTCCCAAGCAATCAAAAGGAAGAAAGAAAAATAATTTTGATTTTAAGACATACTACAGTACAACAATAAAAAAGATTAATTGATTTATGAGTGTTCATACGTGTCTGTGTGTGGGCATGTGTGTATAACTGTGTGCAGAGGCCAGAAGAGGGTGTCCAGTGTCCTCTTTCATTATCTGCCCCTTCTTTTTGAGGCAGTCTCTTCCTTGACCCAGACTTTGCATTCCCCCCCTCCACCGCTCACCACCCCGAGACTGGAAGCCAGCTAGCTCCAACTATTTTCCCAGCTTTACCCTAATCAGAGCTGGGTTACAGGCATGGGCAGGTGCCTGGCTTGTTATGTGGGTGTCAGGATGTGAACTCTTGTTCTCATGATGGTGTACAAGTGCTATTAAATGCAGAACCATCCTCTCTCCAACTCCCAAAGTAATGTTTGTTTTTTTTAAAAAAGGTTTGTTTATTTATTACTATGTATACAATGTTGTGCCTGCATGCACACCTGCAGGCCAGAAGAGGGTATCAGATCTTATTATAGATGGTTGTGAGCCACGATGTGGTTGCTGGGAATTGAACTCAGGACCTCTGGAAGAGCAGACAGTGCTCTTAACCTCTGAGCCATCTCTCCAGCCCCCAAAGTAATGTTTTATTAAAGCAGTATTATTTGTACATTGGACATTCTTCTGAAAGGAAAAAATAAAAATCATTCTCAGTTCCTGAGAAATATACACAATAATCATGTTGGTAGAATCTATCAGGTTTTCTATATATGTTAATAGATTCAAGTGCAGACCCTTGGATATATTTTAATATAGATGAGCAGTATTTATATATTTAATATATGAAGATCTCTTGGGCCTGCAGATGCTGTACCATACACTGCTGTATCATAATTACTCCGTCCTAAACCTCCAAGCTAGTATGGCTTCCTCCCATTCAGATTGCCCACATTATACTTGCTTTCTACTCACATCCAGGGTCCTGTTCGTTCCTTCTGGTGCTTCCTGGTCCTCTCCATGTGCATCCCTCCTGTGCTTCCTGCTCTTCTTCTGCCCTCACTGGACCAGGATGGTCCCCCTCCCCTATTCTCTGTTATTGCTCAGCATTGCCTAGTGGCTTTTATTGTCAATACAGAGAACAAATGGTGACATGTTTACATAAACTTGAGACTGGAGATACTTAGAATAAACATCACAATGCAATGTCCTGATTGAAACTGGATCATGGGGTGGAGAAATCAGCATGTGAATGAAGAAGGGTAAACTGTACACAGTCCACAAGAACATTATGCTCTCTGTGTAGTCCTGGCTGTCCTGGAACTTGCTTTGTAGACCAGGCTGGCTTTGACTTCAGAGATGCCCCTGCCTCTGCCTCCCCAGTGCTGCGATTAAAAGCCAGCATGCTATTTCCTTTTATGTTAAATTACAATTAGCTTATATTGATTTTTATTTTTATTTTTTTATTTTTTATTTTTATTTTATTTTTCAGTGCTCTTACCCTCTGAGCCATCTCTCCAGCCCTATATTGATTTTTAAAATCGGGATCTAATACATATTGTGAAATCCTATCTTTTAAAGTATACAACTCATCGGGCTTTAGTGAATGACAAAGCTGTGTAATGGTTACTAGTGTCTGCTCTTGGATATTTTAATCATCTGAAAATATACCTTGTACCATTAAGTCATTTCCTATTCCCCGTCCTTCAGTCCCTGGCAACTGGCTTTTTGTATAGATTTGCTTAATTTAGACATTGTGTGTAAATTAGATCATCCAACTGTCTTTTGTGTCTGGTGTCATTCATTTAGCGTGTTTTTTGAAGGTTTATTTTTAAATTATATATGCACATGAGTGCATTGCTGGTGGAAGCTCTAAATTACTGGGGCTGGAGTTACAGGAGGTAGTAAGCCGCCTAAAGTGAGTGCTGGGAACTGAACTCTGGTCCTTTGCAAGAGCAGTACGCATTCTTAACCCTACTTCAGCCCTCGGTTAGCACACACGAAAGGTTCACCTATGCTGTAGTATGTACCAGCGCTTCTTCTTTTAGCTGAACATAAGTAGATTTTTTGTAATCATGTACATAGGTACTTAAGAATGCAATTCCACTTGAAGAATAAAAAGAAGGCATTACTTTAAACCCAGGCGGTGGTGGCTCACGCCTTTAATCCCAGCACAGCACTCGGGAGGCAGACAGGTGCATCGCTCTGAGTTCGAGGCCAGCCTGGTCTACAAAGCAAGTCCAGGACAGCCAAGGCTACACAGAGAAACCTTGTCCCGAACCCCGTCCTCCCCTCCTAAAAAAAAAGGAAGGAAGGAACTTTGGACCAGACTACTGATATGGCTAGAAAGACAACATGCGCAGATACGAAAAGGTATTAACTCAAGCAAAGGGATCAACGTCCCCAGGACATACCTACGTGGGGTGGGGGAGGCAAAAACTTTACAGGTAAGGCCCAGAGAGCTTAGATCTGAGTAGCAGGCACTGTTCAGTTAATTGCAAGCTCTGGCAGCAGTGGCGCTCTTACTGAGTTACAGCTAGCACTGGGTATCTCTACCAAGCGATCTTTTCTTTGAATGTGCTTCGGAGTGAAAAAGGAAACAGCGAAAGCACAGTGACCCTAAATGAAACTGAATGGAGTTAGCTGTGGTGGAAGTAGTGGATGTGTGTGGCAGAGCAAAAGCGAGAACTGCATGTATCGCCGAGTGGAGAAAGCTGACTTCGCGCTCCGTGGGCGTCTTTGACAGCTTTTCCGGCCCACCCCGGCCTCCGTAGCGGAGCGGAGCTCAGCCCCCGGGCGCGGCGCCCTCCCTAACCATGGCGGGCGAGTTGGAAGGCTGCAAGTCCCTGAGCGGGCTGCTGAGCGGCCTGGCGCAGAGCGCTTTCCACGGACACGCGGGTATCACCGAGGAGCTGCTACACAGCCAACTCTATCCGGAAGTGCCCCAGGAGGAGTTCCGCCCCTTCCTGGCGAAGATGCGGGGGATTCTTAAGGTACGGTTGTTCCGCCCAGCGCCTCCAGCCTTTCTTGCAGCCGCAGACCCGCCCCCAGCCTCGGGCGCGCCTCCCCAGCTGGGGAGCTGTTGCGCCCTTGGCCTTAGGGACACACACCTGGGAAAACCTTGGGTTTTTTTCCCCCTTAAGACTTCTCTGTGTCGGTAGTATAGGTAAGCTTCGAGTTTTCTCCGTTCTGGACTTTTGTAAGAATGATGGTTGCAGCCTGGGGGTGGGGGTCGGGGTGCACGCCCCTAATCTCCGCACTGGGGAGGCAGAGGCTCGCAGAGGGGCTGTGTGAGTTCAAGGCCAGTCTGTTCTACATAGCAGGTTCCAATACAACCAAGCCAGCCAGAGCAACTGGTGAGACCCTTGTTTAAAGAGAAAATGAGAGTGTGCTTGCCAGCTTGCCTGGGTGGTAGAAGAGCGTTAGAAAGAGGTGGTTGGTGAGATAAAAGATTGATTACCCGGAGTAAACACCATTAAAGCAGTCTTGGTGGTTTAGAGTGTGTTTACCAAATGGGACTGTGTCATGAAAACTATGAGAGGGAAACATTAACAGGTGATATTAACTAAAACGATTTATTTTTATTTTATGTATATGAGTATGGTGCTGCCTGCATGTAAGTGCACTGCATACTTGCCTAGTGCTTGAAATGGTTATAGGCCATCTTGTGGATGGCCCAGAACCCAGGTCCTCTGCAGGAGCATTTAAGTGCTTTTAATCTCTGAGCCATCTCTCCACCCCGCCCCCTACTAGCCTCCCAATCCCCGTTTTCACATAGGAAGTCTTGTAGCCTAGACTGGCCTTGAACTCAGTCTATTGCTGAGTTCCTGATCCTTCTACTTCCCAAGTGATAGGGCTGGAGAGATGGCCCAGTGGTTAAGAGCACTGACTGCGCTTCCTGAGGTCCTGAGTTCAATTCCCAGCAACCACATGGTGTCTCACAACCATCTATAATGTGATCTGATGCATACTGTATACATAATAAATAAATCTATATAAAAAAAAGAATTATAAGCATCTACCACCACACCGTGTTATGTATACTGTGTGTGTGTGTGTGTGTGTGTGTGAAGGCTACGGGTCTATGCTGGTGCCTTGCACTATCACTCTCAGCCTGTCTTTCCAGACAGGGATCTCACTGAACCTGGACTGGCTAGACCAGCCGGGAACTCCAGAGATCTGCTCGTATTTGCACTGCTGGTGCTTGGGTTACAAGAACAGAGGGCCGTGCCCGGCCTTTTCATGGGTCAGAGAATCAGAACCAGGGCTAGATTGAGCTATCTGCCAAGCTGGTTCCTGTGGGGTTTTTTTTTTTGTTTTTGTTTTTTTTTAGTAAGATGTTACTATTAAAGTATATTCAAAGTATTATCATTTATGTAAGCACTATACAAAGTATTGCTTTCACAAAGTCTTTTTTTTTATTTGCTGAGCACTGATGTTTTGCCCGCATGTGTGTCTGTGTGAAGGTGTTGGAATTCCTGGAGCTGATGCTACAGACAGTGGTGAGATACCATGTGGGTGCTGGGGATCGAACCCGGGTCTGGAAGGGCAGCCAGTGCTCTTAACCACTGGGTCATCTCTCTAGCCCCTTTGCAAAGTCTTTAAAATATGATGTGTGTTTTACATTTAAAACATTTAGTTGCAAGTAGCCACATGTCAAATGGTTAAAGTGGTCACATGTGGCAGATGGGCACTATAATAATTGTGATTTAGACCAGAATTAACCATAGGACTGCATCTAGAGCCAAAGTGTAAAAAAAGAAAAACTGTAAAAATAATGCATACATAGTGACCCCGGTGTGGTGGCGCAGGCCTTTAATCCCAGCACTGGGAGGCAGAGGCAAGAGGATCTCTGTGAGTTTGAGGAGTTCGAGGCCAGCCTCGTCTACAAAATGAGTTCAGTACAGCCAGGACTACAAGAGAAATCAATCCCCCCACCACCAAAAAAAAACTCAAGACGAAACAAAAACAAAAAAAAACCCCAAACAAACAAAACCATTCTGAAGAGTAGAGCTGAAGAGTGGGCTGAGGAGATGGCTCAGTTGGTAGAGTGCTTGCCATGCGAGTGTGAAGGCCTGCGATCCAATCCCCTGGAGCCCACATAAAGAGCCTGGTGCCTGTAATCCCAATCTTGGGGACTCAGAGACAGGAGATTCTGGAACTTGCTGGCTAGCCATTCTAACCCACGTTTGTTCACTCTAGGGTCAGTGGAGACCCACTGAGAAAGTGGAGGGAGCCAGGCAGTGGTGCCGCACACCTTCAAACCCAGGACTCAGGAGGCAGAGGCAGGTAGATCTCTGTGAGTTCAAGGCCAGCCTGGTCTACAAAGTGAGTTCCAGGACAGCCAGGGCTACACACAGAAACACTGTTTTGTTGTCCCCCCCCCCAAAAAAAAGTGGAGGGAGCTGGCATGGTGGTCTCCTGTGGGTGGCCTTATTTGTAGGTTCCACAGCATCATCCCACAAGGAGGGTCTCCCATGTCGGGCACTTGTGAGGAGGACCTGGGGGCGGGTGGGATCTTGGCCCCTTCAGAAGGAACAGAGAATGGAGCTCGAAGTCTCTTTCCTTGTTGAAATGCAGCCACTGTTTTGTCAGTCAGGCTCTGGGCCTGCTCTTCCAACCATTTCTGGAAGTCATCTTTCATGTTCCTTTTGTTTCCACTGTCTTCCTCACAAACCTTAAGAGTCCCCGGTAAGATGTGTGTTGTAGTAGTAACAGTAAAGCTACTGCTACCCTGCCCTTTCCAGGCTCTCTTCCCTCTCATTGTGTGGACCAGGCTGGCCTTGAACTTACAGAGCTCTGCTTGTTTCTGCCTCCTGCGTGCTGGGATTAAAGGCGGGCGCACCATGGCCCCCAGCTTCCGGCAGGCTTCTTGAAGATGCTATTTTGCTGCTTTTGAACAAAGTGATTATTTTATTTTATTTTTTTTTTCCTTTTTTTTTTTTTTTTTGGTTTTTCGAGACAGGGTCTCTCTGTGTAGCCTTGGCTGTCCTAGACTCACTTTGTAGACCAGGCTGGCCTTGAACTCACAGCGATCCGCCTGCCTCTGCCTCCCGAGTGCTGGGATCAAAGGCGTGCGCCACCACGCCCAGCTAAAGTGATTATTTTAGACTTCGCTAAGGGTAGGTTTATGGGATAGCAGGTGTGGGGTAGGAAAAAAGAGCCTGAATTCGAATCCCTAAAACCCATATAAAAACTGGATGTGTCGGCGCTGGAGAGATGGTTCAGCAGTTAAGAGCACTTGTTCTTGCAGAAGATCTGGGTTTGGCTCGAAGCACCCAAATGGTGGCTCACAACCATCCGTCACTCCAATTGCAGGGAATCCAACAACCTCTTCTGGCTTCCTTGGGCACCAGATACACAAGACATACACGCAGGCATAATACTTATACACAGAAATTCTTTTTTAAAAAGTCTTAAAACAAGCCGGTGTGGTGGCACACGCCTTTAATCCCAGTACTTGGGAGGCAGAGGCAGGCGGATTGCTGTGAGTTCGAGGCCTGCCTGGTCTACAAAGCAAGTCTAGGATAGCCATAGCTAGACAGAGAAGCCCTGTCTCAAAAAACAAACAAAAATCCCAAAAATGTCTTAAAACAGAACAAACAAACAAAAACAATAGTCATGTAGTGTGTGTGCAATTTGCACACAACTCCTTTGAGGAGATAAGAGGTGGAAACAGGAAAATTCCAGAAGCTCAGGGCCAGCTACAAACACCTGAGATTGTCCTCTGACTTCTTTTTTTTTTTTTTTTCTCGAGACAAGGTCTCTCTGTGTAGCCTTGGTGTCCTGGAGTCACTTTGTAGACCAGGCTGGCCTCCAACTCACAACAATCCACCTGCATCTGCCTCCCAAGTACTGGGATTAAAGGCGTGCACCACCACATCCGGCTGTCCTCTGGCTTCTGTATACACTGTGATATACTCACTCCTGCAGTCACACACATGCACATATATCATACACATACATGAATGTGTGCATGCACACATACACCACACATCCATACAAGAAATGTTGAACAGTACAATTTGACCACGCTATGACAGTACATAGTACGGAGGGCTTGTGCATCAGGCAGGAAGTGAAGCATTTACTCCTTTAATCCTGCTGGCATTCCTGTTTTGTTTTTTTTTTTTTAAATATTTCTATTTAATTTATGTGCATTGGTGTGAAGGTGTCAGATCTTGGAGTTACAGACAGTTGTGAGCTGCCATGTGGGTGCTGGGAATTGAACCCGGGACCTTTGGAAGAGCAGACAGTGCTCTTAACCACTGAGCCGTCTCTCCAGCCCGGCATTCCTGTTTTGAAGCAGGCTATATATACACTTACCTGTAGATGGTAGCAGACTTCACATCTTTTCCCTAGATAGTCATGTTCTGCATAGAGGAGGACAGGAGACAGCCTGAGGAGGAGGTGTGCGACTCCGCAGAGTACAACGGGCACTCACTAACACTCTCCTTTGTTGCTGTGCTGAGGGTCACACCCGGGATCCTGTGTTTGCTAGGTAAGCTTGTAATGCTGAGCTGAATCCAAGCCGGAGCCCAGGGGACAAGTTCCTTACTACCTGGCAGTGTGACGTGCACCCTGTTTCAGGTTCCTAATTTGCACATTGTTTCCAAATGTTATGTACTGTTTTCCCTACCTTTGGGTGCGCACGCATGTGTGTATATGTGTGTGCGTGTTCATGTGCTATGGTGCACATGTGCAGGTCAGAATTATAGGAGTCAATTTTCTGCTCCACCATATAGGTCTTGAATTCACACATCTTCAGGCTTGGCAGCGCTCACCTTTACCCAAGGATCTGTCTTGCTGCCCTATCACGCTAGCTTTGATTTCTGGGTAATGTTCAAGGAGTTGTGAAAATAATAAAGGCGTCATGGTATGTGTAGCTAGCACTCTTAACCCCTGAGCCATCTCTTCAGTCTCTGTTGATTGTTTTTTTTTGTTTTGTTTTTTTGAAACGGTGTCACTATGTGCTTGGAACTCATTATATAGATCAAACTGGCCTCAAACTTAACAGAGATCCTGGGCTTAAAGGTACGCACCACCTGTCACAGCACGCTAATTTTTGTATAGTTCTTTCAGCTCACATTTATAATTTGGTATGAAGAATTAATAATACTACCAGAGCTTTTACACTGTACTTACTAGCTTGTTCATTTGTAAAAGAGGCAGAACTTTATTATTTTCCCTATCTTTAGTACTTATTTCTGGCATGTGATAGGCACTTAGTAGAGATTTAAGAACATTTGAGGGAATGGTAGTGCCTAAATGTGCCCGTCGCATTGGGACGGTAAGTGCAACTGGGCACAGTGGCTCAGCCTGTCGTCCTAGGCATCGGGAAGCTGAGGCAGGAGAATCTTCTGCGCTTAGGAGTCTAGAACTAGCTTGGAGCATGTGCAGTGGAATTCCTGTGCGGAGAGAACAGGAAATACGGTACTCTGAGTCAGGTGTGGGCTGTGGCAGAGGGCGCTTCTGCCGGTGCTCCATGCTGCTGCTCATGCATTCCCACTCCTCTTACTGTCTTTACCGCTGTGCTGACATCACCGAGGTCACTAAACCCACAGCCATGGCCATGCCAGTTCTGCGCCTCATCACACTCCCCATCCTGCTTGCTTTGAGAGATAAAGCTTTGATGCTTCAGTTACCACGGTAACATCTCGGTCATTTGCTTCTTTTTAGCAGCTGTTGGCACTATAACCATGGATGTGACAGGTATTAATTGGTTTTAAGAGCCTAAAGTGTTTAACATTTGAACATTTACATAAAGATAACCTCACCTCAAATGTCTACTCATAAATTCACAATGTTAATATTTGAAAATAATATGTATAAATTAAGTTGGTTACTTGGTAGCTAGCTAAAATTTTCACTAACTTGTTCTCAAGATTTATGAAATCTATGATTAAAAAACAGTTATGAGCTGGAAAGATGGTTTAGGGGTTAGGACACTCTCACATATGTGTGCTTGCAGATACACACGCACATGCACAGGCACACACCTTAAAAAAAATCATCAATAGGTTGGGCTGGTGGTACTTTTTTTGTTTGTTTGTTTTTTTGTTTTTTGTTTTTTTGAGACAGGGTTTTCTCTGTTTAGCCTTGGCTGGCCTGGACTTGTTTTGTAGACCAGGCTGGCCTTGAACTCACGACCCATCTGCTTCTGCCTCCCCAGCGCTGGGATTAAAGGCACGCACCACCACGCCCGGTTGGTACATTCTTTTTAACCTTAGCAGCTGACAGGCAGATCTCTGTGAGTTCAAGGCCAGACTAGTCTACATAGCAAGTTCTAGGCCAGCCAGGGCTATATAGTGAGAACCTGTCTATAAAACAAGAGACATTAGTGTTTTTGTACTCTGTCCTGTGTTCTTTCTTAGTAAAACATAGATATAATCTATATTTGGAAATGTTGTTCAGATTCAAGATATAAAAATGATGTGAATATATTAGTAAGTATAATAAAACATCACAGTTTAAGGTAAGTTTAGTTATCACATGAAAACTCAACATAATGAAAGCTAGTTTAAACTGTATGGAAAATAACACCAATAACAGGATGCCAAGAATTATAACAGTACAAGACAACAAAATACTGACTACCTGCCTCTGTCTTTGTTAAAGCCACCGGCTTTCGTAGCTTGTTTGGGAATTAGATTGAGTCGCCATGCCTTTCCTTTGTCATCAGTTTCCTTTTGAGTATCTCGGGGTATCTGAAGGACACTGTGTTAAAGGTTTTTATTCTGTAGTGGTATTTGGTTATTGCCAAGCCCAGTCTCGGCGCCTTGGACCCAAGTGATGCTCCCTCAGCCTGGCTCAGGTCCTGTGGCCCTGGCTCTGTGGGCCCGGACTGCCGCCATCTTCCCTTCCTCGCCTTGAACTGTGCCTCTCGTGACCCTTTGCTCCCTGTTTGTGAGATTTCTTCCACCTGTGCGGACTCCTCTCAGACTCCCTGTTCCTTCTGGAGGAGTGGTATGGACCAGGGTGGCAGCTTCTTGGCTTGCCATAGTGCTCTTGGTGGTGGTCCCTCCTGTCCCTCCTGTCTGAGGTTTTAGCTGAGGAGCCAGCCCAAGGCGGAGAGAGGTATATGTCTCTGTTAGCGTCTCTAAATTCATTGTCGGGGTCTCTGAACACATGAAGGAAGTTGCAGTGCTTTCCTTTCGGACACTTCTGCGTTTCGAATAAGCCACAAATTGCAAGTTTCCACCGGGTCACTGGGCAGAGCTCACACTGGAGCTGCCGGCCTGCGTACCATCTTCCGTTAAAGAGCGAGAGGGCCGCTTGGCACTCCTCTTCCGACTGGTACTGCACATACACATTGCCCCGCAGGTGAGGCTCCAGGTTGCAGCTCACCTTAAACTGGACCACTTTCCCCACGCTCTTGAACTCGGGCAGCACATCGAGATAGAAGTCCAGGAACTGCTGATAGGTCTCCTCCTCGCTGTACTCGAGGTTTGCGTCAGAGTCATAGTCATCCCTCCTGCACTGTTCCATTCCGAAGGTGGTAAACATGCTTTTCACGAGAAGGGTGCGACTTGACGTGGGGAAGTTGTGTCTCCGTGAACATCTGTTACCGAACCTGCAGGCTCCCGTTTTAATATAGAACGGGCAAGTGGCTCGGTATTTCTCCAGTCTTAAGTCCTCGGGTGGCTCTGGGTTTTGCCACGAGCCGTCCTTCTCAGCCTGGTCCAGCATCTTCCGCAGCGCCTGCTCTCTTTCCCGCTTCTCCTGTAGCTTTTGCGCCTCCTCGTCTCTCCTTTTTTTCTGTTCCTCTTCCCATTCACACTTTATCTGTCTCTCCTGCTCTTCCTTCTGTTTTCTAGCGGCCTCCTCCTTTTCCTTCTTTATTCTGAATTCTTCTTGTGCCCTCTCCTCCCTCAGCAGCCACTCCTCATGTAATTTTTGCCGCTCCATCTCCATTAACGTCTCTGTAAGTTCATTACTAGAAACGTCGTTGTCCTCCTCCGGTGGGGCTTCGAGGTCTCTCATCCGAGCCATATCCTGGCGCCGTTTCTTGCGTTTCTCTTTCCTCAGGGCGGCCCTGTATTTCTTGTGGCTGAGTTTCTTGGGAGACACCGGCTCCTGGGTCGCCATCTCTCCGCAGAGCACGAGCCCCTTCCTAGGTATCGCGATATCTTCTCTTTCTCGCAATGTGGATTGAAAATCTCGCCCACCTCTAAACTCTCCTGTTTAATGGTAAACAACAGTTACAAGCGGGCACCATGCATCTTAGCTGGGTTTCTTTCCCCACCAGCCTAGAAAAGTTGAACCAGCTAAGTCACGATGGTGGCGGCAACGCAGGGCGCCAACCAGCAGTTCGTGCGTGCGCACTCGCTAAGTCAAAGGGAGGGGGCGCACCGCTCCCGCCCCCGGACCCAGACACGGTTTCTCTGTCTTAGACTCACTTTGTAGACCAGCCTGGCCTCCAACTCGCAGCAATCTTCCTGCCTCTGCCTTCCCGAATGCTGGGGCTAAAGGCCAGTTTTTGCATTGGAACAAACTTGTCTGTCAGTCTGCACAGTTACCTGTTTATCCGCGGTTTTCTGGGCTATCGGCAGTAAGGACAGTCTTGCGCATTGCCTGAGCCAATTTATCCGCGTTTTTCTGGGTTACCGGCAGTAAGGACAGTCTTGCGCAATGCCTGAGCCAATTTATCCGCGTTTTTCTGGGTTACCGGCAGTAGGGACAGTCTTGCGCATTGCCTGAGCCAATTTATCCGCGTTTTTCCGGGTTACCGGCAGTAGGACAGGCTTGCGCACTGCCTGAGCCAATTTATCCGCGGCTTTCGGTTATCTGCAGTAGGACAGGCTTGCGCATTGCCTGAGCTTTGTCGCCCCCCAGTGGCGAGAACACAAGCTGTTGCCACGGAGCCTCCCGGGCTCTTGCATGTGGGTGCTGGGGACAGAACATTCTCATGCTTGTTCGGCAGAGGCTTTACACAAGCAAAGCCATCTCTTGGGCCCCAGCTCGTCCCGCTTGTGAAAAGTCTGAAATGTGTTTTTTGTTTTTTTCGAGGCAGGGTTTCTCTGTTTATCCTTGGCTGTCCTGGACTCACTTTGTAGACCAGGCTGACCTTAAACTCAGTGATCCGCCTGCCTCTGCCTCCCGAGTGAGGCATCACTCTTTGATGCAGGGTGGCTTTGGGCTCACTGGGTAGCTCAGGCAGGATTTGAATTTTCAGTGACTCTCTAGCATGTGTCTCTTGAGAGTTGACATGACACAACGTCTTGAACTGTGGGCCCAAAAAATGGGCCGATAAATAGAAGAGGGCATTCTTTTCGGTTTTATCTATAAGCTGTAATTTTATTTTTCTACTGTAGGTGGCAGTAGAATATTGGTTTGCTAACATGGTGCAGGAATCCACAAACATGTTTAAATTCTTTTTCTGGAATGTTCTAGTTGAAAAAATGCTTTTGCTGGCTATTTTAATAATATTTTTATGTACAACAAGAAATCTAAACATTTGGCTTGGCATTTTGAAATTAAAAAAATATTTTTAAAATAATTTGTTTCAGTGGGACTGAAGAGATGGTTAACTCTCTCTTTTTTTTTTTTTTTTTTGAGCTTTTGTTGTTGTTAACTCTTAATTCAGTGGTTAGAAGCTCTTGTTTCAAGGTCATGTTTGGCTTCATAGTAAGTTCAACGTCATCCTGTGATACGTGAAACTCTGAGTTTCAAAGAACACTATCAGGAGCCAGGCATAGTGGCACTTGCCTGTAATCCCAGCACTTGGGAGGCAGAGGCGGGTGGATCTCTGTGAGTTTGAACCCAGCCTAGACCAGTCAAGGACAGCAAAGGCTGCACAGAGAAACCCTGTCTCGAGGGAAAACAAAACAAAACAAAATAAAAACCGACCGGGCGTGGTGGCACGTGCCTTTAATCCCAGCACTCGGGAGGCAGAGGTGGGCGGATCACTGTGAGTTCGAGGCCAGCCTGGTCTACAAAGTGAGTCCAGGACAGTCAAGGATACACAGAGAAACCCTGTCTCGAAAAACAAAAACAAACAAACAAACAAACAAAACAAAAACAAACACCAAGACCAGCACGATGGCAAAGCAAGAAAGGCATTTGCTACAAAGCTTGCTGACCTGAGGTCTGAGCTAATCCATAGAACCTCCACCCGTACAGACATTTAAACATGAATAAAAAAGAAGAAGAAAGTATCTTATATCTGAGTGTGGTTGCCTACAGCTGTAATTCTAACAATTGGGGGATGGAGATGCAGAGTTACCCTCAGCTACATAACTAATTCAGGGCCAGCTTGGGCTACATGAGACTTTGATTCAAGCAGCAACAACGGAACCAAACAACAAAACAGCACAATCATCTTAGCTGCTAGCGAGAGATAGTGTGTAGCCGGATTGGGAGAGGTAACCTGAGGACGAACATCTGTTTAGAGTAAAAAATTAGGCCGGGTGTGGTGGCGCACGCCTTTAATCCCAGCACTTGGGAGGCAGAGGCAGGCGGATCGCTGTGAGTTCGAGGTCAGCCTGGTCTACAAAACGAGTCCGGGACAGCCAAGGCTACACAGAGAAACCCTGTCTCGAAAAACAAACAAAAAACAAACAAACAAACAAAAAAAATAGAGTAAAAAATTAGGGTCAAATTCATAGAATTATAGTTGACTTTGCTTTGCATGGTATCTAGGTTAACCACGAATTAGTTTTAGAATGACTAAAATTATAAATCATTTTGTTGAATAACAGTGTAATTAGATATAATCCTAAGGAAATGTTTTGTGATTAGACTTAGGTAATATAGAAGGCAGAAAACAATTGCTTTTAAGAGACCTCACCGCAAGATTTTGCTGAAGGACATATTAACGTGTTCTTTTATTATTAATTTTTCTTTTTGCTTTTCTTTTCTTTCTTTCTTTTTTTTGTTTTTTGAGACAGGGTTTCTCTGTGTAGCCTTGGCTGTCTTGGACTCACTTTGTAGACCAGGCTGGCCTTGAACTCAGGCTGGCCTGGAACTCAAAGAAATCCTCCTGAGTGCTGGGATTACAGGCCTGCGCCACCACACCCAGCTTTCTTTCTTCTCTTAATAGTGCCAGCAACTGGGAAACAAGCCTTTGACAAATGAGCATTGATACATCATATGTAAACTATAATGATCTGTGTTGGGGGTATATAAAGGCAGGTATGATACTCAGTATTTAATAAAGAGCACATGGTGTACAAGAAGAGATGAAAGTGGATCCAGTTAATAAGAATTGAAAGCAAAATAAAAAGCCTAATGAGTTAGTTGTAGATGATAGCAATGTTCAGGTTGTACTTTTGGGCTAGTGAGATGGCAGTTCAGCAGGTGGTGGTGCTGCCACCAAGTGTAACGACTCCTACGTCCCACATAGTGTAAGGAGAGGACCAGGCTCCTGCAAGGCATTCTCTGTCCACATGTGCGTGAGTGCATGCACACTAAACATAAAACCATTCTTAGCATTATCTGTTTGGGGGTGTACATAGTATGGTTTTCTTGCTGGCCCTAAATCTTTAAATTTTCATCTTCATTTGTGTGTATAGCATGGGTATGTTCATGTGTGTGTGAGCACCAGGACATGTTAGAGCACAGCCTTGGGTGTGTTCACATGTGTGTGAGCACCAGGACACGTTAGAGCACAGCCTTGGGTGGTGCTAGCCTTCTACGTTGTCTGAGACAGGGCTCACTCCTCTGAGCTCCCGGGGAGTCTCCTGCCTCGGCCTCATACCTCACCATGGCTGACATGGCTTCTGTGGTTTTGAACCTGGTCTTACACCTGTGTGGCAAGCACTTCACCCACCATCTCTCTATCCTCGAAGATGGAATTTTGGCACACTCCATGTGCCCTGTGAATGAGTAGAGGTCAGTGGTGAACTTTTTAGAGTGGATTTTCTCCTGCCACCTTTACATGGGGTCCAGTCAGGCCATCAGGTGTGGGCAGCCATCTTCTGTTTCCTGCTTAAAGGCGGTGCCACCTCTCCCAGCTGACTACAGCGACCCTTATAAAGGAAAGCATTTGATTGGGACTGGCTTACAGTTTTCAGAGGTCTAGTCCATCACCATCTCCCTGGGGGGCACGGTGGTGTGCGGGCACACGTGGTGCTGAGAAGAGTTCCACATCTTGACCCACAGGCAGCAGGAGGACACTGTGCCACAGCTGCGTGTAGCTTGAGCACAGGACCTCAGAGTTCACCTCCACAGTGACACACTTCCTCCAACAAGGCCACACCTCCTGGTAGTGCCCCTCCATTCCTAGTTACACCACCACAGTGACTTAAAAAAAAGAAGGTTTATTTATTTATTTATATTTAATTTGTATGGGTAAGAAAGTCTATGTATACCTTGTATGTGCTGGTGTCCATGGAGGCCACAGGGTGTCAGAGTTCTTGGAACTGGAGTAACAGGTAGGTGTGAGCTGCCTGATGTGGTCACTGGGAACCGAACTCTGGTCTTCTGAGAACAGTAAGCACGATTAATCTCTGCACCATCTCTCCAGCTCTCTGTAATGACTTTTTTTTTTTTTTTTTTTTAAGATTTATTTATTATGTTTGCAGTGTTTTGCCTGCATGTACACCAGAAGAGGGCACCAGATCTCATTATAGATGGTTGTGAGCCACCATGTGGTTGCTGGGAATTGAACTCAGGACCTTTGGAAGAGCAAGCAGTGCTCTTAACCTCTGAGCCATCTCCCCAGCTCTCTGTAATAACTTTTACAAACAGTGTGGAGCTGCTGAGATAGCTGCCTTGCAAGCCTGATACCCTACGCCCCTGCCCCAGAGCCCACGTAAAAAGCCAGAAAGCACGGTGTGTGCACCTGTGGAACCAGAGCTCCTACAGGAAGGTGAGAGACGGGAAAGGAGTGTTCTAGAAGGCCTGGCCAGCTGGGCTGGAGGACTCAACAAAGCAGGAAAAAGGTGGAAGGAAAGGACCGAGTCCTAAAAGTCGTCCTCTGCCCTCCATACGTACACTGTGCCGTGCATGCCCCACCCCTACACTAATAGTGATAATAATAAAATTTACAAAATAAAGTGGCCTACGAGCATCAAAATTAGTCAGCGTGAATGTATTGAGGTCTTCAGTGAATAACAGCAGACCCGTGAGTACAGTGGAAGGCGGCCGAGCTACAGATGAAAGGCTGGGCCTGACTTGTGAAGCCGATTTTCTTCATAGCCCCAAGTCATGAGCGTCTGTATTCTAGTGTGTTATCATTGCTTTTCTCCATCTCCTATTGTGAGTTTATATTCTTTAATAGCAAATTCACTTAAAAACAAGTAGGTGCATATTTGGAAGTCATGGCCTGATTAGTCAATTTAGATCTGTGTCTAATTGAGATTTGTAATGCTTTTAGTTTCTTCTATATCTGAGTTTATATAGTATTTGCAATAAAATACTATGGACTGTTTGGCTTAAACAGTAGAGCTTATTTCTTATATTTTAAAAAAAGATTTATTACATATACAGTGTTCTGCCTGCATGTTCATCTGCACACCAGAAGAGGGCACCAGATCTCATTACAGATGGTTGTGAGCCACAGAGTGGTTGCTGGGAATTGAACTCAGGACCTCTGGAAGAGCAGCCCGTGCTCTTAACCTCTGAGCCATCTCTCCAGCCCCAGCCACACCCCCTTTCTAAACTTCAGTGCTAGAGATGAAATCCAGAGATTGCACTTACTAGGCAATGAGTGTCCAATGAGCTATTTTGTCCTTACTCCTTGGAGTCAAGTTACTTTCCTTTTAAAGCTAGGATCTAGCTGTGTGGCTTAGGCCAGCCTAGAGCTTGCTGTGTAGCACAGGCTGGCTTGAGAGCTGTCCTCATAGGTATGGTCACCAGCACTACCCGCAGCTGCCACGGAATCTTCAGTGAACAAGTCTGACATTTTTTCACATTCGGATCACCAGAATGTAATGCATGCTGAAGGCTGAAGTCTCATTGTGAGTCTGCTTTGTTCTTTGTACAGAAAGAATAAGCAAACAGCGTAGACACTGGCGTGCTTAGGCTTTGGTACTGCTTTACTCCCATTTGTCTTGGCTTCACTGCAGAGGTCAGATCCTAGGGAAACAACTGTGCCTTGCTCACTTTAAAAATAAGATGAAACTTTTCGTGTGTGACTGAGTGTTTCTTGGTATGAAAACTGATGGATTGCCTTTCTTCATAATAAGTAAGATCTCAGAAACACATTACTGTTACTTTTTTCTTTTAAAGATTTATTTATTTACTATTATGTGTACAGTGTTCTGCCTGCATGTACACCTGTAGGCCAGAAGAGGGCATCAGATCACATTACAGATGGTTGGGAGCCACCATGTGGTTGCTGGGGATTGAACTCAGGACCTTTGGAAGAGCAGGTGGCGCGTTTAACCTCTGAGCCATCTCTCCAGCCCAATAAAGCAGTGGAGATGCCGGGAATCGAACCCGGGGCCTCATACGTGCTGTTACTTTTTCAAAACAGTAAGTAGACTTTTTCTTTTTTTTTTTTTTTAAGTTTTATTTATTTAGATATATGAGTGCTCTATTTCCATGTACATCTGCATGATAGAAGAAGGCATCAACCAAGTGTAGTGGTGCATTCCTTTAATCCCAGCACTCGGGAGGCAGAAGCAGGCAGATGGATCACTGTGAGTTCGAGGCCAGCCTGGTCTATAAAGTGAGTCCAGGACAGCCAGGGTTACACAGAGAAACCCTGCTCGAAAAAACAAAACAAACAAAACAGAAGAGGGCATCAGATCACATTATAGATGGTTGTGAGCCACCATATGGGTGCTGGGAATTGACCTCAGGACCTCTGGAAGAGCAGCCAGTGCTCTTAACCTCTGAGCCATCGTTGCAGCCCTGACTTTTTTTTTTTTTTTGAAATACAGGGTCTCATTATATAGCTCTGGCTGTCCTAGAACTCGCTGAGATCTGCCTGCCTTGCCTGTGGATGCCAGTGTTAAGGAGGTGGGCTGCTGTACCTGCTAGGCTACTTTTAGCAGTGGTTTAGGCTTTTTTCACTATCAACATCCCACACCAGAGTTGTGCATTTATAACATAGGCGAATCTAAGATTGTTGGTCAAAGTTTGTTTACTTTAAGGTTTGCACTTGGTGCTGTCTGCCTCGTGGACTTTGACAGGTGTATGTTGTGTGTACCATGCTAGGGTCACACAGAGTGATTCCACTCCCTTCACAATCAGCTGTGCAGTGTGTGTCCATGCTCCCTGCCCCCCTACGTCCCCGCAATGCTGATCTCCTGACTATTGTCTCCGTGCTTTCACCTTTCACAGAATGTCGTAACAGTTGAAAGCATGCAGTGTGGAATGTTTCCAGACTACTTTCCTCCAGTTAGTAATAGTTAGCCTGTAGTCTTTAATGCTACGATCGCCCATTTCTTTTCAGCGCTAGATGACACTCCATTGTTTGAGAGCGGGGGGATTCAGTAGTAGAGAACCTGGGTTTGCCCCACCCCCACCCCTCCCGAGTAGTGCAAATAATAAGACAAGAAACTGAATAAACACACTCCCTTCTTTGGAGGTTAGTCATCTCGGTTCCTTGCAAGCTTTGGTAACTAAGGCGAGAGCTGCTGTCAGCGTTCTTGTGCAGGCCGCTTGTGAACAAAAGTGTCAGCGTTCTTGTGCAGGCCGCTTGTGAACAGAAGTGTCAGC
>OU015747.1:51367110-51378710 GCA_907169655.1 Acomys percivali | reverse complement strand
TTATTATTATTATTATTATTATTATTATTATTATTATTATTATTATTCCTGTTATGTATGTGAGGGTTTTGTCTGCGTGTAATGTCTGTGCAGCACTTGCATGCCTCGTGCCCTGGGAGGCCAGAAGAAGACATTGCATGCCCTGAGACTGGAGTCACAGACAGATGTGAGCTGCCATGTGGGTGCTAGGAATTGAACCTGGGTCCTCTGAGCTATTTCTCCAGGCCCCTGTTTACTTTTTTTTTTCTCTGAGAGAAGGTTTCTCTGTATAACCTTGGCTGACCTGAACTCTCTTTGTAGGCCAGGCTGGCCTTGAACTCAGTTTCCTTTTTGTCTTCTTTTTCTTCTTCTCGTGTGTGTGTGTGTGTGTGTGTGTGTGTGTGTGTGTGTGTGTTTTGAGACAGAGTTTCTCTTGTAGTCCTGGATCTGGTTACTTTTTATACTAGACATTTTTCTAAGACTCCATTCATATCCTTACAACAGATTCTTATCTAAGTATATGGCTTACATAAGAAGATGGCTCAGAGCCGGGCATGGTGGTGCAGGCCTTTAATCCCAGCACTCAAGAGGCAGAGGCAGGTGGATCACTATGAGTTCGAGGCCACCCTGGTCTACAAAGCGAGTCCAGGACAACCAAGGCTACACAGAGAAACCCTGTCTCGAAAAACCAAAAGAAGAAGAAGAGGAGGAGGAGGAAGAAGAAGGCCCAGTTGTTTTGTTTTTCGAGACAGGGTTTCTCTGTGTAGCCTTGGCTGTCCTGGACTCACTTTGTAGACCAGGCTGGCCTCGAACTCACACTGATCCACCTGCCTCTGTCTCCCGAGTGCTGGGATCACAGGCGTGTGCCTCTGCACCCAGCTATGATGGCTCAGTTGTAAAGTACCTGATCTTCCAGCATGAGGAGCTGAGTTTCCGAGCATCTGTGTAACAAGCAGGCAGGCAGCATGCATTGGTAACTCCGGTGTGCAAGTGTGCAAGTGGTGCTGGCCCGCAGACTCTGGGCGCACGGTGGCCAGCCGAGTCTAGTCAAGTCAGGGAGCTCTAGGGTTAATGAGAGACTGGCCTCTGGCCTTACATGTACTTGCATAAACAGGCGTGACCACTCCTGCCACACACACACACACACACACCACACACACACACACACACACACACACACACACTACACACACACACACATGCACACATACACACACTATAGTTTATATTTTTAAGCAAACCAGCCTGATATAAATAGAAATGAAAATAAAGGAAACCAAAGTAATTTGAGATGTTTTAGGAAGTAACTATTCTAGCAGTTTTGTATGTATATGCTTATGTTTGTACCTATGTGTGGAATCACAGTGAACATATAGGAACAAATGCAGTTAATGTACAGCTGTGCGGCATTGGCTGCTCATCTGTGTTAAACTCAGCAATGCTTCTTCCATATGTTCAACCTCCTGTTTATAAAGCTGAAACTTAACCAAAGCACAAGCTATTTTCATCTCATCTCTTAGAAATTTAGTTTGCTAAAACCATTCACAAGTGCTTTCTCATGTAAACAAAGTCAATTTCTAGACTCTAGTAATTATAAACAGGCACGTTGTGTCAGGTGGGCACTGCCCACTACAGAGCGAGCCCAGGATAGCCAAACGTATACAGAGAAACCCTGCCTCGAAAAACCAAACTAAACCAAACTTAAAAAAAAAATAGTATTTTTGTTTTAAAATATTTATTTATTTATTTATTTATTATGTACAGTGTTCTGCCTGCATGTACACCTGCAGGCCAGAAGAGGGCACCAGATCTCATTATAGATGGTTGGGAGCCACCAGGTGGTTCCTGGGAATTGAACTCAGAACTCCGGAAGAGCAGCCAGTGCTCTTTAACCACTGAGCCATCCCTCCAGCCCCATTTGTTTGTTTTTAAAGGACATGCTGTCTTGGAACTCAGTGTGCAGCTGAGAATGGCGGTCCTGCTGCTGCTCACAGGGGCTGTTTTTACAGGTGCACATTTCCACATACATCTCAAAGTAGACCTCTCTTGGAATGATGAGGAAAATGATAACAGCACTTCTGTGTTGTAAAGCAAGATGCTAATAGAAATATTTAATTAGCGGTAGTGTAGTGTGCACAGTAATTCTCCCTTCCTCTGGGGACTTGCCAGGTAGCTCTAGCTGCCCTAGAATGCGTTGTACACACAGGCTGGATTTACCCTCGGCTATTCTCCTGCCTTCTACCTCCTGAGTGCTAGGATTGTAGCTGTGAGCCACTAGGCGAGGCGTTATGTGAGCCACTGGGCGAGGCGTTAGAGTAATATTTCTGTTGGTAGTCACAGCTGGAGACTGGTAAAGAGGCAGTGAGTGTGTTGAACTGTAATGTAAAACATAACCTATCAGAAAGTTTTGATGTTTGCCACACAGTTTTTGTATTAACAGAGATGTCAAAAGCAGCGTGTCCTTAGCTGCCTGCATACTGCCTGCCTCTGCTCTCACTGCTGGTGTGAGTCCAGCTGACAGGATGATGGTATAAATTATCTGAATAGCTGTGGTTTGAATGAGAAGTGTCCGCCCCTTGACTCAGGTGTTTGAGCCCCAGTTGATGGTGCTACTGGGGAAGGTTCCTGGAGGGAGCATTTTGCAGGAGGTGGACCATGAGAGCGTGCAGCTTTGCCCCACTTCCGGTTCACTCTCTCTGCCTTGTACTTACAGACAGTCATTGTCTTCCAGCCTCCTGCCCTGCTGATGTCTCCCTGTCGTGACAGACCGTTTTCCCTCTACAACTATTAGCAACAGAAAAGTAACGGAGCTTTTCGGGGTGTGTAGTTGGAAGGCTTCTGAGCTGGCATACACAATTGAAGGACCCTGGGGACTATCAGAGAGCCGAGCTGTGAGCACTGAGCGCGCCCTGTTGCCTCTGCTGCCCTTCATCCATCTCTCTGTACCCCTTCTCCGTTTTCCATGCATCTCTGCCCCTGTCTCTCCCTGCCCTCCACCTTTTTAACTTGGTGCCAAAATGTTGAAGAATGGGGCTAGCCAAACCAGCCTCACATGGTTCTGGCACTGTGGTCTCCAAAGGCCATTTCTCCTCCTGCCGTGGTGGAACGTTGACTCCTCCCAGTTCACAGACTAGAGGATCCTCTAATTTGCTTGCTGCCCCTGCCAGCAAGCAGCCTCTGTGGCCAAGGGAGCCTAGTGACTTACGGACGGAGGCTTCAGTGGTTCCCCCCTTTGCCTCAGCTGTGTATGCTCTCTGATTTAGCTTTGCATCGTAGTCATCCACGCATCCAGCCTTTGGTGGCTCCTTGTTGCCTACGTACCTATGGCAGTGCTGTGAGTTTTGGCACACTGGTTTGACTGTACACCACTGCCTCAACTGTCTTGCGTGCTGTTAAACTGAACTAGTTGGCTAAGTTCTAACAATGTATATTTCTCACTTGAAACAGCTAAATCTTTAAAAAAAAAAAAAAGATGCTGGTGATAATGAGTCTCTGAAGGCTGTGAACAACAAAGCACCGCAGCTAATCCTCAGGGGATGGCATTTTTGCATCATTGTTAGTAGAAAGTATCATCCTTCACCACCTCATTATTGCTGGTGACGCCAGTATCTGCACCTCTACAGTCACTTCCGACAACTACCCAGTTAGGACCCTGGTTCATTGTGCTGTATGGAAAGCCAGTGGTTTCTCTATGATCAATACTTGCTAATGCTTTTGTCTGTCATGTCTATGAAGTGGAAAATGGATAAGTTTCAGTAGAAGTAACAGATGCCCAGGCGCTGGGCCGCGTGGGCGCAGCAGGCACCACTATGATGAGCAAGCATGTGGCGGAGAGATGGAGACGTGAGAGCCATGAGGACAGGTGTGAGAGAGGCCTGTGCTGCCACCCGAGGCCATGGTGATGTCTGAGCCCGTGCTGCTGCTGCTGCAGGCCGTGTCTGGGTCTGTGGTCCTGCCACAGCAGGCCTCTGTGTCGGTCTGTGGCCCATGTTAGCACCAAAGGCCATATAACACTAAAGGCCACATGGACATCCATGGTCTGGGCTGGGCATCTCTGGTCTGGGCTACCACCTCAGGCCATATTGATCTTCTACCACACAGTGGCACCCTGCACACACGAGAGTGACGGTCCTGATAGTGTGGGCGCAGTAGACTGGTCCTGCCCCAGAGAGCCTGCCCAACCCTTGCCCGGGCAGCATGGGAGAGCTGGCCCCCTGAGAGCACAAGAGCTGTCCTGAGCCCTGCCTGACCAGCAGGAGCGCCTGCTCTGGGTTTGTGGCCATGGGAGAGTTGACCACCTCAGCTACCACCCAAGCCCGCATACAGGGCTTTGAGTTGGCCCATCCCAACATCTGTCTACCTTATCTATGAGCTGCCAGAGCATGAGAACCAAAGTCCAGTGCTGATAGTGGAGCAGAAGCCGGAGGCCCTGAACCAGACCAGGACTCATTGCAATGAACATTTGCAAGTAAAGCTGTTTGGGCAAAAGGGTGCACTGTGTGACACACCGTGGCACACTGCAGCTTCCATGGCGACTGCTTTCTTTTTTGGGGGAGGTTGTAGTGGTGGAGGGAGGATACAGAAGGACGGGGAAAGGACTGGGATTGGGGTACATGGTGTGAAATTCACAAAGAATCAACAAAAAATTATGAAAAAGGTAATAGATGTAAAAATCTTTGACTGTAGAGTTTTGTGCAAACTTCAGACACCCGATTCTGCAGGTAGTCTATTTAGTGTCTTCACGTGGCTCCTCTTGCTGTGGTAAAACACCATGGCCATAAGTAACACAAGGAGGAAGGGTTTGTGTGCCTCACAGGCCTCAGTCCAGCAGTGAGCTGAAGGGGGCCAGGGCGTGCCGCGTACTGGCTTCTCCTCCTGGCTTGCCCAGCTTACTTCCTTAGACAACCCAGGACACCCTCTCAGGGACTGAGCTCCCCACCACACCCACATCCAATGTTGGCAAAACATCAGACCAACACAATCAGTTACTGCGTTTCCTTGAATGCTGGCATGGAGAACCTAGCTTCAGCGGCAATTAACATTTGAAAATATAAGTGTAAGGCAGCATACAGTGTCAGAGTAGTAGTGTCATCGAGCTGCTCGACTGAGGTAGGCTGCAAAGTTCATGTATTCACTTAACAACGCTTACTCAGGGTACCACTGTAGCACGTTAGGCCAGTGAAGGGACAATGAGCTATGTAGGATTTTATCAGAGAGCCTTTTTTTTGTTTGTTTTGTTTTGTTTTGTTTCATGGTTTAGAGTAATCTTTATTTCTCCATTTGAAGCTGGATATTTTTTTAAAATGGACTTATTTTCTGTGTGTGAGTATTTAGCTCGAGCGCATGTCTGTGTATCGTGTGTGTGTGCTTGGTGCCTGTGGACGTCAGAAGCTGCGCGAGAGCCCTGCAGCCGGAGCTATGGGCAGCTGTGAGTTGCCCTGCCGAGTGAGCAGGGGACCCGAACCTAAGCCCTCGGCAAGAGCAGCCATTGCTCTTAACCGTTGAGCCATCTCTCCAGCCCCCTGAAACTAGATATTTACAGTTATATTCACACTATTGATAGAGAATTTTTGGTATTTGAAAGGGGGATATTTTTGCATTTGTGCTATCGTCACCACTCATCCTCATTCTTGTCACTTGTTTCATTGTCATGAAGAGTCACCACGACCATGGCAGCTCTTATAAAGAAAAGCATTTACTTGGGAGGCAGAGACGGGCAGATCTCTGTGAGTTCGAGGCCAGCCTGGTCTACAAAGTGAGTCCGGGACAGCCAGGGCTACACAGAGAAACCCTGTCTTGAAAAACAAAACAAACAAAAAAGAAAAAGAAAAGAAAGAAAAGCATTTAATTAGGACTGGCTTACAGTTTAGAGTGTTAGTCCATTGTCATCATGGTGGGAGGCATGGCTGTGTGCAGGCAGACATGGTGCCGAAGCCCAGAGGTCAACATCTTGATCCATAGGCAGCAGAAGGAGACTGTGCCAGGCTGGGCAGAGCTTGAGCATCGGAGACTTCAAAGCCCGCCCCTACAGTGACACACTTCCTCCAACAAGGCCACATCTACTCCAACAAGCCCACACCTCCTTAGTGCCTCTCCCTGTGGGTCAAGCACTCAAACACATGAGTCTGGGGGCCATTCCTATTCAAACCACCACATCACTTGATGACCCTTTTTGAAAGCATAGTCAATGAGTAAGTTTAATCAAAATATGTTCCGTAGCCAGGCAGCTTTGTCTGGTTGTCTACCACGTTCAAATATGTTGCTTTTTCTGTTATCTTTGTAGTCTATTGCATCTGCAGACATGGATTTCAACCAGTTAGAGGCATTTCTGACTGCTCAAACCAAAAAGCAAGGTGGCATCACCAGTGAACAAGCAGCAGTCATTTCCAAGTTTTGGAAGAGCCATAAGACGAAAATCCGGGAGAGCCTCATGACCCAGAGCCGCTGGGACAACGGGCTTCGGGGCCTGAGCTGGAGAGTGGACGGCAAGTCTCAGTCAAGGCAGGCGGCTCAGATACACACCCCTGTGGCCATAATCGAGCTGGAGTTTGGGAAAAGTGGGCAGGTGAGTTCAACTTCAATTTCCCTTTGTAAACTGCGTTTTCATTACTTATTAGTCCATATGTTTATTTTACTTTTATTCAACAGGGTTTGCAGAGATAATCCTGGAATCATTTTTAAAGATAGAATCATGTGAAAAATTTTATATTCTCTTTTATAGACAGATTCTTAAAAAGAAGCTCCAGGGCCCTGCAGTTGTCTCTGAAGGGCAGAGTGGGACAGTTGTGATTGTGTAGACGCTGCCTCCTGCGCTGCAGTCTGGCAGGCAGTGATAGAGACACTGAGTAGAGAGCAGGGACTGAGCTCAGTCAGGAGCAAGGCCTTCTGATCCCGTGTCTGTGTAATCGCTCCGCTACGGGAGGTGATGGGTCTTAGTATCTTATTCATATTAGTGTGTTGGTCCTGAAGACCAGGTGTGCCATCTCTGACCTTAAGCTCACAGATAATTTTCAATTTGATCTTGACTATTTATGGCTTTCCCTCGGCATGTCCAGTCATTACCACAGTGGGCTCAGGGTGTGGGTTTCTCCGAAAGCCATTCCCTTCTGCCTCAGAGGCTTGTCAAGTTAGACTGTAAATGACCTGGCGGGAAAGAAACTGGTAATTAGAGACTACCCAGACTACTAAGTAAATCGTGTTTATTTTCTGATAAATAATCAAACTTAAATTCCAGGGAAATGTTGCTTGGTAATGTGAACAATTTGATTGTACTACAACGCATTGTATTTTAGAAAATAATAAATTTCTCAAGCACAGCACTTTTCTTGTTTCTGAATAACCAGTTCCCTCTAGAGCAACAGATGTCACTTTTGTTTTTCTTGGCAACTATGTAGAAGAAAGCATTGGCCTGAGAGCCTTCTGCCCCAACAGACCATGCGGATTTGGTCTAGTCTTGTGTTTGCTTGCCACCCTTTCCCGCAGTGTGGCCCTGGGCACGCTTCTGAACAAAAAACGTCTGCTTTACTCAAAAGCATCTATTTTTTTTCCTCTCTCCCTCCCTCTCCGCCTCTTCTCTGACTCCGTCTGTCTCTCTGTCTCTGTCTCTCTGTCTCTCTTTCCTTTTTGGTTTTGCGAGACAGGGTTTGGGACCACAGAGCTCCGCCTGCCGCTGTCTCTCCAGTGCTGGCATTAGAGGGGTGGGCCACCGCCACCTGCCATTTTCTTAGTGTTAACTTGCTTGTTCCCAACTGCAGCACAGTTTCTTGTTCCCTGTGCTTCGTGGGTGTTTTGATCTTCAGGGTGCAGGACTCCTTCCCGTAGCTTCTGTGGCTCTGGATTGATGGTGATGAAGTCCTTTACTCTGTGTCTATCATGGAAACTACCCCCCCCCCCCCAGTTGTGAAGAATAGTTCAGCCACTCAGCCATTTCCCAGCCCTCTCCTCTTTTGTGCTTGCTGTTTTTGATTTATACTTTCAGAGATGCCTAGGCTTGCCTTAAGCTTCTGTAAGCTCAGATAGGCCCTGAACTTGCTATCCCTACCTCTGCTTTCCAAACGGCTGGTGTCCCAGGCTTATTGGATACAATATAAGCCAATTAAAAACAGTCACCTCTTCCATTAGAATAATTTTTGAAGGAGCAAAGAAACAAAGGCAGTAGGTGTGTACATGTCATCCCTCTTTTGGATACAGGTGTTAGGCTTGTCTCCGTGCAGTCCCCAGGGCCCGTGATACTTGCTGTGGATTTCCAGACTGAACTGTGCAGGGAAGGATGCTTGCCTGGAGATGTCACGGCTGCTGACTGAGCAGGGGTCTTTTAAGAATAGCTGCTTAGGGTTGGGGAGATGGGTCAGAGGACCCAGGTTTCATTTCTAACACCCAGATAACTGTTGGTAACTGCAGTTTTAGGGGATGCAGTGCCCTCTTCTGGCCTCAGCGCTAGGCTTGCTGTGACAGCTTAGCTGTACATGCCTCTAGCCCCAGCATTTCAGTAGCTGAAGCAGGCCGTCACAAGTTTGAAGCCAGGTTGAGGAAGTGGCTGTCTTTACTCAGGAAGTTGAGGAGAGCAGTTATGAGTGAGACTGGGTACCACCTTACTGAATCTTCTAGTTTCCCTGGGTTTTGGTCACTTTAAAAGTCAGCCGTCTAGCTGGGCGTGGTGGCGCACACCTGCTAGCCTAGTACTTGGGAGGCAGAGACTGGCAGCTCTCTGATTTCCAAGTCAGTCTGGTTTACATAGAGAATCCCAGATCAGCAGGGGCTACATAGAGAGACCCTGTCTAAAACCTCCCCCGCCCCTGCTGCTCATCTGGAAGGTTGTGGGCAGCAGAGGATTGCTGGTCTCTGACTAGCTTTGCCTTTTCCTGTACTTCTGACGGATGAGGCAGGTTGGGAGTGTTGCCTAGATGATTTTTCAGTGACTGTTTTGTCTAAACCACAGACTTCTCACCTTCTCACTTTGGCCTGTGCAGGTTTTTTGCTTTTTGGTTCTTTTTGTTTTTCAGTCATGAGGCCAAAATCTCTACCTGAGATGGTGTGAACTCTGCTGCCTTCTGAGCACTGGCCTCGTGAGGAGCCGGGGAGATGGTGTACACACACACAGACCACTGCTCATTTCTCCTCTCATCACCTTTCCCCATTGGGTGGCATGGACTCTTCTTTATCCCACAAACATCCCACCCTTGGAGGGGTAGGACTTGGGTCTCCTGTCCCCTCCCACTTGGCTACCTGCCGAGTAAACTCATTTGAGTGATTTGCACACTATGCTGTGGGGAAAGCTGGCTTCAAAGCTCTAGGAGCTAACATTTGCCTCTGGTTTTGTTTTGTTTTGTTTGTTTGTTTTTTCCTGATAACTTCCGCTTCCTGGTTTAAGCTGAGACTTAGGAGATGAGGAGTGACCGCGGACAGCACCAGTTCTCGGAGCTTGTGAATAGACCCTGCATTTGATGTGCTTGTCCCTTTTGGCAGTGACTTAGCAAAGGGTCCTGGTGATTGCCACTTCTTTTTCTCCACTTCCTGCATGTTACTCCTCCCACTGTCAACCCCCAGGCTGTAAGAAGTAGGAAGTTGGCAGAAGGGCCAACACAGGCAAAAGCAAGGTGCTGTGGTTCCTTGGTACCTCAGCCTGTGAGGCTCACCTGAGGGTGCTAAGGCTCAGAGCTGCCCCAGACGAAGGCTGTTGCTTCAGGCTGAGTAGGAGAGGCTTCTCTGAGGACGGAGCTGGGTGTTGGTTAGCAGCAGAAAGGAGACAACCTCAGGAAGCTCTTGGGGACAAAACTTACAGCTAGAGGGACAGCTGGGCTCAGAAGTTAGCCTTGGTAAGAAATCTGAGTTTTAACCGGGTGTGGTGGTGCACATCTGTAATCCCAGCAGTCGGGGAGGCAGAGGCAGGCCTAGTTTGCAAAGCGAGTCCAAGACAGAGAAACCCTGTCTCAAAAAACTTAAAAAAAAAAAAAAATCTGAATGTTATTCAGAGTGTATAATTGAAATCTGCCAGGAAGCTTCGCACAGGGAATGGTGTAATAGGGTCATTTTGACTCCATTGTACAGAGTGGATTGCATAAGAGTGAATCAGGCACTGAGGTTTGGAGGGCAAGGCGGGCGGAGGGGCCCACTAAGGTACCAGTTGTTTCTTTTCACATTAAAAGCATTCTCATTTGCGCCCAAGCTGTCATATGATAGGATCTGTCATATGATAGGATCTGTTTTGGTTACTTTTCTGTTGCTGTGAAAACACACAATGACCAAAGCAAGTTATAGAAAGACTGTTTGGGAGTTTACAGCTCTAGAGGGTTGGCGTCCCTAACTGTCGTGATGTGGATGGAGCATGGCAGAAGGCCTGGGGTCACGCCTCCAGAGCAGTAGCTGAGAGCTTATATCCTTTTGTTTTGTTTTGTTTTGTTTTTCAAAACAGGGTTTCTCTGTGTAGCCTTGACTGTCCTGGAATTTGTAGACCAAGCTGGCCTTGAACTCACAGAAATCCACCTGCATCTGCCTAGGATTAAAGGTGTGCGCCACCACTGCCCAGCTGAGCTCACGCCCTTATATAAGCAGGGGGCAGAGGGAACTAACTGAGAGTGCCATGGGCTTTTAAATTCTCAAAGCCCGATGACACACCTCCTCCAAAAGGCCACACCTCCTAGTCCTGCACAAACTGGTCTACCAACTAGGGAATTAAACATTCAGCTATGTCAGCCTTTGGGAGTCATT
Source organism: Acomys percivali (assembly GCA_907169655.1). Classification (NCBI taxonomy): domain Eukaryota; kingdom Metazoa; phylum Chordata; class Mammalia; order Rodentia; family Muridae; genus Acomys; species Acomys percivali. The sequence continues at coordinate 51,368,024 of OU015747.1, read as the reverse complement.
CCCATTTAAACCACCACAGGGTCTCAAGGTAGAACTAAAATACTGAAGACCTTCTTTGTACTGGTAATAAGATGTAGGTATCCAGAAATAGAGGAACCCAATATTAATATTCTATTTTAAAAAGAAAAAGAATTGCATGGATTTATGACATTTCCATTTTTGCTTAGGATAACTCTTTAAAAAGAAATTATTGGCACTGGAGAGATGCCTCAGAGATTAAGAGCACTGTCTGCACTTCCAGAGGTCCTGAGTTCAATTCCCAGCAACCACATGGTGGCTCACAACCATCTATACCCTCTAATGCCCTTCTCTTTTGGTGTGCAGATTGCAGATGTACATGCAGATAGAACACTCATATACATAAAATAAATAAAATCTTTAAAAAATTATTATAGTGTCTTCCAACATTTGTTTGGTAGGCCCAAGCATAACCAATTAAAACTGATTGCTACTGTGGGATGAAGAGTGGATGAAGCTAAGAGACACTTTACAAAGGTGTCCACAGGGCCTGGAGAGATGACTCAGAGGCCAGGAAGACGCACCTACAGTTCTTAGTGGCTCACAGCTGTCAGTAACTCTGGGTCCAAAGGCTCCGACATCCTTCTCTGCCTCTGCAGGCCCCATATATGTATGATCTTTTAAAAAGACACATAACCTAAAAACCACCAATGGCATTTTACCACATTCAAAATGATGTTCAAACGTCATAACTTAGGTTTTCTAAATGTATGTGTGCTTGATAGGAAACAAGACAGACAGACAGACAGACAGGCAGGCAGACATGAAAGGGGAGCTCGGTCAGTAGACTGCTCCTGAGCCTATGTGAAGCCTGGGTCTGATTCTCAGCACCATATACACTGGCAATGAGTGTGCAGGCCTGTAGTCCCTGGCTCTCAGCACCATATACACTGGGC
>OU015747.1:51328723-51342724 GCA_907169655.1 Acomys percivali | reverse complement strand
CAGGCGTGCCTAGGTGGTGAAACAGGCGTGCCTAGGTGGTGAAACAGACGTGCCTAGGTGGTGAAACAGACGTGCCTAGGTGGTGAAACAGGCGTGCCTAGGTGGTGAAACAGACATGCTTAGGTGGTGAAACAGACATGCTTAGGCTTAGTTTGAACTGACTCAGGGTACTTGTCCTCATTTCTTTTGAAAGATAAAATTAGAGAGAAGACAGCAGATTCTTGAATTATTTATCATTTCTGATCTCACAAATTACTTCCTAAAATGACTTGTAAGAACCCTGCCCCATGCTCTGCCCAGTTGTCTTGGCTCTAACACTTACCCAGAGCTTTGTTTACATTTAAAGATCTAAGCAGGACATTGAGGAAGAAGGAAAGGGCAAAATTTCTTCATGGAAGTGATTTATGAAAATGCCTAACCACCCCCTCCCCCAATGCTGAGGAGCAGTTTGACTACAGCTGCTTTGCTTACGTAATGACTGATCAGGGATGCAAATCAAGGTGGACGCTACAGATGTGATGAGGGGTTGTTATGGCTGCAGTCTGTTCCTGCAGTAGAGAAAGGTGAGCTCAGAATCAGTCTGCTGGGCAGGCACATCCGCCCCTGCCATGCCCACTGCTCTCTTAGCAGTGTACTAAATAACACTACTTGATTTCTAAACCGAACTAAAAATTAGCGACATTCTATTTCCCAAGGAACCTTGGAAAGGATGTGATTTCTGAGTAGAAGAGGCAGAATGTTTTCCTCACCCATTGCAAAGTTCACAGCTGATATCCCAATAAAAAGAAGACAAATTAGCAACAGAAAACCATAAAAATAAAATATATTTCAGAAGTGAAGACGTAAAACCGAGAGAAAACTGTATGCTTTTATGTACAGTTGGTGAGGAAGGGATTTGACCAAGCACGGTTAGACAGCAGTAGGGGTAAAAAGAGAGCCGGCGAGGCCTGCCTTTCCTCCAGACTGCCTTGGCCTCCGAGGGGCCTCCTTCCCCCAGGCTGTAGGGTAGGACACCTGCCCAGGGTGTCAAGCTCTTCTGTCTTACTCCATCTTAAATGGCATAATGTGCAGGTGCCGCACTTTGGGGTTCCAGTTCTGAGTTAGACTAGTGTGTCAGTGTCACATGTGCTTAGATGCTAGGCTTGGAGAGACAGACCCATCTGAGAGCGAGACATGGAGTTAGACTGACCATCACACAAAAGGTTTATTAGAGCTGGCAAAACAAACAGCAAGGTCTCCAGGAAAGCTCAGCCTGCACAGGAAGAGCAGGATTTGTTCTTTAAGGCCCCTAGTGAGAGAGTAAGATGGTGGGTATGTGCCAGTAGGAGATGGGCCAGTGTCATCTGGTATCACCCAAGCAGACTTAGGGACACAATGTTTATTTATATTTCTGACTGAAGTGGGTGTTTAAAGGCCCCAGGACGTTCCTGAGTCAGGAATAAGGTTGCATTTGTGGGGACAACAGTTCCTGGGTCAGGGCTGAGGTGGTATTTGTCAGGAGACTGTGGTCTCTGTAGCACTTGTCTGCTGTCTGGTAAGGACCTGGTCATAGTGGCTGCTGAGGGGACTTGGTTCTTGTGAGAGCTGTGAGGAGACAAAGGCTGTGTCTGGATGTGGCCTGTTTGCTCTTCATTGATACCTGGAGTGGAGAGGAGCCACCAGAGAGTGTGGTCAAGTCTCCAAGGCCCTTTGGAGCAGCATCTGAAAGATCTGGGATCTAGCAGTAATATATTATATACATAATAACATAATACATGTACATAGAGCCTTTGTATCATGTGGGAGAAGAGAGAGAATAATAAATTGTTGGTTATTTTTTCAAATCCTAGTTAGTGAAGAAATACAACATATGGTGTGTCATCATGACGCAGTTAATTGAGACAGGCTAAACACATAGGTCAGTTTAATAGGACATCATGACAAGCATGGTGGCCCATAGCTATAATCTCAGTGCTTGAAGCTTAGACAAAATAATTGTTGTGAGTTTTGGGCAAGCCTAGACTATATAGTGAATTCAAGGCTAGCCTGGGATCCTGTTTCAAAAAACCAAAAGAGGGCCATCAAGATGTCTTAGTAGACAAAGGCACCTGCTGCCAGGTCTGAGGCCCTGGATGCTCTGGGCCCTGCATGGTGAAACTGACACTTGCAAGTTGTCTTCTGACCCCCATGTGTGCACTGTGCACACTCCACGCACAAGTCAGTAAATGCAATGTAAAAACCAAAGGAGAAGGGGAGGAAGGGGAAGAGAGAGTGAAGGAGGAGTCAGAGCCCAAAGTTGAGCTCCACAAATGCATGGCCAGTTGACTTTCCACAAAGATGATTCAATGGAAAATGGTGATTCTTTTCAAGAAATGGAGGTGAAACAATTTGACATCCATCTCTGTGATGGCAAGAAAATGAACTTGAACCACGTAAAACAGCCAGTTCAAAAGGGTCATAAGCTGTGAAGCCTCTCCTAAGTGTTTACCCCAGTTTCTGCCTTGTCTTTTCATTCTCTTAATGGTGTCTTTGGCAGCGCAAAAGAAGAAATAGGCATGAGGTGTGTGTGTGTGTGTGTGTGTGTGTGTGTGTGTGTGTGTGTGTGTGTGATATCTTAGGCAAAGAAAATCAAGATAAACACACACACACACACACACACACACACACACACACACACACATATATGTCTACTCATCAGCATGGCTAGAACTGTTATTAATGACCAGTGCTGAGCCATGGGAACTCATTGCTTGTTCAACTGGAAAATGCTATAATAGTGGTTTGAAAGTGGAGGGGGCGTGTTTGTATAATCCTGGCACTTAGGAGGCAGAGACAGGTGGATCTCTGTGAGTTCAAGGCCAGCCTGGGCTACAATGTGAGTCCAGGAAGGAAGGAAGGAAGGAAGGAAGGAAAGAAAGAAAGAAAGAGAAAAAAGGAAGAAAGATGACTTAAAGCCACTTCCTCTCTTCTTTTTAGGCAATCTTTTGTAGTCCAGGCTGGCCTTGGACTCCTAATCCTCCTGCCTCTACCTCCCAAGTCTCTCAAGTGTGGAAATTATAGGTGTGGACCACCAAACCTGAAGGCCAAACCCTCACTGGTTGTTATTTGTCAGCCTACAGACTGTGACAATAAACTCATGAAGCTACATAGTTATGACTCAATAGTTCTACTCCTAGATATTTATTTATCAATTGAACATGAAGATTATCTTCACTTACAAACCTGCTGTAGACATCAGGATCCTCTGTAGACACAGAACCAACAGTGTGAATAATTATAAAAGGAGATTTATTACTTGTGTTCCACAGTGCACACCTACAAGTTAGAGAGCTGCAGGAACCAATCGCTGCTTAGCCAATGAGGCTGAAAGTTCATATTGCAGCCCTAGTCTGAGGTTGACGGCCTGGCAGCATCCTAGAGAGATGCTAGTGTGAGTACACATTCAAAGGCTGAGGAAATGGGGCCTCAAAGTTCACAGATGGCAGCAACAGTACTGCGTGCGCTGAAAGCTGCGTGAAGATCAATAGCAGTACATCCCCTGGGCCTGGAGGACAGAGCCTTGCTGATTGCATCCCTTGCCTACCACATATGACGCTAAGCTTTCCGGGGCTTAAAAAGATAATTCCCAAGTTTTAACACCAGCAATGTGGAGTTGTTGAGATGTGTTGCTGGCATGATGTCTCGGTGAGTAAAGGTGCCTGTCACCAAGCCTGATGACTTGAGTTTGGTCCCCAGCAGTCACATGGTGACTCTCCACTGGTGTGTTGTGACAGGCACACAATTTCCCCCGCACTCTCCATAATTAATTCTCCCTTGAAGCATCCTCATAGAGGCACTTAAAAGCCTGTTTCAGTAACACCCCAAGTAATTTCTTTCTTTTCCGTGTTAAAAAGACAGGATCTCATCTCAAAGATGGCTTTGAGTTCACCTGCCAATCTTTTTTTCTTAATTAAGTTATTTACTTTACATCCTGATCCAGCTTTCCCTCTCTCCCCTCTCCTCCCCCTCCATTCACCCCTCTTCTCCTTCTCCTCAGAAAAGGGGAGGTGTTCCATGGATATCAACCCGCCTTGGCACATCTAGTTGCAGTAGGGTGAGGTGCATCATCTATTGAGGCTGGACCAGGCAGCCCTGCCCTGGCTCTAGGAGTCCTGTGTAAGGACCCAGCTGCACAGCGGGTATGACACTGCAGGCTAACCTTACGGAGACAGGTTTTTCTCTTTCTTTCTTTCTTTCTTTCTTTCTTTCTTTCTTTCTTTCTTTCTCTCTTTCTCTCTTTCTTTGTTTCTATCTTTATTTCCTTTTATTTTTTGTAAAAATGAGTTCTTTTTAAGAAATAGTGAAGCAAAAACTGAGTATTCACATGGATATAAATAAAATTAGATAATATCCTTCACCTAATTAACATTCAACTCTCAGGGGATTAAAAATATAACTCTAAGAGTCAAACTATGAAACTACAAGATTTAGAAAAATACTCAGTGCTTTACATGGGGGAGACATTTCTTCAACTGAGAGTTCCTCTCTTAACTACTCGAGCTGTGTAAAGTGACATAAGACACACACACACTATCAGCTCACTTCACAACTAGCCAGCACACACTATCATCAGCTCACTTCACAACTAGCCAGCACACACTATCAGCTCACGTTACAACTCAACCTGCTCCTTGGGTCCTACCACCTCAATAAACACAATGTAGACACTGGTTCACAGTCATGCCTAGATGTTCCGTGGTGGTCTTCAGTGACCCTGGATGCTGCTGCTTTGCCCCACCCTTAGTGGGTGTTCTTTACATCAGGGTGAGTCTGGAATAGACTTCAGGTGATTTGGAGATAAGAGTCTGCACCCTTTATGCAGTCCTTAAATTGATAGCACAAGTGCTTGCTTATTATCTAAATATCTCCCTCATCCATGAGAAGTCTATGTATGAATTTTGTTGGAAGAGGACAAAGGAGACAGCCCAAAGCAGACAGGAAGAGAGGCAGCCGCCTCCTTGTAGCCTAAGCCAAAGTTAGCATTGTGGGTTGTAACTATGCTTCCTAATGCCCAGCTCCACTTGTGTGTGTGTGTGTGTGTGTGTGTGTGTGTGTGTGTGTGTTCAAGAATTGATTGCTGTTTTTCAAAGCTGAACAAGGATCTGTAAGCCTCATTCTTTTTTTATTTTTATTTTTTATTTTTTATTTTTTTGGTTTTTTGAAACAGGGTTCCTCTGTGTAACCTTGGCTGACCTGGACTCACTGTGTAGACCAGGCTGGCCTCCTCGAATTTACAGAGATCCACCTGCCTCTGCCTCCTGAGTGCTGAGATTAAAGGTGTGTGTCATCACGCCTGGCTTGCCCTTTGATTTTTAAGTAAAGACGTGGAAAACAGTCTTATACCTCAAAAGGTCAGCACTTCACTTACATTCCTACTAAACAAGAAACCAAGTGGCAGTTGAGGTTGTTAGCAATGTGAGGCCAAAAGCCCACACTCCGTCATCACTTACTGAGTACATTTCACATTTTCACTTCTTTGGTTTCCTTCAGTCAAGCATGCAGGGGAGGTTGGCACGTGACTTCAGCACGTGACTTCAGTATCCAGTTGAACTGCCTGCTGGCTCAAACCAGTACAACACAAACCTCTGCCAGCCCGGGGCAGAGTGGGGTGGGGGATTCACATTCGTGCTGATTGTATCATTTTGTTATTTTGCCTGCCCCCCCCCCCCAGAGCTGAGGACAGAACCCAGGGCATTGCACTTGCTAGGCAAGCGCTCTACCACTGAGCTAAATCCCCAACCCCTCATTTTGTATATTGATACAGTAAAACCTCATTTAGACCTTTGCCTGGTCCTCACACTTTCTCCCCACTTGTCTCAGTACATGTTGGTGACAGTGACCTGTGATGGATGAGGATCTGTCCTCCATCCCTCATGTTAGAAGAGCCAGAGTTACGTAACTAGAGAGAATGAATGTTTCTTAGCATATCTGCCTGCCTCTGCCTCCCAGTTTAAAGGCATGCACCACCACGCCCGCTGCCTCATCCTTACTATAGCAAAGGGCACAATCACTGAGAACAAATTGGCTTTTGAATCCCAAATGGAACTTCTTGCTTTGAACAAGAATGATTGCCTTACCAAGGTGGGAAACTTGTTCCAACATTTTATGCTTTTTTTTCCTTCCCTCTCCCATTTTTTTCTTGGTGGGAGAGGAGGTAATGGGTGTCCTACGGCTCAGGCTGGCCTCCCAACCCCCGTGTGGCCGAGGAGGGTGACAGTCTATGTGGTGCTGACACTCCACGTTGTTTTAACAAAATCTCAATCACTTGATCTTACCAATAAAGACTCGGGAGCCAGACGCTGGAGTCAAAACCTGCTAGCTCAGAGAGGCAAAGAAAGCACCAGCTGACCTTCCTCCTCAGCCAAAGTACCAAAACAAAGCAAACCTCCTTCCCAACACCAACTCAGAACCCCTCAAAGGGAATGTCCCTCCCTTCTACTTCCTGTGCGTCTGTCTCTCTATCCATCCTCTTGACTTCCTCTTGCTCTCTGTTTTTTTTTTTGTTGTTTGTTTTTTTTTTTAACCTATGTTCACTCCCTGTCAACTGGTTACTTGCTGCACCAATAAAAGTTGACTTTATTTAATCCTGTTTACAATGCTCAAGCAGAAAGCTCTTGGATTAAAGGTGTGTGCTAGGGCTGAGCCACACCACAACTAGAACAGGTTTTTCCAGGAAGAAACACACATCTCAGGGTTCACAGCGTGATCAAATATCCTGCAACAACTCTACAAACTGAGCCACATCCCCAGCTCTTTTCCAACATTTTAAACAGTTGCATAAGTTTCTACCTGTATGACAGATTTTCCTGGGGGCCATAAACAAATATCCCAGATAGGAGGTCCTGCAGAAAGCATGGAGCATGAATGCCATCAAAGTCAACTGCGTAAACTAGTGAGGTTGTTTGCCTGTTTGTGTGTTTTTTTTTTCCAGACAGGGTTTCTCTGTGTAGCCCTGGCTGCCCTGGACTCACTTTGTAGGCCAGTTTGTGGCCTCGAACTCACAGCGATCCACCTGCCTCTGCCTCCCGAGTGCAGGATTACAGGCGTGCACTACCATGCCCAGCTGACTAATGAGTTTTATTGGGGTAACTTACAGAAATCTAGGTGAAGAGTTACTTATAGGAGCAGAAATGGGCTGGGCAGTGGTGGTGCATGCCTTTAATCCCAGCACTTGGGAGGCAGAGGCAGGCCGATTGCTGTGAGTTCGAGGCCAGCCTGGTCTACAAAGCAAGTCCAGGACAGTCAAGGCTACACAGAAAGACCCTGTCTCGAAAAACTAAACAAATAAAAAGAGCAGAAATGAACCAAAGACAGCTGCGGCACCAAAGCCCACCCTGTACGAGTGTATGAAAGATAGACCGCATGTACACTGCACAGCCCACAGGCCACCTGGCACTTTGTGGAGTGGTCTTTCCAGGTGGCTCCATTGGTCTTTGTTCCTGGCAGGTGATTTGGCCCTTCTCTGCTTCCTCTGGCTGCTCGGCTGCTTTTGTCTGATTCGTTTGAGCAGCGGGCTTGTCTAAGAGTGATTCTTGCAGTCTTTACTGTTTGCATACTCTTTGGGAGGGAGGGGTCTAGTAAATCCAGTCAGTTTCAAGGACTTCCTGGAGCTCTTACTTCTAAGGAGCTTCCCTTACGTGTTAGATCCTCAGAGTTGATCCAAAATAGGCCCCCAAAATGGCAGTGCTAGTGACAGTGTCCTAAACAGAAGTCTAAATCCAGCATTCCTTAGAAACCACTCTTAACCCCTACACAGTCAATCCAAACAACATGTCAGCCCTAAGACCCCCACCCTGCTGACTTTACTATAAAATCCGCTTGCTTGTTCACTGTTTTGTTTCTCTCTGCCTCCCTGGAGTCAGCCTTGGCAGTTTGATCCCCAACAGGCCTTTCTTTCTATTCATGGAATGTTCCAGTTGGCTGGTTTCACTGTGCCCTTGCTTGTACTTACAACTTCCTACTGTTTCCCCTTCCTGAAGATATCCTGTCTTGAGAAGTTTTCCTCTAAGATGGAAGAAATGTCAGAGGAAACTGCTGCACAGTATACTTAGCTCTTGTGTATTTTCTTCTGTCTTAGTCATTGCTCTAAGAGTTCAATTAAAGCATAACGCTTCTTATATGATATAATCTTTCCAAAAGACCTTAAGAAAGCACCCCCAAGAATTCTACTTCCCAGGGCCGGAGAGAAGACTTGGTGGCTAAGAACATTGGCTGCTCGTGCAGAGGACTCAAGTTTGGTTCCCAGCACCCACATGGTGGCTCACAATAGTCTGTAACTCCAGTTCCAGGAGATATAGAGACCTCTTCTGGCTTCTGCAGGCCCCAGGCATAAACATGGTGCACATATATACATGCAGGCAAACTACTGATGCACACAATATAAAAATGTATTAAGAATTCCTTTCTTGGGCTGGAGAGATGGCTCAGAAGATAAGGGAACTGGCTGCTCTTCCACAGGTCCTGAGTTCAACACCCAGCAACCACATGGTGACTCACAACCATCTATAGTGAGATCTGGTCCCGTCTTGTGGCCTGTACGCATACATGTGTGCAAAATACTGATGGGTGTGGTGGTGCACGCCTATAATCCCAGCATTCAAGAGGCAGAGGCAGGCGGATCACTGTGAATTCGAGGCCAGCCAGGTCTACAAATGGAGTCCAGGACAGCCAAGGCTACACAGAGAAACCCTGTCTCGGAAAAACAAAAACAAAACAATAAACAACAACAACAAACCCCAAGAATTCCTTTCTTAGCCAGGTGTGGTGGCACACACCTTTAATCCCAGCACTCAGGGAGGCAGAGGCAGGCAGGTGGATCTCTGTGAGTTCAAGGCCAGCCTGGTCTACAAATGGAGTCCAGGACAGCCAAGGCCACATAGAGAAACCTTGTCTTGAAAAAAACCAAAAAAACTGTTCTCTGCTGTGGTACCTATCAGTGTCATATAACTCATATGAAGATAAGCCTTGCAACAGGAAATGCTGTGAATGCTCTCCCTCTCCTCCCCGTGCCCCATCCCCCCTCCCCAGCTCAGAAGCATACCCAGGGGACCACAGACAAAGAGTGAAAACTTAGAGCATCCAATACATTAAGTCCTCTTAACACTATACTGAAACCTGAGATTTTTTTCTCTCTCATTAAGGAACAGTGATTCTTTAGAATTGGTGTCATAACTGATAACATTTAATCAAAAGTCCTATAGTCTCTTGCTTAATGGCAGTTTCTTTTATGACAAAGCCAAGAATCAGGAGAAGATCCTGGGCTTTGACGTTGGAGAGCGCCTTCAGCTTCAGGAAGCTCAGACACCGGGATTTGCTGAGCGGTGAGAGCGGCTAGAGCTGGCAGTGAAAGAAATGCAATGCAGTTTCTGCCCAGGCCTCCGAGCGGGAGCATCTAGCCGTGTCTTACATTTATGTTTGTTTATATGTGCACATATGTCATGGGCATGGGTGAAGAGTCACTTTACTGCTCTGTAAAACCATGAAATAATACATGCTTGACTAGAAGCCAAGGATGCCATTTCAGGGAAGAAAAGCAATAAGGGAAACAAATGAATTAGTGAAACATCAGTCTGTCTGTCCGCCCATCCATCCTTCCTTTCTTCCTTTCTTTCATTCTTTCTCTCTATCACTTTTCAAGTCTGGGTCTCACTTTATAGCCTAGGCTAGTTTTGAACATTTGATTTTGTCTTTCTGTTGTTGTTTTATCTGCTTCAAGAAAGTGTCTCATTTTGTACCCTCTGTTGTCCAAGAACTTGCTCTGTAGACCAGGCTAGCTTTGGACTCCCAGAGATCTGCCTGCCTCTGCCTTCTGAATACGAGGATCAGAGGGGTGTGCTACTACACCCCCTTAGGTTCAGTCAGTCCTTTTGTCTTGGCCTCCCATTTAGTAGTACAGAGACACCACTGTGCCTAGTTTTCATTTCTTTGTAAAATGTCAGAGGAAAAAATACTCAAATTAGGAAAAAAGAATAGTTAATCCATTTTAATAATGTTTATACTTGTTGTTTGTTATCATGGCTTACTTGATTTACCTGGAATTTCAGATCTGTAAGCAAGGGCACAAGGAAACCACTAAACTAGACCACTCTGAGGGTAGAAAGAAAGATTGGGGGAATTCAAACTGCCAGGCTGTTTCTCACAGGCAGAGAAGAGCATAAAAGCAGGAGAAACCGTGCCAGTTTTAAGGAGACAGGTAGCATTGTAGAGAGAGGGCAGCAGCGGTGGTGGTGGGGAATGGGGGGGGGTTAAGCCAGAGCAGCAAATAGCCTGGGAACCAGCATGGGGACTTTTATCTGTTACAGCCTTGTTTGCTGGAGGAAGTTGACTGTAGGGCTTGGATAAGGAAAATAATGGCTTTTCCTGACAAACAGAAACCTGCTTCACAAGGTCTGTGAGGAATTCTGAGTTTAGACTTTGTTTACCCCCAACAACAATCCTGTTTACCCATCAGAGTCCAGCCTTAGCAGAGGCTAGACTGTCATTCAGGATATTGTCAGCAGCACTGCCATTTGGGGGCCTGCTGTGGACCCAACAGTATTCAAACTGAGACCAAGGGAGACCAGACTTAATACATAAACAGTATCTTTTTCCCCAGTGGATGTATTATAGCAAAATAATGTATTTAATTGAAATGGTGTTTGGAAGGACCATGCTACAAATGCTTTTAATGTGTTAATTGAATATGAATCCTTAGATATAATAATATACTTCCAAGGAATGTCCAACAAGGATGCTAAGATAAGGGTTCAGAGGTAGCTGTAATGGTTGGTGCTAATTGTTGACTTGGCAGAATCAAGAATCACTTGGGAGGCGGGCCTCTGGGATTATCTTGATTTAGTTAATTGAGATGGGAAGGTTCCCTCATTATGGGTCACACCATTCCCTGGCTGGAGTCCTGGACTGTATAAGGGAGGAAGGGAGCTGAGCAGCAAGCGTTCTCTCTGTTCCTTCATTGTGGGCATGCTGCACCCTGCTGCTTCACTGCCCGCCTTGACTTCTGTCATGGTCGCTCTTGGTTGCCACGTTGCCATTCCTTGAGAATGGAAACATCAGTAGAAGAGTTGCATCTCTCAGATTGGTTTGTAGGCATGTCTGTGAGGCATTTTCTTTTCTTTTTAAGAGTTATTTATTTATTATGTATACAGTGTTCTGCCTACGTGTAACACCTGCACACCAGAAGAGGGCACCAGATCTCATTATAGATGGTTGTGAGCCATCATGTGGTTGCTGGGAATTGAACTTAGGACCTTTGGAAGAGCAGCCAGTGCTCTTAATCTCTGAGCTATCTCTTGATGTTAGTAAATGCCTAACCCATGTGGGTTAAGTCTGCCCCGGGCAAATAGTCTTGGGCTGTATAAGAAAATTGGCTGAGTATAAGCCAGAGAGAGCAAGCTGGTAAGCAGTGTGTTCCTCTGCAGTTTATGCTTCAAGCTCCTGCTTTGAGTTCCTGCTCTGACCTCCCTTGGTGATGGATGGTAACTTGAAACTATAAGTTGAGCCAATCCCTTTCCTTCTCTTCATGTTGCTTTTGGTCATGTACTTATCACAGTAGGAAGGTATAGTGGCCCAACTTCCCTGCTCTGATGGTCACTGTTTCAACTAGGGTTCCTATTGCTGTGAAAAGACACCATGAGCGTGCAGCTGGCTTACAGTTTAGAAGCTTCGTCCATTACGGTCATGCTGGGAAGCATGGTGGCACGCAGGCTGGAGAGGTGGCCAAGTTTTACATCTGGACCCATAGGCAATAGGAAGAAAAAGTGAGTCACTAGGCCTGGCTTACGCTTCTAAAACGTCCAAGCCCATGCCCCAGTGACACACTCCCTCCAATAAGGCCACACCGACTTCAGTAAGAACTCACCTCCTAGGAGTGCCAGTACTGATGGGGCCGTTTTCATTTAAACTAACAGTCCACCCTCCCTGGCCCCCATAGGCTTATAATATCTCAGAATGCAAAAGTGCACTCGGCCTAACTTCAGAAATCCCCATAGTCTACCACAGTATCAGCACTGCTAAAGTGTCCAGCGTTCACTCATGCAATCTCTGAACTGTAAGTCCCTGCAAAGTCAAAATGAAAAGGCAGGTCACATACTTCCAAAATATAATGGCACAGGATTGTGCCATTTCGAAAGGGTGGAATAGGGGCACAGTGAGGAAATACTGGACCAAAGCAAGACCAAAAAGCAGCTGGACAAACTCCAGGCTCTGCACCTCCATGTCTGCTGTCAAAGTGCTCTTCAGATCTCCAGCCCCTCTCAGCGTTGTAGACTGCAGCACACTTCTCTCTCTTGGGCTGGTTCCACTTCCTGTTAGCAGCTTTTTCCTTGGCAGGCATCCCATGACTCTGGCATCTCCAACATCTTGGGGTCTCCAAGGCAATCCAGGCTTCACCTTTATAGCTTCACACAATGCCCACCCTTGCCATATGCTTCAGCAGTTTCCTTAGTTGCAGAAGGAGATTCCAGAACCCCTTTCTTGTATCTGTAATTGTAGACTGTCAATTTAGAACCATGCGATTGACGCTGCCAAGTTGTGCTGCTTGCTGGGCCTGGAACGTGGCCCCCATGTTCAGATACGTCTTCACCAGCTTTCTGTTGTTGATGGTTTCCTTCACTGCCGAAGCTTAGTTGTCCTGGAACATGCTCTGTAGACCGGGCTGGCTGTGAGCTCTGATTATCTGCCTGCCTCTGCCTCCTGAGTGCTGGGATTAAAGGTATGTGCCATCACAACTGCCCCTAAGCTTTTCTTAATTTCTTTCCATGAGCTGGAAGCTTAGCTGGGTGGGGTCACCACTCCCTTTATTCACTTAGCATCAGGCTTTTCTTTCATCCCTTTAAACTTCCTGGTGCTCCTTTTCTCCTCTAACTGTACATGTTGTATTTTTCCTTCCCCAACTTGCTCCTTTTCAGTATAGATCTGCAAAAGACTGGCCACAAATAGTCACACTACACAGTCAGTGCTAGGTTGTTTGGAAATGTCCTCTGCCCACACTGTTGATCCGAAGCTCCCCTGCTGGAGGCTGGTCTGGTGCTGTGCATTCAGCTGTTAAATACTGGCCCCCAAGGATCTGGTTACAGCCCAGAAGAGCATTCTCGGCAAGCGATGTTGTGTAACCTTGGTCGCCAATAAAGTTGCTGACAGCCTATAGCTGGGCAGAAGAGAAATAGGCTTCCGGTCAGATGAGGACTGTAAAGTGAAGAGAAAAGCCAGAGAGGAAGCCAGAGAGGAAGCCAGAGAGGAAGAAGTCATGAGGGGTGGCCTGATGGGACAGAAGCAGCCCAGGCAGGAACAGTTATGGGGAGTAGCTTGGGGTGTGTGGCTGGAAAATAGCAGAACAGCTTAGCGGGTTGATCCTGCCCAGTTACGGTGCCTTAAAGCTTTTATAGATCTCAGAAGTCTCTGTCTCGATTATTTGGGAACTAGCTGGGGTAGTGAAACCCTCTAGAGTCTAGTAATTATTCCACAACACTCTTCAATCTAGCCTCAGGCAGATTTTTGGACAAGGGCAGAAAGCAGCCACATTCTTCACCAAAATATCACAAGAACGGTCTCTAGGCCACTTACTAATATTGTCCCCTCTGAAGCCTGTTGATCCAGGCCCCCACAGTTTAAGCCCTCCTCAGCGCCACAATCCTCCATGTTCTTACTAGGATGGCCTATTAAGTCTCGCTTAAAGCATGGCACTGCTTTCCCAATCCAAAGTCCCAGAGTCCACATTCCTCCAAACGGAAACATGGAGAGGCCAGGCCTGTCATAGCAGTACCCTGTCCCTATGCCAAGTTCCATCTTAGTTACGATTTCTGTTGTTCTGAAGAGACACCATGATCGCAGCATTTTTTTTTTTTCTTTTTGGAATGCAGATCTTTTACTCCATAGTTAACTTACTTGTGGTGCCCACGCCACTGCAGTACCGAGTCGAGGGCGAGGGGCTGCGGATTTAACTCATACACACACACACACACACACACACACACACACACACACACA
>OU015747.1:51317776-51328713 GCA_907169655.1 Acomys percivali | reverse complement strand
TCTCTCTCTCTCTCTCTCTCTCTCTCTCTCTCTCTCTCTCTCTCTCTAACACAGCGGGTCCTTCATGCTAAGAGAGCAACAGCTGCAGCAGCAGCAGCCACAGCAGCTGTTTATTATCCTCCTCCAGAGGTCCAAAGAGCCTTATAGGCAGCAAAACAGGAATCCCCCTCCCAGGTGAAATCCCTCAAGAGGTGATCGCACACAGGAGGAAAAGTCTCGAGGAAGGGAGGGGCACGTTCTCAGAGCAGTAAACATGACTAGCTAACCAAGATAAACACAGACATGGAAGCTGCTAGAAACAGGACATGAAATAGCAAGACAGGCAGGCAGCCCAGTCGGGCCTGGTTCCTACATTTACTGAAATTACTGATTGTGAGGTGACTCAAAGCATCAAGGTAAAGTAACCAAGAGTTTCTACCGTAGGTCCAGAAGTGAATGAATACCACAGCAAGTCTTACAAGGAAACACTTAATTGGGGCCTCACAGTTCAGAGGCTTAGTCCATTGTAGCCACTAGTTATCATGGGTCTTGTTTTCACCACTTTCATGTAAGTTGTCACTAGGACGAAAGTTGAGAATTGGATATAGGATTCCCTGCACAAAAGAAAAAATTCCAAAAGCTTTTATACTGAGCCAGGTGTGGTGGTTCACGCCTTTAATCCCAGCACTCAGGAGGCAGAGGCAGGTGGATCTCAGTGAGTTCCAGGCCAGCCTGGTCTACAAAGTGAGTCCAGGGCAGCCAAGGCTACACAGAGAAACCCTGTCTCGAAAACCACAAAACAAAACAAAAAGCTTTTAATACTTTGAAAAATTGGAGGGGGGGGATTTTAAATTTTTATATGTATGGGTGTTTTGCCTACATATCTGCTTGTCCACTGTGCCTGGTGCCTGTGAAATCCAGAAAAGGCTGTCAGAGCCCCTGGAGAGGGAGTTACAGGTAGTTGTGAACTGCCACGTGGGTGCTGGGAATGGAACCCAGGTCCTCTGCAAGAGCAGCCAGTGCTCTAAAACAAACAAATAAATCTGTGTCTCGTTTTTTTTTTTTTTTTTTCACATCACAGAGAAATAAAAAACTCAATTTTTTGGGAGGGTTGGCAGTTTTGAATAATAGAGTTTTCCTATAAAGAGCTGTAAATATAAGCTTAGTGGGCCACAATATCCTTAGACTGATAGTAGTCATAAACGATATAAAAATGAATGTGTCCGACTGCATTCCACTCAAACTTTGATAAAGAAAGCAGGCGTAAGCCAAATTTGATCCAGGGGTTGAAGTTTGCTGCCAATTTCTTTCTTTTCTCTTTTTAGTAGGGGAAGACATCCTTGCTGCCTCCTCCGCCATCACCTCCACCTTCCCCGTTCCTCCACCGCCTCCTTCTCTTCCTGCTCCTCTTCCTCTTCCTCCTCCTCTTCCTCCACCTCCTCTCCTTTCCCTCTCCTCTCCTTCCTTCCTCTCTTCCTCTTGTCTCTGTCTCTAAGCCAGTGTTCTTACAGTTGTCTTATGTTTTGGATAATTTAATCTACTTCAAAGAAGTACCTGCATCCGACTGGCCCACGGGCATGTCTGTGGGACATTTTCTGGATTGCTCATTGATGTAGGAGGACTCACTCCGCTGTGAGAGGCACCATCCCTATAAGCGGGGCCTGAGCTGTACGAAAAGCTATCTCAGCAAGCCTGAGGTAGCAAGCCAGCAAGCAGCATTCCTCCATGGTCTCCGCTCCAGCCGTGGCTTCCTTCCCTGTAAACTAAAAGGTCCTTTGTTTCTGAAATTGCTTTTGGTTAGGGTTTTGTCACTGCGACGTACAGCAAGGCAGCACAGCCATTGAACGTGTTCCTTTTGCTCCTCGTCCTATGAGGTGAAACATAACTTTGAACAGTTTTGGTGAGAACATTTTGTAAATGAATGTTTTAAACAGAAGTTTGCTCCAGGAGAGGAAAAGAACGGGTATAGTCTGACAGCTACGTGGGCTTTTAAAGGGCGGAGCCCCTGAGAGGAAGGAACCAAACCGGGAGTGTAGCAGGAAATATTCCCAGGCAGGAGATTGAGACACTTGAGTCTTTCTCAGAACCAATTCATGGCACAGTATGATTAGCTCCTGGAGTATGTTCTGTTTTCTCTGAGTATAGCAAAATGTAAAGTTTGGCTTCTGGGGCTGGAGGGATGGCTCAGAGGTTAAGAGCACTGGCTGACCTACGTTCAATTCCCAGCACCCAAATAGTGGCTTACAGCTGCCTGTGACTCCTGTTCCAGGGGATCTGAGGCCCTCTTCTGACCTCCAAGAGACCAGGTCACACATAGTGAACAGATATACATTCAGGCAAAATATTCATACAGTAAAAATAAATAAAGATAAAAATGTAAATATAAACAAATAAAACTTTGGCTTCTAGGTTATTTTGATTTTTTTTTTCTTGATAACCACATTTCCATTGTCATAAGTTAGGAAAGTAGAGGACTTGCACAGCGATGCCTCAATTTATTTAAAGATATTCAGGGGCTGTAGAGATGGTTAAACAGTTAAGAGCAGAGCTACTCTCCCAGAGGCCCTGAGTTCAGTTCCCAGCACCCACATGGTGGCTCACTACCATCTATACTTTAAATCTCAGGGAATACAAAGACCTCTGCTGGCCTCCATGGGCACCAGGCCACACTAGTGGTACACAGACATGCATTCAGACAAAATACTCATATTCATAAAATTAAAATAATTGAAAAAAAACTTTTTTTTTTTATTTTTTAAAAAAAAAAAAAAAAAAAAAAAAAAAAAAAAGACCCTTGGCTGGGTGAGGTGGTGCACGCCTTTAGTCTCAGCCCTTGAGAGGCAGAGGCAGATGGATCTTCCTGAGTTCGAGGCCAGCCTGGCCTACTTAGTGAGTTTCAGGACAGCCAGGGTTACACAGAAAGATCCTGTCCAAACCACCACCCTGTTCTCCCCCCAAAGACTGACTCTTTTGCCAGGCATGGTGGCTCGTTCCTACATGTACAGTCCCGGTGCTTAGGAGGTTGAGGCGGAAGGATGACTATAAGCTTGAGACTTTGCCTCAAAACAGAACGATTCACTTGATTTTTGAAAAATAATTTTATGAAATTACGCTGTCTTTAGATCCATTTTCAGTGGTTCCTGTTGCCTACATGGGAACCATTATTTTTATAGAATTCTTATCTCACTAGTGTTTTTCCAGTGCTTGGAGATTGCTGTATTTGGCTGGTATCTAGGTTAGATAAGTTGGTTTGTTTTTTAATTTTTGTTTGTTTTGGTTGCCTTTCCTAAGCATAAACTTTAGAAAATTATAAGTAGGAAAAAACGATGTCAGAATAATTGCACCGATCAGTGATAATTAAGACCTTTCATCTGTGCCTTTCAAAAGAGTTTCGAGAATATTGTTTCACAATTCCCAAATTGCCTCTGAAGTAATGAGGCAAATGCCATTACCCCAATTTACAGAAGCAGTTGTGGTCTTTAGGAGAGGAGAGATGAACGTCACACAGCGTTAAAAGCAAGGTGGGGATGGATTTGTGAAAAGTATGTCTGTATGTTTTTAGATCTTTCCAGGTCCAGGTGTTTTTAGTAGACCCATGAATTTATTATAGTGTAGGCACACCCTTTTTCAAGTCAAAAGATTGAAAACATGACATTTTCTTTCCTGTTGGGAAAAGTTTTCAATTAGCAATTGCTGTGCGTGAGTGAACTTCTTTGGCTATGACACTGTGGCTGCACAGAGCCTGAAATGTTCTGAGCGGAATTCTGTGCACCATGCCCAACTGATCATTTCCAGTGGGTGTTTAATCAGCGGGGGCACTTCAGAACCATGGGACACCTGGTGTTTATAGTCCCCCAAGTGCCCTCGCTGCAAATAGCACCTTCTTCATAGACATTCCCTGGTCTAGACAGTGCACCTAGGAGCCAAAACATGTTGAGATTCTGGTTGTTTATAGTGCTGACTTTTTGATAAAGAGTTATTTCTGCATGTAAACCAACAATCTAATATGGGAGTGTTTTCTTAAGTCATGGTCTACAAATAGCAAAACATACCCTCCAAGTCCCAATCTTATTAAAGTTTGGTAATTGTGTTCAAATTTCCTAGGAAATGCTAGACTCCGTGGCGCACACCCGTAATCCCAGCACTCAGGAGGCAGAGGCAGGCAGATTGCTGTGAGTTCAAGGCCAGCCTGATCTACAAATGGGGTCCAGGACAGCCACGAAAAACCAAAAAAATTTTTAAAAATTCCTAGGAAACACTAGCAAACTCTACTCACCCCAAATAGGAAACTACCAACAGACCAAAGTAACACTACCAGTGAGGTGCTGTTCAGTGAACTGATGTGTTTATTGGGGTTTCCCATGGGAGCTTGGATGACTCCAAGGCAGCTGCATCACTAGAAAGCCCACTGCTGCCTAGACAGGTCAGACACGGCCTGCAGGAGACTGATCTGTCTCCAAGTCCTGCAGGGAGGTCAGAAGAAGAAAGCAGCCATAAAGACCATAGGGCAGTATGACTTTTACAAAACACTAAGAAAACACTTGATTCTCCCAGTCTAGGCTGAATTGCTAGCTCAAGGTTTTTTGTTTGTTTGTCTGTTTGAGACAGGGTTTCTCTGGGTGGCTTAAGCTGTCTACTTGCTTTGTAGACCAGGCTGGTCTTGAACCCACAGAGATCCACCTGCCTGTGCCTCCCAAGTGCTCTCTCAAGTTTAAGTCAAAACTGAAATTCTTGCTTCTCTTTCACCTTCCTTCCTTCTGCCAGTTTTAGACTGTAATGCAAGTTTTGGTTTCTTTAAAGACTCAGTTACATTATATAAACAGGTTTTTGTTTTAATCCTAAGTGTGAGATCTGGAGTTGCTTTTAGTTTGTCCACATCTGACAACAGCGTTGTGTGGCTCAGAGAGGGGTGTGGACTTGGCCAACCCAAGTTAGTGGAATTCTGAGGACTCTGGAAGAGTATAAATAAGAGACCCCAGAGAGGGGGGGCCCTTCAAGGAAACTGATGGCAGAGGAAGGCAGCTGCTTGTTTGTCCTGCTATGTTTGCCATTTGCTATTGCTGGACTGCTAGATGACCACTAAGATTGGTATTTTTCCAAAAAACCCCAATGACCCTAACCAACCGGAACTAAATCTAAAGAGGTCTATGTCCCCTGTCCCTTCCAACCTTCTTTCTCTCCTACCTAGGGTCGGTGGGTTGGAAGGGAGGTAAGAGACATTAAGGAACTCCAAATAAACTAGAGAGTAAAAAGTAGCACCTACATTAGGCTCCAGTTTAAAAAAGAAAAAAGAAAAAAAAAAGTGTGTGTCTTACATCATATATTATATATAAAGTATTAAACCTAAACAGAATTTATTTAATTTAAATATGACTTATTGAATGAACATTATTCTAAAAGCACGAGTTCCTAGGAAAATCGAGCATCAAGCCTCTGAAAGTTTAGTTTCTCTTTTCTTGTGCTAGGAATCAAACAGAGGCCCCAGCCTGCTACACAAATGTTCTACCGACTCTGATGAGATTGTATTTAAAAGAACATGAACTCCCTTAGTAATTTGACTGGCACCAATTAGTCATATGTGTTTGTTAATTGTGAATGACCACCATCTCTACTAGCTCTCAAGGTAGCTTTATTTTCTGCTCTCAGCTATAGCAGACGTAGCGTGGCCTGCCCTCCTGCTATGCTCTGAATGTGAACAGGAGTCCAGGTCATGTATTGGAAACTTCATCTCCAATGTAACATCATCTGAAGATGTTATAGGTCACGAGAGCTCTGCTCTCCGGAAGAGATTAGGCACTGTTAAAAAGGATTCGTGCTCCCTTTGCCCCCGCAGAAATGCTCTCCTGCCTTCCCACTTTCTGCCATGAGATGGTACCAGATGTAAACCCTCGGTGTCATACTTGCTAGTCTGCACAACTGTAAGAGGTCAATTTCTCTTGTGTATAAATTACCGAGTCTATGGTATTTTGTTATAGTGACCTAAAACCTACTCTCTCTGACCTAAAAGAAGCTATTTTCCCTGCATTCCTGCTGTGTGAATAGCAAACTGTGCCATCCTTTCAACTCTGCTTGCTTGTAAGATGAACAGAAACTTGAATTAGGGTAACCTAGCCACAGGCCAAACAGGTGTTTATGCCACAGTTTGGTATAGTGAACACTGCTTAGAGATAATAACTTGTATTTTGAAGTTTGGGTTGTTTGATTTTTGGATAGGGTCCCATGTAATCCTGAAACTTACTATGTGGCTGAAACTGGCCTTCAACTTCTGATCTTCCTGCCTCTGCCTCCCAAATGCTGGCTTCATAGGCATGATCCCCCTTTAAAAAAAAAAAGATTTACTTATTTATTACTTCTACAATATCCTGCCTGCATATATGCCAGCAGGCCAGATCTCATTACAGATGGCTGCGAGCCACCATGTGGTTGCTAGGAATTGAACTCAGGACCTTTGGATGAACAACCAGTGCTCTTAACCGCTGAGCTGTCTCTCCAGCCCACAGCTGCAGTTTTTGAGTGAAATAACTGGTTTAGATTTTTGACCTACTGGTATAGAGAAGCTGTAAGCTGGTGAAGAGAATTGTAACTGAGAGGCCCCACAGAGTTCGGGTCAGGTAGAAATTATGAGCCATTTGTGTGTTACAGACGTGTTTTGAAGGGCAGCGAGCAGATGCAGATGCAGATGCAGATGCTCTGGGGAGCACACGTGCTGGTGTGTGAGAGAGACGTGCCCAAGCATAGCGACAGCTCCCAATGGCTTCTTGGGTTGTGGAGCCCCAGGCTCTTCCCTGCAGACTTATGCTCATCCCAGCCCTGCGTGTGCTTCAGTTATCCTCTCCCTGATGTTTTCCCTTCACTTTGAACCATCTGAGTATCACCATCAAGTTATTGCTCCCTTAAGTCTACTGTGATCGTGTTATTTACTTAGCCACTTAATGGTGACCTCATTACCTTGTAAGGAACTGTACATTTTTTTTTAGCAATGCATGCATCGCTCATTAGCTTTGTTCTCTAGGATACTTTGTCTGAAAAGCAAAACCTACTTAATTTAGTAATTAGGTATGGCTGGCCTTCATGAGCAGTCCCTACATCTATTCCTCATCCTGTTTGTCTCCAGGAAATTTTCTCTTATCAACTAGTCTGATAGCTTTGGAATCCTATGTCGCAGAAGAAAATGAAAATGACTCTGAGGTTGAAGCATGCGCAGTTTAGAGTTGAAGGAGAAGGAGGAGAGACGTCTCCAAGGATCATAGCGGCAAGTGCGTGGGATATGTGTATGTTACGAGGTTTAGAGTAGCTTATGTTAGTTTACGAGTAGGTTTGTATCAGTTTAGATTCTGCCCAGCATAGTGCTGGCAGCTTTAAAGTACGTTTCAGTCTCCCTGTGTCAGTTATCGGCTTCTTAGGCCAAACCGATACAATTTACTGTAACACAGGAGTGTCAGGACCAATGGGCTGAGGAGTCTGGCCTGTGTCTTCCCGGAAAGGCAGAAGGGGAGGGGATGGAGGGAGACGTTATGCTTTCTGACAGGCCTGGCACGAGAAGTCCTTTCAGGGAGCATTTGAGTACTTATCTCATTAAAGGGTAATTTCTTCCTCCCCCTCTTTTTTTATTTTTTGAGACAGGGTTTCTCGGTATAGCCCTGGCTGTCCTAAAACTCATTCTATAGACTGGCTAACCTCGAACTCAGTGATCGCCTGCTTCTGCCTGCCAAGTGCTGGGACTCCCTCCCATTCTTACCTGTCTTTCCTTACAAGGGCATGTGTGTGCTCCTTTCTTCCTTCTGGCTTCAGGCTGATCTGGGTTTGTAAAACCCAGGGAGGCCTGGGACTTAGCTGTGCCAGATGAGCGCCTTCTGTCTACATCACAGGATGTTATCAGCCGCTGATCAAGCAGTGTGATCCAGACCATCAGCCACACACTTTGTGCCAGAGAATGTCACCGTATCATGTTCGTACACCCCTAAGGGATCTGTGACAGAAGAGGCACCCACTGTCTAACTCAGAAGGGGTGTCACTGGCCGTGGATCATGGTGTTCCTATGTTCTAAGTGCCATGGGAAACAGCTAGCTTCGACTAACCCTCCCCGCCTCACGTTCCCCGTCAAGCTCATGTCTGTATAAATAGTTGGATAAAGTGAGACATTTTTCATCCGTCTGTCCACTACTTACCCCAGCTCTTCCTTGCTCTCTCCCTGCCCCCCTAACTTTGATACCCCCAGGCCTTCCTGCCCCACGGGCACTTTAATTAAAGAAGAAAAAGGGAGGAGCTGGAGAGATAGCTCCAGAGGTCCTGAGTTCAATCCCCAGCAACCACAAGGTGGCTCACAGCTGTCTATACTGGAATCTGATGCCCTCTTCTGGCATATAGGTGTATATGCAGATTGAGCACTCATATATAAAATAAATAAATAATACCTTAAAAAAAAAGAGGAAAACAGAAGCGTAGACTTCTAAGAAGAGAGGCTGCCTAGGTGCTTAGGAATCATTTTGTTTTATAAGTTGTATGGATATGTATGTTTGTGTATATAGAGGCTGGCATCAAACCTGACTTTTGTTTGTTTTTGTTTTTTCGAGACAGGGTTTCTCTGTAGTCCTGGCTGACCTTGAACTCACTTTATAGACCAAGCTAGCCTTGAACTCACAGAGATCTGCCGGCCTCTGCCACCACACTCTCCCACACCTGGCTTTTACACGGCTGCTGGAGGTCGAAGGTCTTTATGCTTGAGCATCAAGCCCTTTTACTGGCCGAGCAATCTCCCCAACCCCAAAAATATACTTGTTAAAAAGTGGGGTTTGCAGCTGAGCGTGGGGTGCACGCCTTTAGTCCCAGCACTCAAGAGGCAGAGGCAGGTGGATTGCTGTGAGTTTGAGGCCACTCTGTTCTACAAAGTGAGTCCAGGACAGCCAAGACTAACACAGAAAAACCCTGTCTCAAAAAACCAAAAAAAAAAAAAAAAAAAAAAAAAAAAAAAAAAAAAAAAAAAAAAAAGAAGAAGAAGAAGAAAGAAAGAAAGAAAGAAAAAGAAAAGAAAAAAAAAAGTGGGGTTTGGGGCCCAGCAAGCAAGGTAGAGGGTAATCACTAAAAAAGCTCTTTGGAGGGTTTATTTCCTCCAAAAGATAAGCCTTGGGAGATGGGGTGTGATTGTGGTGACTTATTCTGGTCAAAAAAATGTGGTTATGCCTATGCCTGTGCTCGCTGGAGTTTTCCTGCCAACATTTGATTATGGAGTTAGATAGAGTTACCTTTGTTTGGTGTTGTAAATATTTTCACGTCCTTTTATTGTGTCATTAAAACCGTCTAAATCTTTGAAATGTGATGCATGAAGAGTGTCAGGCTCCAACAAGTCTAAGTGACCCATTGCAGGTCCCATGAGTGTCAAGTGAGAGAATCGGACGCGGGGCCCACATCTCTGGTTTCTTGTCCTGTGTTCTGTAATTTTATACTAGGTCTTCCTTATCTCCCAACAAATGATGTCATCTTGCTTTTGTGTGTTATCAAAGGGTAGCGGTGTCCTGACTGTGGCAGATAGGCAATCATATGAATTCTGTATCCGGGTCAGCTTCTAGATGAACTTCAGGTCGTCTCCTTGACTGCCTTAATAAACTACTGGGGAGGTGGCCAGCAGTTTTCTCACAAAGTAAACAAGTGTTCTATGTGTCTACTTTTGAACAGGATCCCTTCAAATTGCTTCTTAAGTCATTTAATTTGTTGTCTCCCCCCCTCCATTAAAATGGGAAGAGGACAGAGACTGCCTTGTGTGATGCTGAACCTCCGGTGTCTAGACCCAGTGGGGGTGTTTTATATCTCCCTTAGCGACTTGGGGGTTTGTGACCCTTAATTCAAAATGACTACCCCAGGTTATATGCTAATGACCTGTCTGAGGTCTGCAGGAGTAAGCAGCCTTGCAAGGACCTATGGTCAGTGACCCTGAGCTGTTTGGAGTTGAAAGAGCTGATGGGACAGAAGTCCCTGTGTTGCTTGGCACACAGGCTTGCCTTGTGTGGACCTTCTCTCTCAGTGTCTGCAGCAGCGGCTGCTCTTCTGAGGGAGAGGCTCCGCCCAGTCATACTGTCTCCCTCCCTCAGCCCTTCTACAAGGCTGTTTTTCTTTCTGATCTGTTCTAGGGTCTCCTCCTGGCTCCCTAGTCCTTGTGATCTCTGTGAAGTGAATTCAGAGGCGACACAGAGTGTGCTGTGTAGAAGACAGAGTGAAACCTGAGACACTCTTAAGGGTGTGAGTGAGCAATGACCAAAGAGAATAGTGGCCTGATTTACGTGGGTATGGTTTTTGTTTTTGTTTTAAGGCATGATACTTCTTCAAGTGTCCGGGACAGCTTTCTGTGGATCGGTTTCCCGTCCAAGTGATTGACAGACCCATTGGATTAACTTACAGGAAGGGGTAGTAATTTGTCTTAGGGAGCAGTTTAGAATACCATGTCTTCACCGATGGTCAGAAGTATTACTTTGGTCATTATTTCAACCAAAAAAATAAAGTAAAATCAT
This sequence comes from Acomys percivali, assembly GCA_907169655.1. Taxonomy (NCBI): domain Eukaryota; kingdom Metazoa; phylum Chordata; class Mammalia; order Rodentia; family Muridae; genus Acomys; species Acomys percivali. Next base: position 51,318,232 of record OU015747.1, on the reverse strand, counting down.
GTAACAGAATGGACTAAGAAGAAATAAAAGGGGGCTAGGCAGCTAAGTTCTGTGTTCGTGCCAGCAGAGGCCTGGATTCAGTTGCCTGCACACATATGACAGCATGGAACCCTCTCTAACTCCAATTCCGGGGATCTGACCTCCATGGCCACAAAGCACACACACGGTGCACACGTATACATGCATGGAAAACATTTAAAATATTTTTAAAGAATTAAAGAAAAATATTATAAAAAATAAATCTATAAACCACTCATGTTTGGGCTAGGAATGTAGCTCAGCTGGTAGAATGCTTGTTAGCATGTATAAACCGAGGGCTTGCCCCAGCAAGCAGGGCTGGCCAGGTTCAAACAGTTAACTGGGTGGATGGATAAACAGCTTTCAAGCAGGCCACACTGTCAACGAGGGACACACCATCAGTGAGAGACACACCATCAGTGAGGGACACACCATCAG
>OU015747.1:51301913-51317766 GCA_907169655.1 Acomys percivali | reverse complement strand
CAGTTTTATAGAATATGCAGTGACTTAGGGCAGGGCACAGCTTGCTCTCAACAAGGTCTAAAAGCCTCTATTCTCAGAAACAAAGGAGGAAGTAGGAAAAGGTCTGTGTAAAACAGCCAAGGGAAAAAAAGTACATAAAATAAATGTTAGATTTATTATGCAGATTTAAATACAAATCTTTAGTGATTTGATCTAACCATACAAAAAGAGATTTCCTTTGTAAATGTAAACTTTTCTTACAGAAGCATCATCTGTCCAGGGCTGGCGGGTAAAGGTGCCTGACAACCTGCGTTTGAGCCCCAGGACCCCCACAGAGGGAGAGACCTGCCATCCACTGATTGCTCTCTGACTTCTGAACGGCTGCATACATGCAGATTGCTTAGTTAGAAGCCCAACATATGGCTTTTCAGGGCTTCTGAGTTTGGAGTCTGTCAAAATAATTCTAATGTGAAAGAGGCATGTTTTAGAATGGCATACACTGGGCCTTGTCACTGATTTGGGGTGCATAGTCCACGCCACCAGCACTAGTGCCTTTGCTTTCCAGTCCTTTAGCTCAGCTTTACCGAGGTGCTGGGGTCTGGCTATGCTACACATGGGAGTGATTGCTAGCACTGCGCTCTAAGCTTATAGTTACAGTGTAAGACTGTAGACTTCTGCCTCCTCTTCTACATGCTAAGAGTTCTTTGACGTGTGAGGGAAATAAGTTGTAAATAGAAACTCTGCGTCTTAGTTAAAGTTTTATTGCTGTGAAGAGACACTATGAGCATGGCAGCTCTTATAAAGGAAAGCATTTGGGTCACAGTTCAGAGGTTTAGTGCTTTGTCATCATGGCAGGGAGCAGGGCAGCGTGCAGGCGGACATGGGGCTGGGGAAGGAGCTGAGAGGTCTACGTGCGCCTGGGCGGGTAGCAGGAAGAGAACTGAAACACACTCCCCGCAGCAAGGCCGCACCTCCTAATCCTGCCACTTCCTTATAGAACCTATGGGGGCCATTTTTGTTCAAACTACCACATTTGCTACTTCTGAGAACAGAAAGCATGAGAGTGCAGGCTCTCAAGGGTGAGAAGGCTGACTGTAGTCCTAAGACCTTGCCAGTTTCCTTATGGAAAAGGCCTGGCCTTTCCCAGTTGGTAATATTTTAATCCAGTGGGTGGTCTTGTTCAATAAAGACCTCTATTAAGAAAGGAAAAGAGAGCACACGGTGTTTGATCCTTGCAAGGAGAAAGACTCTCAGAAGCTCAAAATGCTTTGGGGAATTAAATCAGTAAAAACAAGCAAAGAGGGATTTGCTGTTTGGCGTTTGTTGTTGCTGGAAAAAGGCTGACGAAGTGTGTAGCTCGGGGCAGGACACAGTGGCAGAATAACATTGAGACACTTGCATACAAGATACAACACTGAGGCTTGGGTATTTGCTTGTCCCACATGAAAGCTGGACAGACATGGCAGCAGTCGTTGTAACAGGTACATAAATTTAATTATTTATTCACTTTACATCCTGATTGCAGCCCCACCCCCACCCCAGCACAGACAGCTGAGAAGAGCTGTTCTCCCCAGATTATGTATTTTTGTGCATATATGTGTTTTTGGTAATTTCCATTGAGTTATTACAGTCTATGGAACAGAGGGTAGGAATACCTTTGTGTATAGCATCTTCATTGTTATGTGCTTAGATTTAACCTCTTGTTGCTGTTAGGCTAATGGTATGGCCTGTAAATGTTTATTATTAGGCCTATACTTATTATGGTGGTATTATTTACCCACTTTCAATCAATAAAGACACAAACACCTGATATGTTTTAGAATAGCCTTAATTCACCTGGGACAGGGCAGATATTACCTTCCAAGCTACCTACCCTGACATCCCAGCCTCCATCCCATAATTACTAGTTATGCTACCTCCCATGCATAATCCCAATATATTTGCTAAGGTTTTTCATCTGGGCCATTTCTTTTATGTGAGCTTCAGAGTTCCTCCTCTGGGCCTCCTGGCCCTTTCCTATCCCATGGGGATTCTCCTCCTTCCTTCTCAGGTATGTCTACTCCTTCCCAAGATCCTCTCTGCCCCCAAAGCCTGAGAACCTTCACCACGCCTACCCTCCTCCGGCCCTGCCCAGGTATCAGCTTTCTTTATTAGTCAAACTGGGAGGCAAGGTTAACTGGCAGTAGTTGAGGTACATGACAGTCTGCTGTGAGATTCTTGGGGGGGGGGTGCAAGCAATTAGCAAACACAAAGCACAGAACACACCCCAGCAGCCTCTGGCAGAAGTTAAATTCAACATATTACAACTATGGTAAAGTATCAGTACCTGTCTCAGCCCTGGTCTTTGCCTGCCAGTAAGTGACAGGATTATAGACATGATTGTAAAAATGCTTTGTTAGGGTTACTATTTTTGTGTGTGCGTTTGAGTGTTGAGTGTTGAGTGCATGCGTGTATGTGTACCTCGTGTTGCCTAGTGTCTGCAAAGTTCAAAAGAGGGCACCCAACCCCCTGAGACTGGACTTACGGATGGTTGTGAGCCATTGTGTGGGTCCAGGGGCCAGAACCTGAGTCTTCTGCAAGAACAGCAAGTGCTCTTTTTTCTTTAGTTTTTCTTTATTTGTTTTTATTTTAGTGTTTTACTTGCATGCGTGTCTGTGTGAGGGTGCTGGCTCCTCTGAACTAGAGTTAGAGACAATTGTGAACGGCCATGTGGTTGCTGGGAATTGAACTCGGGTCCTCTGGAAGAGCAGCCAGTGCTCTTAACCTCTGAGCTGCCCCTCCCACCCCTAGAAATTCCCTTGTAAAGTTTGTATTTAGTATTTTCTCTTCACTGATGAAGATAAAAGAAAGACTGCATTTAAATTTTTTCCCTCTGTAGATTACCTAAAATAGCTTTGCTGGAGGCTTTCCTCACAGCTTGAAATGAGCAATGCAAGAGGATTTTTTGTTTCTTTTTGTTTTTTAGCCCCCCAGGCAGTATTTGACTTTCATTAGATGATGGGGGGCGGGAGCGAGGCGCGGGCAGGGAGACAAATGACGGAATATTTGAGTTTAATAACATAAAAATAAATAAGTGTGATCCTGGGCCTCAAGGGTGGTATTTCCACACTGAGGAATTCTGCAGCTGCCCTCCTGCCTGTTTTGTGTGCACTCCAGGCTCTGACACAGAGGACTGATTTAGCAGGAACCGAATAGCTGCCCTGGTATTTTCTGAGGATGGAGAGGATGAGATTATCACATCAAGCAGTGGGTACCAGCCCAGGTGAAGAGGAGGTGAGCTGGCGGCTAGACTGGCGGTCCTGTTCTCTCCTTGTATTGTTGACTATTACAATTATTTCTCGATTTGATTGTAAGAAAAATGCTTGCACTGGATGTTCTTCCCTTTCTGAGGATTGGCAGTGATGGGGAGACACGGACAAGAGGTCATCGGCAGCTCTAGCCTGGGGCCTTGCTTGTTTCTGCCCTGTCAAGACTCTCCTGTGCTGCCCTGGCCACTGTTGGGGCCAGCTGCTGCACCTCTGGTGTTCTTCCACTGGCCCACTGGCCAATGGGTGGTGGATGTGTGCTTCTTCAGGGTACAGTGTCAGAGGTACCCAGACAGGGCTGACTTGGGGCTGCCATCGAAGTGCCTTGGCCGACTATACCATAGAGGCCTAGTGTGTGTCAGCGTGAAGTGCTTAGCTGTTTCCTTTGGAAAATCATAAAGAATGTGTAACTAACTGATATAATTTTTATATTGTTGGGTATGAGATACTATGTAAATAAAACAGGTGTAGGGCATAGGCTTACTTCTTAAGAATGTTGACTCACTTTAGGAGCATTGTTGTAAAATCCTCAGAAACGTTAGCAGTTAAGCCTATTTAAAACCATGAGTTTAGCCAGGCATGGCACACACCTTTAATCCCAGCACTCGGGAGGCAGAGGCAGGTGGATTGCTGTGAGTTCGAGGCCAGCCTGGTCTACAGAGTGAGTTCAGGACAGCCAAGGCTACACAGAGAAACTCTGTCTCAAAAAACCAAAAAAAGAAAGGAAAAAAAAAAAACCCGATGAATTTACAAATTCAGAATCCACAATCCATTTAACCTTAAGACAGCTATAAAAATGGTAGAATCTTGGTTTAGACATGTGGTTTCAGAGCCTGTGCTCACTAGTGCTAGCAAGTAGGTGTGTACACATACAGAGTCACACACTGTCAGAGTGTGTGGCGGTTGTCTCCTTCACAAGATTATTAAGTTCTCCAGACATTCAGAGGAGGAACAGCTTGCTTGGCGGGAAGGATTAGGAAACGTCTTAAAGTTGTAACAATTGGGCTGGGCATGGAGTTCAGAGCTAGAGCCCTAACCACACGTGCACAAGGACCTGGGATTGCTCCCTAGCATTAAAGAAAGGTGGGTGGGTGGGTGGGTACATGGCATTAAAGAAAGATGGATGCATAGATAGATAGATAGATAGATAGATAGATACATACATACATACATACATACATACATACATACATACATAGACAGATAAATACATAGATAGATAGGTAGATAGATAGGTAGGTAGATAGTGACAACTGTTTATTTTTATTCATAATAGTACATTGCTGCCTGTCCCATGTTTCATGTGGTTGTCAGTTAAGCCTTGATTCTGTGATCAAGACATTACTAAAGGCTCTCTCTCTCCTTTTATCCTACCCAATCATCTTTACCCTTGGCTTAGTTGGAGGATAGATGTGGGTCAAAGATGAAGGCTATTAAAAGTTTAAGTTCAGAATTTAATGTATTTATCGTCTCACAATCCAAAAGTACCTGATCTGATTTTTTTTTTTAAGGAAATAAGTTGATTTCCTCAGATAAAAGACAATATTGAGGGGCTGGGGAGATGGCTCAGAGGTTAAGAGTACTGACTGCTCTTCCTAAGGTCCTGAGTTCAATTCCCAGCAACCACATGGTGGCTCACAACCATCTATAATGAAATCTGGTGCCCTCTTCTGGTGTAGGCAGAGCACTGTGTACATAATAAATACACATTTTTTTTAAAAGACAGTCTTGAAGACAAAATGGGTAATTCCTTGTGACCACTGATGGAAAGAACCCAGGGTCAAGCTGGCACTTTGGTTCTCCTGACATAAGATTCGGACGAGATGAGACGGGATCTCACTTGGGAAGTTTGAAACATTGCTCCTAGAACAACAAAAGGCAGTCTTGCTTCTCGCCCTTCTGATGGGGACAACATCTGTATAGCAAGTCCTCCCCAGCCCTCCCACCCTTCGTACCTGCAGGAGTCCGAATGACAGCCGTAGGAACTGAGTTTATTTACTGCAGCCTGGGTCCATGCCCATACTAAGGCTGCTGTGCTTTCTCCCCATCAAAGGACTACTGTCATGCTCGGAGTTGCACAGACACAGCCAGCACGGGTTCACCGACAGCCTCCTTCCCTCCCTCCCCTTCTCCCTTCCTTTCTCAACTCCTACCCTTTCTTCCTCCTCCCTGTGCTGGGAACCAATCCCAGGGCCTTGTACTTGCTCTATCACTGAGCTAAGTCCTCAGCTCCCTATTAAGTGACTGGTGAAGGATGGGCATGACCCAGTTGGAGCATCGTACTAACAACATCTTTATTCAGGTTCACCAAATCAGAGAGTAACATCCAGCTGTGGATACATTACTAACTATCAACGGTAGAATTTACATTATATATAAATGTATAAACATATGCTGAGATCGTGAAATGACCAGGGGTTCGGGTTCTGAAGCCAGACAGACCTGGGTTCGCTTGGCTGGTTGGTTGGTTGGTTGTTGGTTTTGAGACAGTCTTACTCGAATGGTGGTGACCAGGAAAGAGTCTTAGTTCTTACCTAGGCAGGAGCTGGCTGCCTCTGTCTTTCACACAGATCTGAACTTTGAGACTCTAGTTTGTAGAATTGTGGACAGTGTTAAGTAAACAAGGTCTTAGTTTTCTACTAGTGCAATTAGAATAGATCAAAGCTCATAAAATCCATTGTATTTCTGATAAAGTTTGTGAGATTTGGCTCAAACAGTCTGCTTTGGGTCAGATGGGCAAATTCTGCTAACTCTACACTTGTTCAAATAGCTTACTTCGGCTTCGTCTCTTCCAGTTACCAGGTGAGATTATGTGCGTGAAAGGGTTTCCTGCCTGTAACCCAGAACCAACTGACGGCAGGACACACCCTCAAAACAGGGATACAGTTTCCTATCTGCCCACCTTCTACCCATTGGCTCCAGAAGCTTGTACAAGCCGCCTGGTCTAGAGAGGCCCTGGCTGGCACATGAATGGGCCAAGCCCACTCTTTCCCTCAGACTCGCGTTTTCTCTCACAGAACAGCATGCAAGACCAAGAGTCTGGACTTACAGACACAACATGCATGCAAGGCATTTAACAAGAGCTAAGAGTAGGGAATAGAGACCGCTTTTGTGCTGTTTTCTAATCTTCTTCCTGGCAGCTTTTATTCTGGCAATACTCACTCACAGAAAAAATAACATTTCAAAATAAAAGTCAGTAAGAATGTGGTAGTTGTGTGTGTGTGTGTGTGTGTGTGTGTGTGTGTGTGTGTTTGGAGTTTTGGGGGGGGGGCTGCTTCGTTTTGAGTTTGTTTTCTTCTTTTGGATTAGCTACTAGAAATTCTTATTTGTGTATGTTCAGGAAACTAAGAATTAACTATGAGATCATTGACCTTATCATATCATCTACAAATAAAAGACTCTTAGGAAACACAATACCTCATAACACTGCAGATTGCTATTAACTAACTTGTGCCCCCCAATTCTATATTTAAGGCCATTCTTCACCTCAAAAATAACTATATTTTTTAAAGATTTATTTATTTACTATACATGTATACAGTGCTCTGAGTACATGTATGCCTGCACACCAGAAGAGGGCACCAGATCTCAATATTAGATAGTCATGAGCCACCCTGTGGTTGCTGGGAATTGAACTTGGGACCTCTGGAAGAGCAGCCAGTGCTCTTAACCTCTGAGCCATCTCTCTAGCCCCCCAAAATAACTCTATTTTGGAGAAAGATGTTAAAAGGAAGTTAACAGGCAGGGCTGAAAGCCAGCATGCCTGGTGTCCATGTGAGAGTATAGAGACATCACAGATGCTTGCTCACAGAGAAAAGACCATAAATGCTTGTCAAGAATGGCTTTAGGAGCCGGGCGTGGTGGCGCACGCCTTTAATCCCAGCACTCGGGAGGCAGAGGCAGGCGGATCGCTGTGAGTTCAAGGCCAGCCTGGTCTACAAAGTGAGTCCAGGACAGCCAAGGCTACACAGAGAAACCCTGTCTCGAAAAACCAAAAAACAGAAACACAACAACAACAAAAAGAATGGCTTTAGGGAGCTGGGCATTGGTGGCGCACATCTTTATTTCTAGCATTCAGGAGGCAGAGGTAGGTGGATCTCTGTGAGTTCGAGGCCAGCCTGGTCTACAAAGTGAGTCTAGGACAGCCAGGGCTACACAGAGAGACCCTGTCTTTAAATTTAAAAAGAAACAAAGAAACAAAACAAAACAAAACAAAAAAACAAAGAAAGAAACAAAGCAAAAAAGTATGTCTGTGGCAGTGGCTTGGCACTTAGGAACAGAGGCTGCTCTTCCGGAGGATGGGGATTTAGTTCCCAGCACCCACACAGTGGCCCACAGCTGTCCTAACTTCAGTTCCAGGGGAGCTAATGCCCTCCTTTGGCCTCCAGAGACTCTAGGCATGCTCATGGTGCACATAACCCATGCACACAAAACACACACACAAAAGAAAAATGAATCTTTAAAAAAAAAGTGAGTAGGTCTACCATGTTATCCTGCAGTGCCACTGTCCGGCTCCTGTCCAAAGGAAATGAAATCACTATGTCAAAGAGACTTCTGTGTTTTTGCAGTGTCACTCACAGTGCCCCCAAAATGGAAACAATCTAACTGTCTGTTGACAGATGAACGGATAAGGGAAGTACATGTCATGCAGTGTAAGTCAGAAAAGAGCAAATGTCTGTCATCTGCAACAGGGGGTGGGGGGTGGGATGGGGGAGTGGGGTGGAGGGCAGGGGGAAGGTACATAATGTTAAGTGAACCAAGTCAGGCGTGGGAGGAACTGCATATAAAACATTCGTCTCAGCTGGGCGGTGGTGGCGCACGCCTTTAATCCCAGCACCTGGGAGGCAGAGGAAGGTGGATCTGTGAGTCCAAGGCCAGCCTGGTCTACAGAGTGAGTTCTAGGTCAGCCAGGACTACACAGAGAAACCCTGCCTCCAGGAAAAAAAGGAAATCACAGTTATGGGATTGGGAGATCATTTAGTCAGTAAAGGGCACAGGAGGAGCCAAGTTCAATTCCCAGAACCCACATAAGAAAGCCAAGTGAGGTACCGTGCAGGAGAGACAAGTGGCCGGCCAGCCTTGCCTACTCCAGGAGCGCCAGGCCGTTGAGAGATTTGTCTCACAAAACAAGGTGAATGATTGCGAAACAGCAGCAGAGGCTGAGTTCTGCCTTCCACATGCATGTGCACGTGTACACACGCACACACCCCCTAAATACACACTTATTAAATAAAAATATATAAAGGATATATATATATATCTCCAAAAATCAAGCACTTAAAGCTACAGCTAATGACCCCTTAGGAGCCAAGCCCTCACCTCATCACATGTAAGCACAGACTGTGGTGATGTGTCCCTGCAGCTGACCTTCGCTGAGGTAAAATGTGCGCCATCGTCTCTTTTACCTATTTCCTAAATAGATGTTTATTCATTAGTAATTTTTAGTTTCTGGGCTGCTATTTCCAAGGCCAAACATTAAACATGTTTTAAACTAATGATCTCAGTAAAACTGATAAAAGGCTTGCAGATCTGAAACCTATTTATAATTTGCCAACTAAACTGCCAACTGCCCAGTTTTCCATAAATTTATCCTTGTTTACAAAAGAGTAATTCTTTCTTCAGTTGGAGACATGGAGAGTTTCATTATTAATAGTTTATTTTGTATGTTTATTTAAGTGTGTTTATGAGTGTAAGCATATGAGTGTCCTCTGTCACTGTCCCTGTGACTGAGGCTCTCTCAGCTAAGCTGGAGGCCAGTAGGCCCTAGCAATCCTGTCTTCCCCTGACCCTGGCCATATGCTTGCCCAGAGACAGAGAGCTCAGAGCATTTGGTAGGTGGCGGGATCCAAACCCTGGTCTTTATGGTTGCTAAACAAGAGCTCTTAACCCTTAAGCCATCTCTTCGGCCTCTGTTTATTATTCATTCGTTTGTTGGTTTTGAGAAAGGATCTCCTTTGCATAGGCTGGCCTTGAGCTTGTTATGTAGCTGATATTAAACCTATAACCCTGGGGCTATAGACGCGCACCACTATACTGGGCTTTATACCTGCTGGGGATAGACCTGCTGGCTTTGTGCATGCTCGGCAAGCATCTACCAACTGAGTGTTACCAGCCCCTGTATTCTTTTCTTGTCTAAACTGGTTTTTGTTTTCTTAGACTAAATGAAAACTTGACAGAATTCCTAAGCTCCTTTCCTGTCTAAATACATGTTCGAGGACAGGATTCTAATAGTCAGGAAAACTGCTTTTCTGTGATGGAAACTTTTCATCCAAGAGGCCTTTCTGGCCCTGTGATTCTTTCTCCAGGTCAGTGCCAGCAGTGTGGAGTTTGTGTGCTAGTTTAGCAATGGCAGAGGCAGTCTTCAGTGTCAAGGCCTGAACAGGCTTCTGGCAGGCAGCAGTGAGGTGCCCTGTAAAGATGCTGTTGACACTGCTTTTCCTGCCACATTGGATCAGCGTTGGAACGGGCCGTCATAGCACCGTAAGAGCAGTTGTCTGCCCTGACAGGATGTTCTTGGTGGATTCCTGTGGCTTAAACTGAGAAAGTAGTAATAGGAGAAATATGTTTACAAATTGCATTGACATTGATATTTTAAATATTGTATTGAGAAGGGCTATGTGTGTGTGCACATGCGCGCGCGCACACACACACACACACACACACACACACACACAAAACAAAAGAACAAAAACTTGTAAGCTGAAACTGAGATTCACAGGTATGGAAAATGTATATTCCTTTGTAATGAAAGGTAATAAATGACATCACTAGGAGCAGTGAGTCACAGGAAGAAAAGCTATGATAGACACAGGTTATGCCAGCTTCTTATCTTCTCTGCCATAAAACTCTGTCCATCCCCATTTCTCGGAAGGCTTTTGCTTTGATCAGATAGAAGAAACTGCAAGATGGCATCTGATGACTCTCAGTTGCCTTCAATTTAAAACAATTGCAGTCTCAGAGTAGACTCTTGGGCTAGGATGTTTTGATCTCTTTCAATATTTAGAGAGGAAAATGCATAGATAAGAGCATTAATCCTGTGATTCTGCCCTTAACAGACAAAGGGTCATTAAACATGTCACTTGGAAAAACTAGAGCCTTAATATCATTTTTCTAGAAAGCAAGATGGTTAGATTGTAGAGCCTCCAAGCATCTATACTAATCCGAAGTTACTTGATAACGGTTCTAAAGTCAGAAAGGACAGACACTCTTGGATACCTATAATTTGCCCTTCTCTTTCAAGACAGTTTAGAGTGAGGGTTTATTGGGGCATGTAAGATTTCTGCCACACACTTCAAAGACCGCTCACCAATCCTGAGTGACTAGGGGGAAGAGATCTTGTGAGGGAGGTCTCACTGCAAGAAGAAACTGAGAAATAGCTGTTACTATTTCAAGGTCTGGTCATCATTTTTAGTTGTCTAGCTAAGGCTTTCCAGTGAACCTATTCTAATTTCTTTTTAGACAGAGTCACAGTTGGCTAACTCAGGACAAATCATGATTCTTTCATTTATTATATGAGGTGGAGACGGCTCTGACTATGAAGTCAGCCAGAGATGGGAGTTCAATATCAATGTATCGTTTAAAATTTTTTCAGATGGAGGTTAGCCTTTCCTGTCCTCAGAGTTCTTGTCCACATGGAAATACCTAAGTACCTACTTTAAATTTATACCAGTGTCAATCAAGCTGCTAAACAGAGGAGCCTTTCATAACGAGAACAACAGACATCTGTCTCCATTTACACTTGTGTTTTGTTGAGGACACTGTGTGGATTAGCATTGTATGGTAAAACATCACATAGGTTTAAAGGCCAGAGTCTGGTTTTACCGCACTGGGGCCCTGGGCCTCTGCATCTTGCTCATGCCAGAGGAAGATGCTTAGCTATAGTCTTTTTATTTTATTTTATTAATTTATTCATATTACATCTCAATGGTTATCCCCTCCCTTGTATCCTCCCATTCCTCCCTCTCTCCCTCCCTCCCTCCCTCCCTCCCTCCCATTTTCCCCTTATTCCCCTCCCCTATGACTGTGACTGAGGGGGATTACCTCCCCCTCCATATGCTCATAGGGTATCAAGTCTCTTCTTGGTAGCCTGCTATCCTCCTTTTGAGTGCCACCAGGTCTCCCCATTCAGGGGACATGGTCAAATATGAGGCACCAGAGTATGTGTGAAAGTCATACTCCACTCTCCCTCAACTGTGGAGAATGTCCTGTCCATTGGCTAGATCTGGGTAGGGGTTTGAAGTTTACGGCCTGTATTGTCCTTGGCTGGTGCCATAGTTTGAGCAGGACCCCTGGGCCCAAATCTGCCTATCATAATTTTCTTCTTGTAGGTTTCTAGGATCCTCTGGATCCTTCAACTTTGCCATTCTCCCATGCTTCTCTCATCTAGAGTCCCAATAGGATGTCCTCCCCTCTGTCCCAGTTTCCTGGTTAGTAAAGACTTTCATGGGACATGCCCCTTGGGCTAGTATGCAGATATAAGTGAGTATATACCATTTAACTCTTTCTGCTTCTGGGTTAACTCACTCATTATGATCATTTCTAGTTCAATCCATTTATCCACAAATTTCAGGAATTCCTTGTTTTTAATAGCTGAGTAGTATCCCATAGTGTAAATGTACCACAGTTTCTTTATCCATTCTTCTACTGAGGGACACTTAGGCTGATTCCATGATCTGGCTATTATGAATAAGGCTGCTATGAACATGGTTGAGCAAATTTTCTTGTGTGCTGGAGCATCATCTGGGTATATTCCAAGGAGTGGAATAGCTGGGTCTTGCAGAAGCCCTATTCCCAGTTTTCTGAGATAGCACCAGATAGATTTCCAAAGTGGCTGTACTAGTTTGCATTCCCACTAGCAATGAAGGAGTGTTCCTCTCTCTCCACATCCTTGCCAGCATGTGGTGTCGCTTGAATTTTTGATCTTTCAAGAGAACAAAGTGACAGCCTACAGACTGGGAAAAGATCTTCACCAACCCTACATCTGACAAAGGTCTAATATCCAAAATATATAAAGAACTCAAGAAATTAAACACCACCAGACCAAATAACCCAACTGAGAAATGGGGCTTGGAACTAAACAGAGAATTCTCAACAGAGGAATATCAAATGGCTGAGAAACACTTAAAGAAATGCTCAACCTCCTTAGTCATCAGGGAAATGCAAATCAAACAACTCTGAGATTCCACCTTACACCCATCAGAATGGCTAAGATCAAAAACTCAAGCTATCGTCTTAGTCACTGTTCTGTCACTGTGAGGGGCACCATGACCCCTTAAGGCAACTTATAAAAGAAAGTGTGTAGTTCTGGGGCTTAATTGCAGTTTTAGAGGGTCAGTTCATGATCAACATGGCAGGAAGCAGGCAGGCATAGTGCTGGAGCAGTAGCTGGGAGCTTTTCCTCCTGATCTGCGTGCAACAGGCAGGCGGGCGAGGGAGGGAGAGAGGAGGAAGAAGAGCAGGGGGGGAGGGAGCGAGATAGATTGAGATTGGTCCTGGCATGGGCTTTTGAAACCTCAAACCCACTCCCAGTGATGACACGCCTCCTCCAACAAGGCCACACCTCCGAACCTCTCCCAAACAGTTCCTCACCTGGAGCAGAAGCACGCAGACTAGGAGCCTGTGGGCCGTGCTCATTCAAGCCACCACAGCGGTCTTGCAGGTTTCTTCTGACACATCCTTTTGTGTTTTACAGGAATCTGAATTTCTGTGTTTGGAATTTGATGAAGTTAAGGTCAAACAAATCCTGAAGAAGCTGTCGGAGGTAGAAGAGAGTATCAACACGCTGATGCAGGCAGCCTAACTAAGGTGATGTAGGAAGGAGAGTTGAAATGAAGGTGTTCAGCGGCGGTGGTGGCGCACGCCTTTAATCCCAGCACTTGGGAGACAGAGGCAGGTGGATTGCTGTGAGTTCCAGGCCAGCCTGGTCTACAAAGCGAGTATAGGACAGTCAAAGATACACAGAGAGACCCTGTCTTGAAAAAAAAAAGAAAAAGAAAAAAAGAAATGAAGGTTTTCAAGGACTTTCTCCACTGACCTTTTAGAACTCCTGTTTCCCCATTGGTGTTACCAAAAGACATTGTATACATGTATGAAAGTCAAAGAATAAATAAAAATATATTTTAAAATGTGGCAAAAGAAAAAAGAAAAACCCTCAAATTCAAATCTTGCCTGTCTGCTAGCCGTGTTGTTTTACTTTCACACCTGTTCCATTGGAGAGGTTCCCATATTTTAGCATGCATAAAGATTATGAGAGAGGCTTCCAAAAAAATACTGAAATTTGCTAGGCATGGTGGCACACACCATAATCCCAGCACTCAGGAGGCAGAGGCAGCCAGGTCTCTGTAAGTTCCAAGCCAGTTTGGTCTACAGAGCTAGTTCTAAGACAGCCAGGATACACAAAGAAACTCTGTCTCGAGAAACAAAACAAAACATGGAAATTAAAAAGGAGGCCGCTGGGTACACAGCGCCACAGTAAAGCCCTCATTCAGCATGGTGGAGGGGGCCCAGGTTTCTGGGGTCCCATCCTCACAGCCTCAGATTCAGTAGAACCGACACCTTGGAATTCTTCCCAACTATTGTTTTTTCCTGGGAGAATTGTCAGTAACTCATACATGCTGTGCTATGTATCACATACTATTGATGCTATATCCTCCTCAGAAAATGAGGGAGGCTCTGTAGTCACACAGGCAGTGCTCACCAGCACCGTGTGTTCTAAGTTGTGCACCCTGCCTACCCTAGGGAGGGTTTCCAGGGACTGTCTGAAGTCAGGGAGCCAACTGGTGTTCTGTAAATCTAGAGAGTGGTTTGATCTGAGTTGGGACACTGGAGCTTTTTCAAAATTACATTTATATTGTGTGTATGTATGTGCGTGCGGCGGGGCACATGTGCCACGGAATTCCTGTGGAGGGCAGAAGACCAGGAGATTTAATTATCTCCTTCCTTAATGTGGGTTCTAGGGCTTCAACGCTGGTTGTCCTGTGTGGCAGCATGCACCCATCTGGCAGGATGAGAGAGAGAGAGAGAGAGGGAGGGAGGGAGAGAGGGAGAGGAGAGACAGAGAGAGAATGTCCCAACATCAACATCTGGCCTCAGCATGTGTGTGCATACATGTGCACACACACCAGACTACAGTATACCCACAGACATGCAAACATGCTCTTATACACAGAGAAAGAAAGGAACTGCTAAGCCGGGCATGGTGGCGCACGCCTTTAATCCCAGCCCTCGGGAGGCAGAGGCAGGAGGATTGCTGTGAGTTCGAGGACAGCCTGTTCTACAAAACGAGTCCAGGACACCAGCCAAGGCTGCACAGAGAAACCCTGTCTTGAAAAACCAAAACCAAAAAAAAAAAAAAAAGAAGAAGAAGAAAAGAAAGGAACTGCTATAGAAAGAACTGTTCTTGTAGAAAGTATGTTAGTGGACTTTCCATTGCTCAGGCAAAAGGCCTGGGGCAATCCTCAGTTCAGAAGGGGAAAAGTTTATTTTGGCTCACAGTTTTGGGGGTCTCAGTCCATGGTCACTTGGCTTTCATGCTTTGGGTCTGAGGTGAGGCATAGCACCATGGCAGAAAGCACGTAATGAAGCAGAATGCAGCCAGGAAGCTCAGAGAGAGTAGAAAGAAGCATAACTCCAAATTCCCTCTGCTGGCTCCCACCTCCTAACAGCTCAGTCTCCTATAGCCCACAGGCTCATGGCTCCCACCTCCAAACAGCTCTGTCTCCATAGCCCACAGGCACATGGCTCCCACCTCCTAACAGCTCAGTCTCCCATAGCCACGGTAACATGGCTCCCACTTCCTAAAGGCTCAGTCTCCATAGCCCACAGGCTCATGGTTCCCACCTCCTAACAGCTCAGTCTCCATAACCCACAGGCACACGGCTCCCACCTCCTAACAGCTCTGTCTCCATAGCCCACAGGCACATGGCTCCCACCTCCTAACAGCTCAGTCTCCCATAGCCCACAAGCTCATGGCTCCCACCTCCTAACACCTCTGTCTCCCATAGCCCACAGGGACATGGCTCCCACCTCCTAACTGCTCTGTCTCCATAGCCCACAGGCACATGGCTCCCACCTCCTAACAGCTCAGTCTCCCATAGCCCAAAGGCACATGGCTCCCACTTCCAAACAGCTCAGTCTCCCATAGCCCACAGGCACATGGCTCCCACCTCCTAACAGCTCTGTCTCCATAGCCCACAGGGACATGGCTCCCACCTCCTAACAGCTCAGTCTCCCATTGCCCACAGGCACATGGCTCCCATCTCCTAACAGCTCTGTCTCCATAGCCCACAGGCACACAGCTCCCACTTCCTAAAGGCTCAGTCTCCATAGTCCACAGGCTCATGGCTCCCACCTCCTAACAGTTCAGTCCCCATAGCCCACAGGCTCAAGGCTCCCACCTCCTAACAGCTCAGTCTCCCATAGCCCACAGTCTCATGGCTCCCACCTCCTAACAGCTCAGTCTCCTATAGCCAAAGGCACATGGCTCCCACCTCCTAAAAGCTCAGTCTCCCATAGCCCACAGTCACATGGCTCCCACCTCCTAACAGCTCTGTCTCCATAGCCCACAGGCA
>OU015747.1:51284860-51301310 GCA_907169655.1 Acomys percivali | reverse complement strand
TCAGTCTCCCATAGCCCAAAGGCACATGGCTCCCACCTCCTAACAGCTCAGTCTCCCATAGCCCGAAGGCACATGGCTCCCACCTCCTAACAGCTCAGTCTCCATAGCCCACAGGCTCATGGTTCCCATCTCCTAACAGCTCAGTCTCCATAGCCCACAGGCTCATAGCTCCCATATCCTAACAGCTCAGTCTCCATAGCCCACAGATACAGGGCTCCCACCTCCTAACAGCTCAGTCTCCCATGGCCCACAGGCACATGGCTCCCACCTCCTAACAGCTCTGTCTCCATAGCCCACAGGCACACGGCTCCCACTTCCTAAAGGCTCAGTCTCCATAGCCCACAGGCTCATGGCTCCCACCTCCTAACAGCTCAGTCTCCATAGCCCACAGGCACATGGCTCCCACCTCCTAACAGCTCAGTCTCCTATAGCCCGCAGGCACATGACTCCCACCTCCTAACTGATCTGTCTCCATTGCCCACAGGCACATGACTCCCACCTCCTAACAGCTCAGTCTCCATAGCCCACAGGCACATGGCTCCCACCTCCTAACAGCTCTGTCTCCCATAGCCCACAGGGACATGGCTCCCACCTCCTAACAGCTCAGTCTCCTATAGCCCACAGGCACATGGCTTCCACCTCCTAACATCTCTGTCTCCATAGCCCACAGGCACATGGCTCCCACCTCCTAACAGCTCAGTCTCCCATAGCCCAAAGGCACATGGCTCCCACCTCCTAACAGCTCAGTCTCCCATAGCCCACAGATACACGGCTCCCTCCTCCTAACTGCTCAGTATCTCATAGCCCACAGGCACATGGCTCCCACCTCCTAACAGCTCTTTCTCCATAGCCAGAGGCTCATGGTTCCCACCTCCTAACAGCTCTGTCTCCATAGCCCTTAGGCACTGGACCAAACCTTCAACTCACACAGCCTTTTGGAAGATATCCAAGCAGCTTCCAAACACCAAGAATTTTCCAATGGAAGGAGGCTTAGTCCTCATTGAACATGTTTGTCATCTGACACTTACACATGGAAGCCTCAGTCACTTCTGAGTTATGCTTCTTTTAACAAAGCTGTTCTCACTGCGTGGCGGCACACGCCTTTAATCCTAGCACTTGCGAGGCACAAGCAGGTGGATCGCTGAGTTCGAGGCTAGCCTGGTCTACAAAGCAAGTCCAACATAGTCAAGGCTACACAGAGAAACTCTGTCTCCAAAACAAAACAAAACAAAAAACAAAAACAACAGCAAAAAACCAAAACACACAAAAAAGCTGTTCTCTTGGCCTGTGGTGACAGTGGTTCAGCTTTAATGAGTCTACCCCAGGTCTTCTGTAACTTCTTCTAAGTCAGCCTCTGACATCCCAACTGAAAGCCCTGGCTCCTTCCGTCATTGAAGGGAAGAATTTAGGAAACATGGGCCAGAAGGCTTTGGATGTAACCCCTGAGAGCTCTTCAGAAAACATCTTGAAATGTACTTAGAGTGGATCCAGAGAAAGGTTGTGGTTTGGAACAAAAAGCTGTACAAGCATTGTTCTGGTCCCAGGGTACTCCCACACGGACTAGATTGTAGATAGTGTGTCCTGCTGTAAAATGGAGGGAGAGAGCATTTCATCAGACAGTGGGATCCCAGCAGCCCCACGAATGGCCTCACATGCCCACTCACTGCTGGGCTAAGTCACACCATCACAATAGCCACCCAAGTAACCCTGCACCATTAGAAAAACTGCTGTTCATTTATATTGGGTTTTCTAAAATCTCTTTAGGAAACAAAACTGTTTTGTGAAGATCGTCTCCACCTTTCATATTATACATTTCTGAATAAAAGTTGATTTGGACAAGGCATATTTTATATTTACTGCTTTTTAAAACATGTCTTAAATTCAAGGAAGAAGAAGTACATTATAAAAATGTAGAAACACCTAAGAAAAACAGTTGAATGGCCTATCAGCCAAACATACAAAGACAGCAAGAAGAAACCAGAGAAGTGTGATTCTTCGTTGTGTTTTCAGAAGCAGAGTGTGTGGTTTTAGGGCTTGGAAAGTGTTGCCAGAAGCTTTCTGAAGTGCAGTCTGCGGCCCCTCCCACACACAGCACAAGGGACCCCTCCTCCCCAACATCCCCCCCCCCCCCCCCCCCCCCCCAGGCGACTGGAAAGTTATCCTCTTTGTGTTTTTCCTAGAATGGTTGTTCTTGTAAAGCTTTGTAAGGGCCTCTCATCGTCAACGAGGGACAGGCCACGAGCACTGTCTGGCAGGTCTCAGCCCACCAGGACCTTCTTGAGGTTAGGAATCAGGGTATAAAATAAACATGGCTGTCAGCCTGAGCCAGGCCTCATTGGAATCACTCCCAATCCCAGCCAAAGGGTAGCTTCCAGAGTCAGGGTGGAAGGCCCCCATGTAGGCTCTGGTGGTTTCTTATCAATATGACTGAAGCCTCTAGCTTTGCTCTCAGCTCTGCTGTTCTTGGCATCTCGGGCTCACCCCGGCTTTATGGGCTAAGGGCCGCATTTCAGGGCTGTTACCTTCCCTTCATGTTATCTCTTTAAAGAATCACCGCACTTTAAAACCTACAGCAAGAAGGCGGAAGAGAGCAGAGGCTGACATGAGCACCTGAAATCTTAAATAGCTGCCGTCATGTCGAGCTATTCATGATTGAAGTGCTTTCTTTAGAACCGGCTGGAAGCTTGGGAAACAGAACTTAAATAGAAGGGAAAGGAAAAATGAATGTTGACAGAAAAATGTCTTGTAGTGTGCACAATTAATAGCCAGACCAGTGAGGGGGTAATGACACAGAAGGGACCTTAGGGTTAGCTGAGAAGTGGGTGGTCACCTCCCGCAGAGGGTGCTGTGCCTAAGTGCAGGGTGCGTGCTGCCTAAAGTCTTAGCTTCCGCCGCTCCAGACAAGATGGTTTAGAGGGGATCTTGACACAGTAGTGTAACTCTAAACAGAACCAATGGTTGGCTTAAGTTAGACTCTAGTTGACCCCCAAATTTGAGAGACAGCACGTTTCATCAAGTGTGATTGGTTCCCCTCGTGTGGAGGTGGCTGGTCTTGGCTCTCGCTGCACCACAGCCGTAAGAGACGCCAGGCTAGCTTCTGTTGGCAAAGGAGCTGTCCTTGTTTCCGGTACAGTAAGAGTGGCAACAGTCATTGTTTACAAGCTCGGTGTAGAAGTATCGGAGTAAACTACAAAGCAGTATGACCAGATGATTAAGTAGGAAAGTTATACATATTTTAAAATGATAAATCTTTCATAATTTAGTGTGTGTGTGGTGTATGGGTTCATGTATGTAGGTGTGCACACCTGTGCATTTATACGAAGACCAGAAACTCAGGGTGTTCTGGTCTATGACTCTTCTCCCTTAGCTGTACTTTTTCCAGTAGGGGTTTCTCACTGACTCTGGAGCTAAGCTGGGAGCCAGTGAGCTCCACTGACTCTTGCCGCTACCTACCCTCCAGGCATTCGTGGCCATACTCAGCTTTTTATGCAGTTGCTGGGAACCGAACTCGGGTCCTTGTGCTTGCACAGCAAGCGCTCTGTGCACGGAGCCATTTCTCCAGTGCTCACCCTGTAAAGCTCATTTTTGGTTTTTGGTTTTTGTTCCTTTATTTGTTTTGACTTTTTGAGACAGGGTTTCTTTATGTAGCCTTGGCTGTCCTGGAACTAGCTTTGTAGGCGAGGCCTCACAGAAATCCTCTTGCCTCTGCGTCCCAAGGGCTGGGATCCAAGGCGTGTGCTACCACCAGCCTTTTTCTTTTTCTCTTCTTTTGAGGCAGGGCCTCACCATGTTGCTCTTGCTGGCCTGGAACTCATATGGCCGGGGCTAGCCTGAAACTGCTCTCTTCACCTGCTTCAGCTGGTTTCCTACTTCCTGTGAGATTATGGACTCAAATCCTGCTAACTTACAAGATGTAGGTGGGGAGGCCTGGAGGAGGGGACAGGAGTCCCACTGTGACTGGCTCAGGCAGAATGAGGTCAAACTTAGTTTAAAGGATTCTGAGGGCAGGTTTAAAAAGTAAACTTCTTTTTCATGCCACTGTACTGTTTTGTTGTTGTTTTGGCTTGTTTTTTTTGTTTGTTTGTTTGAGACAGGGTTTCTCTGTGTGGGCCTGTCTATCCTGGAACTCACTCTGTAGATCAGGCTAGCCTCAAACTCAGAGGTTTGCCCGCCTCTGCCTCCTGAGTTGGTAGGACTAAAGGTGTGCGCCGCCGCCACCTGGCAACCGCTTTTGTATTGAAGAACTGTGAAGATTTTATATAGTTTTTATTCTATCTAGAACCATGGCTATGAATCGGCACAGATCTCAGAATGAGTGATGTTGAAACTGACAGAATCTATTTTAGCATCTTGTCGAAAATGAGGAAACATCTGGATAGGCAGGGCAGGGCAGCCGACTTATACAAGGGCGTGGTCAGGACAGCCAGGAAGACATTTCAGGACTGCTGTCCTCCACCTCTTTTCTGCCTGTCAGCGCCTTCACAAAAACGTGATTATAAAAAAAAAAAAAAAAAAAGACAAGCAAGCTAACCCAAGTCCTTGCTTTTTGTGTCTGGATTTGCCTTGCAGTGAGGGTGTGTACTGACACATGTGGCCCTGATGTGAGCCCATTGTCATTTGTTGTCTGTGTCCATATCACATGTGCCTGTGCTTGAAGCTGCTATTGATTTTTATACAGCCTGGTTCTATTTATGATGGCCTTGGTCTTGCTTTCCCACTCAGTGTCGCGCGTCTCTGAGGGCAATGTACAACATGAATGGGGCTTCCTGGCTGTCCACAGTCCCCAGGGAGGTGGATTGTCCTTACCCTCCCAGGCTTCCTGGATACAGTTTACCTCTTGGCTGGTAAAGAGTTCTAGCAGCATCATAGGGAGCTCTGTGGCATCTGTGACCTTATCTCCCAGCAGAGCTTACCTGCAACACAGCAGAAAGGTGACTAAGCTTTCTGAAGCTTTAGTTACGAAAGTGCACATCCTCATGAAACAACAAGGAATTTACAATGTAAGTCAGCACAGGACTCTAGGGAGCAAACAGAAACATGTGTGGTGGGTGCTGTAGAGATAGCCCACCAGCTAAGAGCACTGGCTGCTCTTCCAGAGGACCTGGGTTCAGTTCCAAGCACCCACATGCAGCTCACAACTGTTAACGCCCTCTTCTGGCCTCAGTCGGCACTAGGCATGTACATGGTACACATACATACCTGCAGGCACATACATGCACGCACATACATGCACATAAAATTTAAAAAAAAACCAAACAAACCAGGTGGGTGGGTTAGCAGGATCTCAGTGCAGCAGTGAGTGCAGGGGTGAGGGGAGGGAGCTGCACGGGTGGAGAGCCTTCTCTGACATAGCTCTTCCAGTGATACAGTTCTTTTTATTGGGGGGGATATAAGGACTATATAAACCTTGGGGGAGTGGTAGGGGGTTGTGGGGTGAGTGTACATCATTGGCTGGGGCTGAGGTGCTGGGAACACTTCATTTGCATGGAGAGGAATTCTACGTGCTAGCTGGACATGTCCTTATAAAGAAACCCGAAACCCCTCATCAGGCTTTGCGACTGCCTCAAGGAATGGCAGAGGTGGGGGGTGGAAAGACTGCCTGTGCCTGGACAACAGGCCCAGAACAGGGAGAGAGCAGTCCTCACACTTGCCAATCTCAAGATGAGACTCTGGGGGTTTGGGCATGTTGACCTCACTCTTGGCTCTAGGCCAGTTCCCCTGTCATATAGTTCACATGCACCCCCCCATCTAAATTTATAAAACTTTTTATTATTTTTAATTATGTGTGTATCCATGTGTGGGTATGTGTATGTGTGTGCTGGTTCCTGAAGAGGCCAGGGGCGTTGGATTCCTCTAGAGCTGGATTATACGTGGTTGGTTCTGGAAGACCAGTGCTCACACTGAGCCAGCTCCCCATCCCATAACTGACACTTGAGTCTTTGTGTGAAGTTTGTATGTGCACGGTGTGAAGCACTTTGAAGCACACCAACCTCATCTCTGTGCTCGCTGAACTTGCCCAACAGCAATGCATCTTTTTTTGTCATGTGTCTTTCCTAATGCTGTGAGCTTCATAAAGGCAGGGAGCACTTACCACACCTTCTCCCTGTGCACTGAGCACCGGAACTCTCTTTACAAATGCACATGTACCTGGGAGGATCTGTAAGGATACACACCAGGAGAGAGGGGAATTGAGCTGAGCATTTGAAAAGGCAAAGAAAGCACCAGAGTCCAATAGATTTAGCTCTGCATCACAGCACTACAAGGGCTCCTCAGGCAAGTGCACCTGGTTCATCTGGAGAGAGTTGATGAGTCTGATTTACAGGATTGGGCAATGTTATGTATGAGTAGGGTGCTGAATGACTATTAATGTTTAATATTGATAATAATTTTAATATAAGCAGCGGTTACTCCTTGACCAGGAATAAACCCAAGTAATCACACAGAGAGACTAGGATCTACTTAATTAGCATATAGCACAATGCTGTGTAATAATTACTCCATCCTAAACCTCCAAGCTAGTATAGCTTCCTCCCATTCAGATTGCCCACATTATACTTGCTTTTTACTCATATCCTGGGTCCAGTTCATTCACTGTTATTATTCAGCATTGCCTAGTTGGTTTTTATTGGCAATATAGGGAACAAATGGTAACGTGTTTACACAAACTTGAGACAGGAGATACTTAGAATAAACATCACAATGCCATGTCTGGATTGAAACCAGGTAACGAGGTAGAGAAATCGGCATTTGAATGAAGGAGGGTAAACTGTACACAGTCCACAAGAACATTATGCCAACAATGGGATTTGTGGGACCCCATCCCCCAAAAAGGAAAACAGTAACAACTAAAAAAGACACATCACATAGAAACTTAAAGGCTAACTAATTAGGTCAAATTCTGGCCTTTTTCCTTACTATTACCTGACTTTGGTCAGCTCAACAGCTATGTGACTCCTTTTCTTCATTTGTTAAAAAAAAACAAAACAAAAAAAAAAACCCAAGTGATAATACAGTGGTACCCACCTCATGTATATTGAGGTCTTCATGACTGAACATGCTTCCATTCTGGAGTCAGTGCATATGAGTGTTTGCTGCTGCTAGGTCAGGCAGGGGCTACCTTCAGGCAGCCAAAGCAGCGCCATGACATGCTCATGCTCAGAGGTAACAGGAGCCACTGACACGCTGAACGCTACAGCTGTGAGAGCTTCGGGGACCTCGGAGGGTGGAAGAGGCTTTAACTGATTTTGAAAGGGTCTCTTTAAAGCTAGGTCTTGAGCTAGCAACCTGCCTCCCAGGTCTGGGGTAACAAGCACCTGCTGCCACGCTCGATTTAGAAGGTAGGAAGGTAGGCCCGTTGTTTGATGGTTGCCTGATGGTTTGATTGGGTTTCTGTTCTGGGAATCAAATCCAGGACCTTGCACAGCCTAAGTTAGGTGCTCTAGTAGAGAGCGTGGACCTTCAGCAAAGGCTTTAAGCCAAAGGTCTAAAAATAGGACATATCTGAAGATAGCTGGGGTAAAGAAGCCAAATTAAAGTGGAAATAGCCAGGCAGTGATGGAATACACCTTTAATCCCGACACTTGGGAGGCAGAGGCAGGTGGATCTCCGTGAGTTCAAGGCCAGCCTGGGTTACAGAGTGAGTTCCAGGACAGCCAGAGCTGTTACACGGAGAAATCCTGTCTCAAAAAACCAAAAACCAAAACAAAACAGTAAAGTGGAAATAACGTCTTTGGGTCTCCGGGTGAGAAAGAGTGCATTCCTGGGAGAGAGTCGGGTCCCTGTCTTCTTGGACGGGGCTTCATTTTTCCTGATGGGTGTTTACAGATCTGTGTGCGTCCATCCTATCCAGCTCAAGATATGAGGCTCAGGGTCTCAATGACAAGCTGTTTTAAGTGGAGACGTGAGAAAAGGAAAAGTTGAGTTCCCATGGAAGCCAAACAAAGCCAAACATAACTGGCTGAGAGAGCACACAGCTGCTAACAGTGGAGCTACGCAGGTAAGTGAACCCACAGGGCTTGTGTCCTCTCTGGGGAGGAGACCAGAAGCAACTGTGTGGCAGCCTTCATGGCAGGGTGTGGCCTTCTCAGGAGGACTAGCAAGGAAGGTGTTCTTCTAGTAATCCCTTACTTTGATGAGAACTGCCAAAGCCCATCCCCAAAAGAAGAGATCCTACAAGAAGAAATCATTGCCAGCTGCTGAAAGATTCGTGTCTATGACTCCCAAGCAGATTTCTGGAAGGAGTAAGAGTTCTTAAAAACAAAAAACAAAACAAAACTAAGTGAGTCATGATGGCCCACACCTGTAACCCCAGTACCAGGGAGGGAGAGGGAAAGGGTATGAAATTTAAGTATTCTTCAGTTATTTGGTTGAGTTCCAGGCCAGCCTGGGCACATGGGAGACCCTGTCTCCAAAGACAAAACTCCTCCCTGATCCTCCCCTCAAAGTAGAATTTAGTTGTGGAATTAGGGCTGGAGGTTGCTACTCTGTGCAAAACTGAACTTTGTTCAGCACGTTGATATTAACCAACAGTAGCAGTAATAGCACGAAAAGGCCAGCCAGCTGTGTGACACTGTCCCCTTCCCCAGAGCCGCTGACCCAGGCTGTTGGGCCAACTGAGGCTCCAAACATTCCCAGAGCTGAGGCCCACACAGACTAAAAGTACCTATGGGGCTTGTGGCTTTAGCTCAGTAGATGAAGGGAAAGGTGCGGGCAGTGCCTTTCCTGAATACCCTTTGACCCCCTAGAAGCCAACCATTTTGCAGGCTCACCTATGATCAATTGAACCATAAGCACAGCCATCCTCTGAACATGTGCCACCTCCTGAGATAAAGAGGAAATTTAGGGCAAAACCATTTTCCAGCATCAGGAGTTTGAAAACAGTCAGCTAGTCTGGGGGATCTAGTAAGAGAGTTCCTAGGGCCACTCCCTGCCTCTCGGAGACACAGGAATGCTGCCCTTTCAGCAATGTCTATGGGAATCATTTCAAACATGAGGAAAGATAACACAGGCTTTAACAAATGGTCCCCCACTTTCTCTGTATACGCTGAGAAGAACCAAACAGAAGGCTAAGGGATTTGGTTGTGAGGCTCCCTCAAGGGCTGGAGAAGCCTCACCCCAAATCTTTGGAGAATCAACTTTTCAACCCCTTTGGGCAAAGCACAAGAACCTGTGGATGGGCAAGACCCAGCAGGTCCCCGTTGCCGTGAGAAAGCCCTCAGAGGACATGGTTACCACGCAAACTACAGCCAGCTGTGCCATTCTTCGTGGCTCAGATGTTGCACCTACTTTGCACCTGGAAGTCTAGCCAATTAACGGTGTGGTGTGTGGTTTGAAAGTGCTGCTTGTGGAGGCTAATTGTGAGAGAAAGCTGGGGTGTGAGACCATACCATGCCCCTGGCCCCAGGCCCCAGGCCCCAGGCCCCAGGCCCCTCCCTCTCTTTCTATGAAGCGGATCATCCCATCCAAGTTGTTTCCCTCACAACAGGCCCAAAGGCATCGGAACCAAGGAGCCGTTGACTTCTGCAGCCATAAGCTAAGACAAGCCTTTCCTCATGTGTCAATTGCCTTGGGCGTTTTGTCACAGTGACTGAAAGCTGACCGATATAGTGGGGTTCCACTGTCCCCTTTAAGAACACTTTGCCTATGTCCCCTTAAAGGTGTTACCCGCTTCCAGTGGTGCCCACCAGCTGTGGACCAAGTTTGACACATGGAACTTTAGAGAACATTTCAGAGACACACTAGAGTACAGTTGTGTACTTCTTCAGCTGGGATATTGATACATGTTAACAACTGTCTTCCCAAAATCAGTGGGGAAGCCTGTAGCCCTTGCTGATTGCTTTGGTGAGAAATTCTTCCACCATGGCTGAATGCAAGCTACACATTAATGCACAGTCAGCAATCAGAAACTAGTATAGAGAGGCGCTGTAACCTGGGATGCTGACACTAGCAGAAAGCACTAGAAGATAATCCAAATCAATTTATACTTTCAGAAACAGTTTACAGGGACTTTCCTCTTTACTCTTGACAACGTTCAGTAATACGAATTTTTGCCAATTTGAGGCAAAAGTTTCTTTTTGTTTTTCCAATCACTGATGTTGACAACTTTTCATATCATTACTATTTTTTCTTTGCAGAGTTGCCTTTTTCTCCTCCTCCTCCTCCTCCTCCTTCTCTTTCTCCTTTTAATGTCTTTTATTAATTTGCAGGAGCCCTTGATGCAGCCTGGAAACAACTGTTCATTAAGAAGTCTTTAGTCTAGGGCCCCTGGTTCAATTCCTAGCACCCAGATAATAACTCCAGTTTCAGGGCATACATCAGGCATGCTCCTGGTGCATAAACATAAATTCAGGCAAAACACCCATATATATAAAATAGTAAATAAAGAAGTAATTTCGTTTTATTGATTGGTTGGTTGGTTGGTTGGTTTTTCAAGACAGGGTTTCTTTGAGTAGGCTTAGCTAGCCTGGATTTGCTTTGTAGACCAGGCTGGCCTCGAACTCACAGAATCCATCTGCCTCTCTCCCCCTGCCCCCCCAAACAAACAAACAAACAAACAAACCAAAACGTTAGTCTGACAAAGTGAAGAGAGGAAGTAGAAGAAGGGGGCAGGTGGCCCAGGCTCACCGGCATCTTTAGAGGATCCTAACTCTCATCATTTGCTACAGAGTTTGAGTTAGCCTGAGCCATATAAGACCCCATCTCAAAACAAAACGAACAGTTTTAAAAGACCAAAACCCCTGGTAAAGAAAGAGAAAAGGACCCAATGTGTGCACACCACTTGTCTAAAACCTCATAGAGTGAGTTGAACACAGGTGCCAGCGACGCCAGGGAAGAGGTGATTACTGGGCACAGTGAGGGGACCGTCTATTTGTCTGATTTGACAGATCAGACAAATTTTGTCTGTTTTGTTTTGTTTTGTTTTGTTCAGTAGTACTCTTTTGATCTGTTGGGGTGATCAGGTCACCTGGTATTTTTTTCTTGGGGAACACATCAGGCTCTCAGGTCGGTAGGTCCAGTTCATTTCCCCTGCGAGCTTCAGGAAGTGTCCCTTGCGTTGCTGGCCCTGGTCTGAAGTGCTGGGTTGCCTCCTCTCCCCACGCTGTTGCTTCCTGAACACGGCTAGGGCTCAGTCCACCTGTCATTTTAGGATGTGTTATGGGTAATTTCCCCCCCCCCCCCTGTGGCTTCGGCTCTTCCTAGAACCTTCCCAGACACCGTTTGTGTTCGTGTGTGCACTTACATGCATACGTGGAAGTCAGAGGAAGTTTGGGTTTGGCTTCCTTTCTGTGAGTCCTAGGGATCTGACTCAGGCCATTAGACCTGGCGCCTTTACCCGCCGAGTCACCTTGTGGCTCCAGACATCAAAAACTTTAAGCCAAAAAGATATCAAAATAGCAGCAGGTGATTTTGTGGAGGCTGGGGAGGATGGCTTGGAAATCCTTAAATTCCCAAGTATTTCTGCCCCAACCCCCAATTCCCATCCTTTGTCCATGACTGGTGTCAGGACACCAAGATGGAAACAGTGGCTTTGGAGATGTGTTAGGATACTGAATAGTTGTGTAGCCCTGGCTGTCCTGGACTCGCTTTGTAGACCAGGCTGGCCTTGAACTCACAGAGATCTGCCTACCTCTGCCTCCCGAGTGCTGGGATTAAAGCCATGTGCCACCACGCCGGCTTGTGAATAGTTCTTTTTAAAGACTTTAATTATGTGTGCGTGTGTCTGTGTGTCTCTATGAAGTCTCTACATACGTGTAGGTGAATGCAGTACCCACAGAGGTCAGATCCCTCTGAGCTGGAGTTACAAGTGGATAGGAGCCGCCCAAAGTGGTTACGGCGGGGTGGGAGGGGCTGGGGGAGCTGGGGGGGCTGGGGGGGGTGGAGGGGTGAGGGAGGGGGGCCCACATGTTCCTAACCGCTGAACCATCTCTTCAGGACCCAGTGAGCAGTTCTTAACCATGGGCGGATATCAGAATCCCCCGAGGAGTGTCTACTGGACATGTTAATCCTGCTGAATCATCTGGGTAGAAAGCAGGTACATATGCTTGGAGGAAAGTTCTGGAAGTGAGTCAAATGTGCCTTCCTTCCTGGCACATCAGTTCTAGTTCTTTTTTTTTTTTTTTTTTTTTCAGTTCTAGTTCTGTATAGAAGATTCGTACAAACAGCCATGTTTAGAAACATCACCACACAGTCTGTTGAATAACTTAGAATGTTAACTTGTATTTCCTGTGTCTTCTGCTGCAATGTGTACTTTCCAAAGTTATCAATCTGGGATAAAGTGGAAATGAGAAAAGCAGCCCTCCGCACAGACAGCCTGACACGCACTGTTGTTGACTTTGCTGCACCAGAATCAGGGCACAACTCAAAACCGTCTTTAAAATAACCCAAAAGCAGGTCAGCTGAGGCGGAAGGGAGACACCTCACTCTTCATAGCCTAGGAAAAAAACAAAATTAGAGCCCAGTAGCTGGCCCTACCTAGAGGCTCAATGGCCAGACCCTGCCAGTTAACCATCAACTAGGGTGCTCCATCCACCCAGCCAACATTTTGTCTTGCTTGCTTCTGCAGCCATTTTATGAAGTTTTCCCCCTGTGGGTTGGGCACTGCGTGTTTGAGAATCAGTTTGTGTGAACCTTTAAAATGTCAGGGTACCTACAGTTTATTTTATTTTATTTTATTTTTAGGTTTTTCAAGACAGGGTTTCTCTGTGTAATAGTCCTGGCTGTCCGGGACTCACTTTGTAGACCAGGCCTGCCTCGAACTCACATCAATCTACCTGCCTCTGCCTCCCGGGTACTGGGATTAAAGGCATGCGCCACCACCACCCAGATGCTACAGTTTATCTTTTAGCCTTGGTTCCTTAGCTCCGGGATCCCAGTGGATACCTCCTTAGGCCTTAGTGACCTCGCTCCAGGGTTGTTGAGAGGATTAGAGATACTGTGTTATCTGGGCCGCTGGTAACATCCTTGTCATTAGCAGAAGGTGCTGGAAGCCGACCAGGGAACAATGCTGAACACCCTAGCTTCCAACTGCCTAGAAAATCAGAACCTCGGAAGGGGATGACTCAGACTTCCTAATCTCATTCTGAGCACCCCAGAGATTTGAGAGCCCTCTGGGCACTTCAGCATGAAGGTCCCATGCAACCAGGATGGGGGCCACGGCACTATCACCGACCTCTGGCCAACAACACCCCACAAACCTCTCCTGTGTCCTCTCAAGTTCCCTATCCTGTTGGCCTCTTTTGTCCCCCATCCCCACCCCTCCTCCCGGAAGTCCTAGACAGTTTGGTTCCCTGCCTCTAGCACAATTGTTTTCCTGGTGGAAGGTAAGAAAAATGGAGAGGAGACATTTTGCCGCTAAGGCCTCCTTGACTTATCTAAAAGTAACCATTCCATTCATACAGGCCAGTTAGCGTCCTGGTGACATCTCTCCTGGGCCTGAGTGAGATTAAAGAGTATCTGTTTCTTCCTTTGCCCGGCACTGCCCCTCTGCAACTGCCAGAGTGGTGCCAACAGAGTCAGAAACTTGGGACTGGGTTCTGACTCTGTCTCTTAAGGCTTATGGAAAGATTTTGCTGTCGTTTTTATTATTCTAATAATTACTCTTCCAAGCAACAATTGTAAGGCCATTAATTTTAGTGGAGAATGGGTTTGAACCACTCAGTCTAACCTGAATATTCAGGAATGTGGAATGGACCCATAAGGACCCATAATTCTTTTTTAGGGGGTCGGGGCCAGGGGCTGTATGAAACAGGTATGTACTCTTGGCTGTCCTGAAATTCACTATGTAGGCCTGGCTGGCCTTGAACTCACTGAGGTCTTCCTACCTCTGCCTACCTGGTGCTGGGATTAAAAATGTGCACCTCCATACCTGCCAGGATCTATAGTGCCTATCACCTGGTTTTGTCCAAAAAAGAATTTTAAGTAAATTCTCTAGTTAAGTTAGAGCTTGCAAATGAGTATCAAGTCCAGGGCGTTGTGCATGCTAGGAAGGGCTCTCCCTTGTGAGCTAGTGGCAGTGACTTTTCATCAAATAGTATGATTTAAAAGTCCTCGATCTTCAGTATACCAGAAGTTCAATGTGCGATTAATGTTGTCAAGAATATGCCATAATTTTCTCAGACATAGCTCCTACACAGATTTAATTCTGGCAGCTCTCTCCCTGGCTGTGGGTGTCCCCATCTTCCCCGGACTCCCCCCTTTCTCCTTCAGTCACTCTTCAAACTTGAGCTTAGCCACGGTTCCTGGGGGAAGCGGCCTCGCTCACTCTCCAGGCCCAGCATGTAGACTGCTTCTTCCTGGGCTCTGCCCTCCATGAGCTTCTTCAACTCTCCTCCAGCTGCTCTGCTTCCCACTACTCTTCCACTCGACTTCCTGTTACCTCTGTGACCCCTGCCCACCCCTCAGTCCTCTTGGCAAAACCTTCAGTTCAATTCCTGTGATGCAATCAGACAAGCTATTTTTTTCTTTTCTTTCTTTCTTTCTTTCTTTCTTTTCTTTTTTTTTTTTTGTTGTTGTTGTTTTTTGAGACAGGGTTTCTCTGTGTAGCCTTGGCTGTTCTGGACTCACTTTGTAGACCAGGCTGGCCTCGAACTCACAGCGATCCGCCTGCCTCTGCCTCCCCAATGCTGGGATTAAAGGCATGAGCCACCACCGTCCGGCTAAGCTATATTTTTAATAAGATATATGTCTTAGTTCAGGTTACTGTTTCACTGCCATCAAACACCATGACCAAAACCAACTTGGGGAGGAAAGGATGTTTGACTTACATACACTGAATCACGGTCTGCTGAGGGACAAAGCCAGGGCAGGAGCTGCTGCAGCGGCCATGGAAGGGTGCTGCTTACTGGCTTGCTCCCATGACTTGCTCAGCCACTCTCTTACAGAACCCAGAACCCAGAGGTGTCCCCACCCAAAATAGGCTGGGCCTTCCCACATTAATCAGTAATTAAGAAAATGTCCTTCAGGCTTGTCTATTACTGAGGCAATTTCTCAAGTGAGGTTTCCTCCTCTCAGGTGACTGTAGCTTGTGTCAAGTTGGTATCAAACTAGCCAGGGCAGTGTATCGCGGGCTACTTCTATATCTTCTTATCTTAATGAGTGTCTGTCTAAGTCCACTGGCGGCAGTGAGCATGTTGGTCTTGACTGATTCCTTATAGAAGCTACTAGGTATTTATTGGGTGATAAAAGGGCACCATTTTATCCATCCCTCTTCTCCAGGGCAGGAACTGTCTTATTGATGTTTGAGGTCACTGTGTCTAGCTGACATATCAGGCTGTCTGCAAGGTTTATCAGCACAGATAAACAAGGTCTTTCTGCAACGAGAGGGGAAAGGGTAGGAAAATGGCTCTTACGAAGGCAAAAGATGGTGATGGTGATGGTGATGGTGATGATGATGATACTAGACTACAAAGAAGTCTTTAGTTCTTGCTAGTGATTCTTGCCCAAAGTGTGTACCTTGCATGTAATCAATCCTTTAGTCCTAACTCCTATCTTATAGGAACCCATGGGTAGAGGAAAACATTTGCTAACACCACGGAGAACCTCAGACAAATGGAAACTGCTGGACATTTAGACCAACCATGATAAGAAGAAAAAGATACAAAGATCAGTCTAGGTCGGCAGCAGTTCTCAGCCTGTGGGTCGCCGCCACCCTTTCACAGGGCTTGCCTGAGGCCAGCAAAACCCACAGATACTTACATTATGATTCATAACAGCAGCAACCTTACAGTTATGAGGTAGCAGCAAAAATAATGTTATGGCTGGGGTCACCACAACACGAAGAGCTGTATAGTAAAGGAAGGGCCGAGAGCCGTGTCTAGAATAAGAGACTGACGAGACCTAACAGCCAAATATATGTTTGCTTGCTTTGGGGGCTTTGAGGTAACGTCTCCCTACACAGACATACTGGCCTAGAATGCATGATTATTGCTGTTCAGGTGTCGGGGTTGCAGTTAGGCATCACCCCCAGCTTCAAATGCATCTTATGATCCTTGATTAAAACCTGGTTAGAAAGAGGCAAGTACAAAAGAAAAAAAGAGTCAAAACCAAGACATTTTGAGTTTAATTGAGAAAGTGGGATTAGTAATTGATGCTACTGTTGCTTTTCTTAGAGATGAAGAAAAATACGTTTTATGTATTTTATGTATGAGTGTTCTGTCTGCACATGTATACCTGCATGCCTAAAAGGGTATCAGTACCATTATAGATGGTTGTGAGCCACCATGTGGTTGCTGGGAACCAAACCCAGGACCTCTGGAAGAGCAGCCAGTGCTTCCAACTGCTAAGCCATCTCTTCCTCCTGAAAAATATTATTTTATTTTACTTTATCATCATCATCATCACCATCAGCAGCATCACCATCATCATCATCACCATCAGCAGCATCACCATCATCATCATTTTGGCTTTTCTTCTTCTTCTTCTTCTTCTTCTTCTTCTTCTTCTTCTTCTTCTT
>OU015747.1:51215724-51281732 GCA_907169655.1 Acomys percivali | reverse complement strand
TTCTTCTTCTTCTTCTTCTTCTTCTTCTTCTTCTTCTTCTTCTTCTTCTTCTTCTTCTTCTTCTTCTTCTTCTTCTACAGATTTATTTATTTATTATGTTACAATGTTCTGTCTGCATGTACCCCAGCAGGCCAGAACAGGGCATCAGATCACATTATACATGGTTGTGAGCCACCATGT
The DNA here is from genome assembly GCA_907169655.1 of Acomys percivali. Classification (NCBI taxonomy): domain Eukaryota; kingdom Metazoa; phylum Chordata; class Mammalia; order Rodentia; family Muridae; genus Acomys; species Acomys percivali. Next base: position 51,281,552 of record OU015747.1, on the reverse strand, counting down.
GGTTGCTGGGAATCAAACTCAGGACCTCTGGAAGAGCAGCCAGTGCTCTTAACCTCTGAGCCATCTCTCCAGCCCCTAAGCTGAGTTCTTTTGATATAAGCCCTTCTGCTCCTTGGAGATGAAAACCTGTTCCCATTAACTTCACAGAAATACAATTTTGTCCATAGTCACAACTGTCGGCCAATGAAACTTTCCACCCTGAACTAAAAACAGAGTGAGATTAAGAAAACTCGTAGCTATAGCTAGTTGCGGCCAGTGACTAAGGCGTCTGTGTTTAGAAGACTCCAGTGGGAAAGGGGATTGTAAGGTTCAACATTGGCCCGGTTTTACTCCCCATGGGCAGAAATCCGCCAGCCATCCTACTTCTTTGTGAACCACCGGCCTAATCAGAACTTACTGGTGACGCAAACAGGAAATGTTGTTTTCCCTCGAAACAGCCGCCTGAGCCTCAGCTGATTCGGGCAACAATTTCCTTCCTTACCCTTTCAGAGGGCTGGGTCTCTCCCCCTGAGCAGGGTGGTCCATGCCAAAACTGTGCCCAGGATAAGCACCTGTTAGGGGGTCTGGGCTGACACCAGAGGAACTGGCTTCCTGTCACGGGCTGGCCTCCGCAGGCCTTCACAAGCAGGAGACGGCTCTTCCACATCCTAAGAGCAGGTGCACAGTAGACGCTAGCAGTTACTGGTTTTCTGTAATTTGGACTTTACATGTGTTTCCTTCTCCTGACCTCTGACCTCTGAGAAGGCCTGGTCGTACCCCAGGAAGGTCTGAGGAGGGTGTTGAAAGCAGCAGAGCCTATTGGGAATCTCTAGGTGGGGGTGGCCCCCTCTCCCTCTCTTTCGGTTTCTAGCCTCTAGGTGTCTTCTGCTGAGAGGTAGTGCCACTGGGCCACCAAGTGGTGGAGTGACCCCTCTAAAATGGTGCGGCAAACCAATGCCCGCTCGTTCTAAGACGATTGTCTCAGGCACCTTTATTCTGGGCATCTGCCTTGCTTGTTGAAGCAGATTTACTTAAACAAAACTCAAAGTGTCTTAGCAGATCCCCATTGCTTTTTAAATGTGTACAGCTTTCCAAACTGAATTAAAAGCAGACTTGGTGGTGATCCCACGTACTAGCAAGGATAAAGATAAACTCTATCATTTAAGCTGAGTGTAACACATGATGCTATGGCTCCTCTGAAAAGCAATTGTAACTTCTTACAAATCCAAACGTTCACGGCCATAAATGACCAAGCCATGGCACTCTTAATAAAAACCTGTACTTACACAAAAGCATGCATATGAATTTCTTCCTTTCTTTCTTTCTTTCTTTCTTTCTTTCTTTCTTTCTTTCTTTCTTCTTTCTTTCTTTTTCTCCGAGACAGGGTTTCTCTGTGTAGCCTTGGCTGTCCTGGACTCGCATTGTAGACCAGGCTGGCCTCGAACTCACAGGGATCCACCTGCCTCTGTCTCCCGAGTGTTGGGATTAGACGTGTGCACCACCAGCACCTGGCATGCATATGAATTTCATAGCAGTTTTTCCTCACATAGTTGCTGACTGAATGTCTTTCATCAAGAGAACAGGTACATGAATTCTGGGACATCATAGATTTCTGTAACAACAAGGAAAAAAATTCTGTAGCAACAAGGAAAAAAGGAACAAGGTAGAAAATAACTCAAATGGACCTCAGGGAAATATATTGCACAGGGAGGAAAAGAAAAGAAAAAAGTTGAAAGGCGGTGACCCAGAGCTGGTGTCCCTAGGCTGCTTCTCCTACTGTGAGTCCCATTTTCTTGGGTGCTTATTTGTGCTTGGTGAGGGCAAGGCCTCACAAGTGAAGAGCCTACAGCAAGTTGGCAGTGGTGGCAGCAGTGGCGCACACCTTTAATCCCATGGGAAGCAGAAGCAGGCAGATCTCTGAGTTCAAGGCCAGCCTGGTCTACAGATTGAGTTAGGACAGCCAAGGCTACACAGACAAACTTGTGTTACAGTAGATTGTATCTGTTTGGCCTAGGAAGCCAATAACTGACACAAAGAGATGGAATTGTATTTTTAAAGCTGCAAGCACTACGCTGGGCAAAATCTAAACTGCTACTAATCTAACAATAAACTAAAATAAACTTCTCTAATCCTCATAACCTACATATATCCCGAGCACTTGCCAATCTGATCCTCCTCAGGCTGCTTCTCTGCCCTCACTCTCCTCCAGGCTCCTCCCACCTCCTGTGGAGGTCCTTCCACTTCCTGTCCTTCTGCTCAGCTGATTGGCTAAACAGCACTTTATTGACAACTGCTACATCCACTCAAGACATTCCTCTACAATCTTGTCTTGAAGGAAGGAAGGAAGGAAGGAAGGAAGGAAGGAAGGAAGGAAGGAAGGAAAGAAGGAAGAAAACAGAAACAAAACAACAGACCATTTTTGAGGCTGAAAACCAATTTGTGAAGATTCTGGCTGGCCATTTAACCAGAATGACTGCCACTTCTGTCTAATTGGTCCACTGGGTTGTAACATGGTGCCATACAAATGCCAGTTCTCACATTCATGCTGTTTGCATTTCTTACTGAAACATTGTGGTATGGATTTGTTTAAACAAAAAAGATATGCCAACTTCATACCTTGTAGGGTCTTTTGGCCTTACAAGGATTTGTTTCTTTGAATTTAAAATAATATGGGGTTGGAGAGATGGATCAGTAGTTAAGAGCACTGTCGGCTCTTCCAGAGAATCTGAGCACAATTCCCAGCAGCCACATGGTGGCTCATAACCACCTGTAATTGGATCTGGTGCCCTCTTCTGGCAAGCAGGTGTACATGCAGATAGGGCCCTCATGCACTAAATAAATAAATCTTTTAAAAAATAGAAAAACCAAAAAAAAATTTAAAAAGAATAAAACAATAATCTTAGAATATAGCTTTAACTTGAGATTAACATTTAATCATTCTCAAAGTCATATGTATATGCAGACTGTACTTTGTAAGTTTCTGAGAGAAATCACTGCCTTTTTACGTTAGTTTACCTAGAAAGTAAGTGGGGATGACTAAGCTGTACACTCACTTTTTACTGTAGTTTAGGAAAACCTATTCAGACCCAGATACTCTTGACAGTGGTGAGGACGATGAAGAGATGAGCTCTTCATGCTCTGCTTAATTAGAAATCAGATGGGCTGCTAATAAAGAGGTGGCAGCTGTAGGCATCAGGTTATTGTGTAGTTTAAATTCTGATTTCCTGTCTAAATGTTGTGTAAAGTCTGCTCCCTGATTGTGCCCCTGATATGTCAATAAAGCAGCTTACAGCCAGTGGATGAGCAGGGCAGAGAAGAGGGCTGGACTTCCTGTGGGGTGGGTGGTGGGTGGGGGCGGGGGTGACGGGGTGCGGGGTAGGGAGGAATTAGAAGAGGAAGTAGATTCAGCCAGGACATTCAGCCACAGGCAGATGTCCAAGAGAGATCTGGAAGATTTAGCTGAAGCAAAGAAAGAACTAAAAAGTGCGTAACTTGGGGATTGTGGCAGAGATGGAGTCAGGATAACACAGAGGGTTAAGAATAGACTCAAGCTGCTCAAGATTGTGTTGTGAAGCTTATTATAAATATAATTACAAATACAAGAGTCTCAATTATTTGTGCACTAGCAGGGTTAAGAAATAAGCTAAGGGAAACAAACACAGTTTTATAAAAATAACTTCAACAGGCAACTTCTTTTGTGTGATAGTAAACCAGGGGTGGTGGCACACGCCTGTAATTCCAGCACTCTGGAGGCAGAGGCAGGTGGATCTCTGTGAGTTGAGGCCAGTCTGGTCTACAAAGAGAGTTCCAGGACAGCCAAGGCTACACAGAAAAACCCCATCTCAAAATAAATAAATAAATAAAAATAAAATAAAATATTTTAAAAAGAGAACTGTTCAACAGATAAATGAGTGTTAAATGCATACAGCTTAGTGAGGGAAGAGAGTGTGCAAAAACCAAATTCTGTATAAGGCACAAGGACAAAATCTGTGATTCTGTGCCTTCCCCGAGGCCGGACACCACTGAGCCAGAAGTGTATGCTTCTCAACCGACAGGTCCCAGCGCCATAGATCTCCAGTCTCTGGGCAAAAAAGGATAAAGTGCGGGTCCTGAGTGAGCACCAACAAAGTTCATGATCACAAGATCTCCGGTCCAGCCAGGGGTGCAGGAAAAGAAGATCCCCCCCCCCAAAACAAGTGTTACCGCTCTTTTAGCCGGGCTGCCGGCACCAGGGTGTGGCAGTGGGGAGCTCAGGGCTCTGAGACGAAGTCAAGTGGCAACAAAGGTTCAGCCTGGGCAACTGCTCCAGGACCAGCTGGCCACTGGCTCTGCAGATCAGCCTGCAGCGGGTTCTGTGGTGCAAGACACAGGGTCCAGAGAAGGAAGGCTCTTCTTTCCCCAGTGCTACAGCTCTGAATAAACAGCCAGTCTCAGAGTCCTTTGCTGAAGCAAATGGTGCTCACTGCTTTATTTCATGCCAAGGAGGGACTTACAAACCCTGGGCAGTGGGAGGGTCTTAGAGGATGAATGTTTCTCATTGGCTGGGAGTAGAAGGCTGGCGATGCTCTTTTTACAGGGGGGAAGACGACAGGTGACAAGCTCATGGGACTGACCACCTGTAGCCACTTGGGGGATGTGCCACGTGCTCCTGAGGCGGGCGGTAAACAAGGAGAGAGCTTTGTCCCAAACCTTCCATTCGCAGGATGAGATTCCCGGGGTCTGAACACGCTCCTTCATGCCAGTTCCATGCTAATTCCCCTGGAGGCACTGTCCGTGAGCCCCACAAAAATCTGCAAAGGTGAAGTTGTTGAAAAACAGCACAGGGCTGAAGAGTTGGCTCAGTGGTTAAGAGCATTGTCTGCTCTTCCAAAGGTCCCGGGTTCAATTCCTAGCACCCACGTGGCAGCTCACAATGGTCTGTAAGTCCAAGATCTGATACCCTCACACCAATGCACATAAATTAAAATTAAATAAAAATATAGTGATGGTGGATATGAGACATTAAACATTTTCATGGAACTTCAGATGACAAGGAAAAACTCCTTTTTTGTTTTTCAAAAATTTAAAAATTTGTATTTGTTTGGTTTTGCTTCTTCTTTTAAGGCAAGGTTTCTCTGGGTAGCTCTGGCTGTCCTAGAATTCCCTCTGCAGACTAGGCTAGCCTCAAACTCTGAGATCCACCTGCCTCTGCCTCTGCCTCCCAAGTGCTGGGAGTAAAGGCGTGCACCATCACTGCCCATGCAAAAAATCTTCTTTTTGAAAGTACTTTTTAAAGTAAGTGCGTGTGTGCGTGTGCGTGTGTGTGTGTGTGTGTGTGTGTGTGTGTTCATGATAGTGTATAAGTGGAAGTCAGAGGTCAGCCTCAAGTGTTGGTCTCACTTTCCATGTTGCTGGAGGCAGTCTCTTCTTGCACCCCACAGCATACACTAGCCGGCCCATGAACTTCTAGGGAGTATCTTGTCTCTTCTTTACATATTGCTGGAGAAAACCTGGGGTTACAGACAGCACCTCGCTTCATCCCGCCTTAGTGAGCTCCAGGGAATCTAAGGAAATATTGTTCTTTTGTTTTTTGAAACAATGTCTCAATGTCTTGGCTAGGCATGGTGGTGCACACCTTTAATCCCAGCACTCAGGAGGCAGAGATCAGGTGGATCTCTGAGTTCGAGGTCAGCCTGGTCTACCAGAGAAACCCTGTCTTGAAAAACAAAACAAAACAAAACAACAACAACAAAGGTCTCTCTATTGAGTCCTGACTGTCCTTGAGCTGTTATGTAGACCAGGCTGGCCTTGAACTACAGACGTCTGTCTCTAACACTGCCTGCTGAGTGCTGGAATTAAAGGCATCCACCACTGTACTTTGTAAGAAAAATTAAAATAGATGCAAATTTAAAGTCTTTGGAGGAAATTGAAGAACTCCAGGATGGAACGTGACCAAAGAACTTTTGTTTGTAATTAGGTGTGTGTACATAATTATTTTCAAATAAAACCTAAGAAAAAAAGTAAGTACCAGAGGGGTCATACATAGATGGTGGTGAGCCTCCAGGAGCTAAAACTAAAGGAAAGAGATGAGAAGAGGAGATAGCTGCTGCTGCCAGGACTGGAGGCCTCGCTGGGAGATGAACAGACTGGCATAGCAGGCTGATCTGGGTAGAAGAGTGATGCTTTACCAGCGCTCTACCCCCAGTGTTTCCTTTCTTTTTGTTATCTTTAGGAACCACAGCTGAAGGCACGTGGGACAGGGATGGGACCACACTCTGGGTCCATAAAGCTAACACCCTCAGCCCAAGGTTTTTTCTGCAGCTCATAATGTCTATCTACCACGTCCCTCAAAGTCTTCAAAACAGCCAAACTGACTTCCCTCATCAACAACAGCAAGAGTGTTTCAACAGCACAGGGAATCTGTACAAAATCTGTCTGGGTTAATACTGAAAGTATCTTTCTTAACTTTCAATTCTGAAATAATTCACACACACACACACACACACACACACCACCACCACCACCACCACCACCAACAACAACAACAGTGGAACTAGTACAAAGAAATCCCATGTGCCCTTTAGGAGATCTTTGTAACCCCAAACGTTAAGAACTTGCATTGACTTGCAAACTTTTTTATGTTTATTTTCAAAGTTTTCCTATCAAGTAACTTTTTATTGCCGTATAAAGCAAAACAATATTAAGAAGAGCAGGTGACAAGTCTTATTCAAGCCTCTGCACATCACTCAGCTTCACAATCGTGGTGCCACCTGCACTGTGCTTTATGCAAACACAAACAAAATGCTTTTGTCTTATTTTTTAAAATATTTTAAAACAGTTTTTACTTTTACTCATAGGAATGTTTTTGTTTTTGGTTGGTTGGTTGGTTTTTATTTTTGTTTGTTTTTGTTTTGTTTTGTTTTTGTTTTTCGAAACAGAGTTTCTCTGTGTTGCCTTGGCTGTCCTGGACTCACTTTGTAGACCAGGCTGGCCTTGAACTCACAGAGATCCACCTGCCTCTGCCTCCCAAGTGCTGGGATTAAAGGCGTGCGCCACCACCGCCTGGCTCATAGAAATGTTTTGCCTGTGTATATGTATATATACTACATGTATTCCCAGTGTTTATCAAGTTCAGAAGATGGCGTCAGATCCCCTGGAACTGGAGTTACAGATGGTTGTGAGCCACCACATGGGTGCTGGGAATTGAACCAAGGGCCCTCAGCCAGAGTAACAAGTGCTCTCAACTGATCTCTCCAGCCTTAGGGCCTCACTATATAGCCAGGACTGGGCTTGAGTTCCCAGGGATCTGCCTGCCTCTGACTCCTCAGTGCTATCATTAAAGGAAGTTTTTTTGTTTTGTTTTGTTTTGTTTTGTTTTGTTTTGTTTTTTGTTTTTTGTTTTTTTAAAGACAGGGTTTCTCTGTGTGTAGCCCTGACTGTCCTGGAACTCACTTTGCAGACTGGCTGGCCTCGAACTCATGGAGATCTGCCTGCCTCTGCTTCCCGAGTGCTGGGATTAAAGACACTAAAGTTTTAATTCCCTTTCTGCGCACATTCGGCAGCCAGCAGCCTGTGCATACTGGTTCCCCTGATTTCTTAGAAGTATATCCCGTTGGGGGCATAGCACCGAGGTACAACACTTGCTTGAAGTACTTTCAAATAAGGATATTTTACTTTACTTTCATTCTATCCCATCTAAGCCCCATTTCCCTTAGCCATTTCTCAGGCTCTCTCTCTTTCCTATTTAACGGGGAACTGCACGAATTCCAAATTCTCCAAGCCCAGCCCATTCTCTGTACTGACAGCCCGGACTTCCACAGACCCCAGCCAGCATGGCGGAAGCAGAGTTTCCAATACCCTGAACCACCCCGACCAGAGACACAGTCAAAAGCAGCAGCAACAGGGTGGTGATTGCCTTAGCTTGAGTGACACCCTAAAGAGCTCACTCTAGGCCAAGAAGGGAAGGCTGGAACAAGGCCTTGTTGCCAAGCAACCCCAGAGGGATGAAATTAACACAGGCTGTTTTCATGTAACTGCATCTCGAATGAAAGCTGAGTTGATCCCATGCAAAATTAATAATTGCTGGATGACTCTTTCTTTTAACTGGTTGCCGTCAGAAGCCGGGGCTACAGAAACAAACAGGCTTTATTTAGATCCAGGAGAGGGAGAGAGGAAAGCACAAGTGAACTCAGGTTTTGTGGTTTCCCATTTGCATCTTAGGTAGGAAATGTAACGTCTCTATCTCAGACTGCTACTGCCTGGCAGATTCTCAGGCACACGAGATAATACTGCCCAAAATGATGAGAAAAGATTTTACCCCAGAGGCAAGAGACAGCCTGGGATCATTTGAGACCACTTCCTGCCCTTCCCAGCAGATCTAAAATGTACTTCTTCCCATTAGTATGTTCAGAGAGTGCAAATTACTGTAAAAAAATAACCCTACTGCTTCCACTTACTCCTTAATCTCACGCGGAGGCTGCAGGAGCACAGCGTGCTCTGCGTGGCAGCCCCGAGGTTGAGAGCTCATCAGTGGTAAGAACAGAAGATGGAGAAGAAGGAAGAGCCTTTGTCCCACCCTGCAGAGGCGACATCAGGGCCAGCATATCACTCGCCAGGCCAAGGACTCCCTGCCCACAGAGACTTTTAGATCATTATTTTGTGACCGTGTAATAAGACACTGAAAATGACACATTTTTATCCAAAGAAACTAATTTTATTTCGGATGGGAAACTTCCTTGCCAAAAAGCAGCTGGAACCGGACTTCATTCTGAGGAAGAGAGTCCCCAAGTTAAGCTTTCCTTACTCAGCTCTTATGCAACATATGTATTGGCTTTTGGGGGTTGTGTGTGGGCGAGCGCTTGCTCTCTCTCATGTGTGTTCATGTGTGCACACATATGAGCATGTACACTCAAGGGTGTGTGTGTGCATGTGTTCATGTGCATGTATGTGTGAGTGTGCATGTGTGTTCATGTGATTGTGTGTGTGTTTGTGCGTGTGTGTGCATGTGTGTTCATGTGCATGTGTATGTGTGCATGTGCATGTGTGCTTATGTGTGTGCATGTGTGTTCATGTGATTTGTGTGTGTGTGTGTGTGTGTGTGTGTGTGTGTGTGTGTGTGTGCCTGAGTATATATACCCGCACGCATGCAAACATGAGCAGACTGGAACCAGCTAGGTAGCCTCAGTTGGCCTTGAACTTGTACTCCTGAGTTCAGGGTGTGGACAACAGTGTTGGCTTTATTCCTGGCTTTGAAGAAATGATTCCCTTCCTCCTGCCACCCCATCCCTCTCAACTCCTGTTAGGCCAGTTTGAAAAAAAATGTCTTCCCAACTTGCCTCTGTGAAGTGACAAGTATTTTGCTGATCAAGTTGAGCAGAAGGGATTGGAACAGAGAGGAAAACAGACAGTCACTGTCTACACAATGAGGAGATTGACATGGCAGGGCCCATAGCCAAGCTGCCTAGGCTCTGGTCTGATAGTATGATAATAGTTAATAGTATTTAGCACCATTGCATACAAGCCAGCCACTCAGGGACTCCTTACTGAATAGATTGGATGAACTGCTTCCTAAATTACAATTAGATACCTTGGTACAACTCTTCATGAGGATCTTTTACAATTTAAAGCGCAGCCGAGTGTGGTGGCGTACACCTTTAATCCCAGCACATAGGAGGCAGAGGCTGGCAGGTCGATGTGAGTTCTAGGCCAGCCTGATCTACAAAGCGAGTCCAGGAACAGCCAAAGGCTAACACAGAGAAACTCTGTCTTGAAAAACCAAACATAAAGCGCTTTGACACTTTTTGAGAGTGCTGTTGATCCACACATAGGTAGGCTGATGAGGCAGGCTAGCAAGGTGTGCATCCCGTGGGGGCACAATGACTCCCGCTTTCCCAAAATGCCTTGCGGCAGTTGGTGGCTGGACCACGGTTGGGTTCAAACCCATAAACTAAGAAATATCCTGCAATAGCAAGAGAGCAACTGGGTATGGTCACAGTGCTGTGGAGGAGATGTCTCAGTAACCTGAGCTTCCTGATGCTGGACAGAGGGAGTGTATACTTCTGAGTCTGCTCAGAGGGACACTGGCCTTTCTGAAGGTGAGTGGCATGTGTCCCTGCTGTGTGCAGCAGAGGTTCTTCCTGGGGGGGGGGGGGGACTTGGGCGGATAGAATTCCTTTGAGGTAAACGGGAGTTGTGGCCTGTAGGAAAAGCTTCTGGCAGAAGTGCTTCTGGGTGTCCCACACTCGCGCCTTACAGTTTCTGAAACAGAAAGTGACTGCTTCCCTTGTGTGACACCTAGCACTTTCAACGTGACAGTTTTCCAAGCCAAATCTCAAGTTCTCGGAAGACTCATTCACTGAGACCTAGCGGAACAACGGGACAACCAGGTGAAGTTTCTCCTGGAGCAGTGGGTGTTGACCCTTGTGGGAGGGGAGGGTTTGAATTAACAGCTGAGACATTTCCAAGAGCCCCCCCCTTTTTTTTTAGCTACTGGGAAGTGTGCTCCAAGCTGCAAACATTATAAGCTCCTTTTCTGAGACCTGAAAGTGCCTCCTTTTGGGAACAAACTATTTTAGCTTTCTGCTTCCCACAGAACACACAAGGGAGGCTCTTCCCACCAAATAAGGGAGGAACTGTGCGTGGGGTCCCTTTCCGTCAAGAGCAGCGTGTTTAACTTTAGGCCCGAGGATTTCCCGGACTTGAGACAGATTGCCTGCTCCATGAGGGTCTGGTCTTCTGGCAGTGCCTGGCCACCTGAAAGACAATCATTTCTGTAACGGCCAGCCTCGCAGCATTGACTACAGGAAAGGGAAAAGAATGGCTTTTCCATACCGTGAGCTGTGTGATATCTTGGAGCATAGAGCACCTATGGAAACTGATTTATCTAAACAATGTCTAAGGAAAGGATGTGTGGGAAACTGTCCAACTGGAAAGGATGTGCTGTGTCCCAGAAGACCGGACATCCCATCGTCTCACTGTTTACGAGGCAGCGCGCCTGCTGCGGAGGAGCAGGGCTGTGAGCACACAATGCATGTGTGAAAGGCAGGCGTCAGCACTCTGCCTTGTCTTGCACACCCCGAAGCGAGGTGGCTTGTCTCATTCTCAGATGTTTCTCTCTCTTCCTCTGGGTGGTAAACTGGCCTCATCCTCACCATGTGGCTCAAGTGTCCCCAGAGTCTCCATCCTCAATGTGGACCCGCAGACCATGTTCTGGTGTCTAATTTTTTGTTTGTTTTATTTTTCGAGACAGGGTTTCTCTGTGGAGCCCTGGCTGACCTAGAACTCTCTCTGTAGACCAGGCTGGCCTCGAACTCTCTCTGTAGACCAGGCTGGCCTCGAACTTAGAGATCTGCCTGCTTCTGCCTCCAGAGTGCTGGGATTAAAGGCGTGCACTAACATGCCCTGCCTGTGCCTTGCCTAGTTTTTCAGTGGCACATCCTGCTGATCTCTGGTCATATTAACAGAGCTTGTTTCTCTTTAAACATTATTTCCAACTGCCCGCGCCATCATTTGAAAACAACTGTGCATGCTGATTGTGAAAATAATAATTACCATTTGGAAAACAGGGTACGCCGTCCTATCACTATATTAAAAAAAAACAAAAACAAAAGTGCTGCTGGACTTGGCTCTTTCTTCTCAGGGTGTGAGGAAGCCCCAACCTTTGACCCCACCTCCTTCAGGCCCCATTGGCCATGGGGAGGGCTTCAGTCTCAGTGTGTGTGGGTTCACACACGTGACAACAGCTGATAAATCTCATTCCCATAACATGAAGGAAATGGACAGAAGTGAGGAAGAGGCCAGGAGCAAACTTTTACACTTACAGTGGAAACAGCATCAGCCTGGGGACTGACCCTCGGGGTGAGTCCTGGCATTGCCAGCACTGAGCTCTTCTCTGAAGAGACTTTCTTGACGTTGTTGGTTTGCCCTTTCTTACTTTTACTTCTGAAAGAGCACAACAGATTTTATTTCTCTCATTGCTCCAACCTACAAAGCTAAGTGTCTGTTGCATTAATCTATTTCCCACCTGCCATGGCTCTTCCTCTCTTCAGCAGAGCATAGTGGTCTCCCCATCTCTCATTACCCAGAGCCCTCACTCTTCCATATGGCAAGAAGTCACGTGTTCTTTACAACTAGCCATGGCAGCGAGCGAATCCCCCCACTTCTCATTTCTGGGCTCTCTTGGTTGCTTTCCCAGCCTTTTGTCCCACATGGAGGCCTCCCACAAGCCAACCTGCCCTGCTCTATGCTCTATGGCTGCCACCGATCTAGTGAAGGAAAATGCTCTCATTGGGAACCTACCGTGAATGCTCCCTTTTCAGTGTTGTCTTAAAAAGATAAAACAGGCTTCAGCATGTCTTCAGCCCTCTGTGAGACAAGGCCTTAGGGCCTTGGACCCTCCCTGCTTCCCGCTCCATGAGGCGAGCCAGCTCTAAGCCAAAAGAAGCCCTCCTGTGGCTGCTGGCCCACACTCTTAGGTTTCTTCCTACTTCTTCCTGGCTTCCTTTTGCTAGATTTGCCCTCTTGACCCAGTCCCTAACTAGGGTTGATTTCCAGAGGCTCTGTTCTGTCATCATGAATACATATGTCCATATGCATGTGCTTATGTGTTACATATATGTACAGATATACAGACAACAGGACCAGGTGCTTCTGGCTGCCAAAGGATATGAAAGGTTGGGGGCCTGATTCTGATTTTTTTTTTAATCTGCAAAATATTTTTATTGTAAAAACAATCAATAAGGTTGACAATGCAAATGTTATCTCAGGACATTTCCCCTTGGCTCCTGAACTTGCTAGACTCCTGTGCAGAGCAAGCTTCCATCAGCATTGCTCTGATTTTATGGTCCTGTTCAAACATGCCTTTGATTAACTACATTTGTATGCAGCTTTGAAACCAACAAAAATCCATCTAATAGTAAAACCAACCAAAACGAAAAACAGGAAGGAATACTAGGCCTAGTGTACTTTTCTTTCACACTTCCTACGGGGGCCCTGATTTTTAAAAATAAAGATTTATTTATTCATTATGTATAGTCTTTTGCCTGCATGTACACCTGCAGGCCAGAAGAGGGCATCAGATCACATTATAGATGGTTGTGAGCCACCATGTGGTTGCTGGGACTTGAACTCAGGACCTCTAGGAAGAGCAGCCAGTGCTCTTAACCTCTGAGCCATCTCTCCAGCCCCTCCTCCCTGCCCTTTTTTTCTTTTTTCTTTGTTTGTTTGTTTGTTTTTTATACCCAATACACAGGTGGCTGGATGTGAGGCATTTCCCCACCAGGTATTCACTGAACCCACATGGAGCCAGAAGTACACGCTATGCCCTGCTATTCTGACCTCAGCTGGGGCTATTTCCTCTCGTCAGATTCCAATACCAGCCCATAATCCTCATTCAAGTGGATTTTAGAGAGGTCATCATGCCGTAAACTCTCTAATGGCCTCAGGTTTCAGTACATTCATATTAGTGTATTTCAGCCAGTGCCTTTGATCAAACACATAACATGTATGTAGTGGAGTATGGTGTGAATAAAATGGGGCTGATAAACCATGGCTCCCATCCCATCGATTGCCATCTGATATTGTAGCAAATCTACTTTGGTACCATCTTGTGAAAAAAAACTTTAATATTCCAGTGTGGGCTTTAGAATCACAAGTTGCATAGAAGCTGGGCGTGGTGGCGCATGCCTTTAATCCCAGCACTCGGGAGGCAGAGGCAGGTGGATCGCTGTGAGTTCGAGGCCAGCCTGGACTACAGAGTGAGTCCAGGACAGCCAAGGCTACACAGAGAAGCCCTGTCTTAAAAAAAAAAAAAAAAAAAAAAAATTGCATAGATGGGCAAGATATGGTGGCATATGCCTGTAAGTCCAGCACTGGAGACTGAGGCAGGAGGATTATGAGCTTAAGGCCACCCTGGGCTTCATAGCAAGAAAAAAAAAAAAAAAAACAAGCAACCAAAAAATTAAAGAGAAGACTTTGGGCCTGCAGGGAGTAGGGCCTGACCTCTGTCAGGCCAGAGATGGAAAAGAGAAAGGAAAAAGGAAAGGAGAAAGCACGGTCACTCTGTTTCCCTTTTCCAGAGCAACAAACTATTACCCTCCACACCAGGGTCTTTGCCTTTCTGTGTTCCTTTCTGAGGGGATCCCAGGTCACTATTGGTAGACCAAGGTGTCAAAAGCAGATTTTCCTAATAAAACAGAGTTGGCACTAGAACTTTGGTTCTGTAGGCTCAGTTGGACTCAGTAGGGTTCAGTTGGGCTGAGTTGCGCTCAGTGGGTTCAGTTGGGCTGAGTTGGGCTCAGTGGGTTCAGTAGGGTTCAGTGTGGTTCTGTGGGCTCAGTCAGGCTGAGCTGGGTTCAGTGGGTTCAGCTGGGCTGAGTTGGGCTCAGTTGGACCCAGCTGGGCTGAGTTGGGCTCAATGGGTCCAGTTGGGTTTAGTGTGGGCCACTTGCCTAAATACATCTGAGGCTCCAAATTCCATCACCAACACCGGAAAGAAAGCAAACAAAGAGAAGAACAAAGATCCAGAACAGTGGTTCTCCACCTTCCTAACGCTGTGACCCTTTCACACAGTTCCTCATGGTGTAGTGACCCCCAACCATAAAGTTATTTTCATTGCCACACCATAACCATAATTTTCTACAGCTATGAGTCATAATGTAAATATCTGTGTTTTCTGATGGTCTTAGGCAGCCCCTGTGAAAGAGCCACAACCTTCAGGTTGGGAAGCGCTGATCTAGAGCCTCTGGCTCCACAGCAGCTGCCAGTAATGAGTTCAAGCCGCCCTACCTACCTAGTCACGTTGTTGCTAGGATCCCTTCCCTGGAAAGGCATGAACAACATTGTTCCTGCCTCCCTAAGGTCCCATGGCAAGCCAAAATAACCACCAAAGTTCACACTGGGCACCGGTGAGTTTATTGGGCTTAATAGAAGAGAGTAGGTTGGGGTTACTTACAGGAATTTGTGTGTTTAACACCCCAAGAGGCCATGCTGGGAAGTCTCTCCCCAGCTTGTTTCCCCATAGCCTATATACTCTTGCCCCGCTCAGAGGCCACCTACAATTAGGGCAGAATTGCACATCCAGCTACTCTGGAGTGACTGGCTACTCAGGGGAGGCTCCTGGAGCCCTCCCCCACCTTTCCCTCTGTGAAGGGGGCTGCCAACAGACAGGGAGCCTGGCACATATGGATGACTCTCTGCATGTGGACACAGCTGAACTGCCAAGGATCGCAGTTGTTTGGCTTGGAGGAGTCGTGCACAATACATGGTTGAGTCATCTGGGGTAAAAAGAAAAGAAGTCAAACAACCCCCCCCCCAAAAGAAATATGTGAGGTTTCAGCGACACATAACCTGTGTTTCCCACCCGTGCACACAAGCACTCCTGTGTGGCGCTAATTCATGTGTATTCAATGGGGTAAATAATAACAACGTACAAAGTAGGGGCTGGAGAGATGGCTCAGAGGTTAAGAGCACTGGCTGCTCTTCCTAGAGGTCCTGAGTTCAATTCCCAGCAACCACATGGTGGCTCACAACCATCTATAATGAGATCTAGTGTCCTCTTCTGGCCTGCAGGCCTTACATGTAGTCAGAATACTGTATGCATAGTAAATAAATAAAAAATTTAAAAAAATGTACAAAGTAACTTCCCTAGCCCCTTTCAGTCACAACTACTTTCACACTCTAATGAAACACTTGCTGTAAGCTGGCCCTTCAGCCAGTATTGTTACAGAACTGGGGACTGACTGCTCAAGGGATACAAAATAGTAGAATGTGGGAGAGAGGGAGTCAGGACAGCCTAGAGGTGCTGGGTGACATGCTGTTTTAGTGTTTCCAGTGACACAGAAAAAAGTCAATGCAAACATTGTCCCTTTTGCTTTGCAAAATCTTTGCTCAAGGTTAAATTTTGGATTATACCCTTGTTGGAGAAGTCAGTAACCCCAGGCAAGGCAGCTGCTTCTTCTTCTTCTTCTTCTTCTTCTTCTTCTTCTTCTTCTTCTTCTTCTTCTTCTTCTTCTTCTTCTTCTTCTTCTTCGTTTTTGTTTTGTTTTTTGGCTTTTTGTTTTCCAAGATAGGGTTGTCTTGGACTAGCTTTGTAGACCAGGCTGGCCTCGAACTCACAGAGATCTGCCTGCCTCTGCTTCCCAAGTGCTGGGATTAAAGGCATGCGCTGCCACACCACCACCACCACCATGCCTGCTGGGCAAGGTTTCTTTGACCTGAATCTCTATCATTCCTCTAACTGCTCTGGTTCTCCTATTGGGCAGGCTGTGTCAGGGAGCTTGTCAGAAAGCACACCCTGGAGATGGAGAACCGAGCAGCCCGATGGGTGTGATCTGGGAAGGACAACAGATGCCAGAGCTTAGCTAAACTGTCTGCTTGCTCAAGACTAACCCCTGTGGCTTTTCCTTCTTGTGGGCATCACACCCCTATGTCTGAGGGGTTGGGTCCTGTCCCAAACTCCATTGACGCGTCTTCCCTCTCTCCTTTAAAAACCATAGTAATAGCTGACAGTTGGAGGTACCTGCCTTGTACAGAAGTTGGGGGAGCAGGTAAGGAGAAAATGGGGTTTCACTTCCCCATCAGTCTTCAATGTTGGTGGCAAGAAGTATTAACTAAGCCCCTGTCTGAGATAAATGTCCTTTGCTGCAGAGAGCCGCCTTGCTGCCTAAGGTCATGCTCCCATTACCAAGGGCAGCTGCTGGTGCAGGATTAAAAAGGCTTCACGCCCTCATCCAACTTGGACCAGTCCCAGAGCTCTCTAAAAGACCAGCTAAGGCCATGACCATGACTGCACTCAAGTTCAGTTTCTCCCTGCCTGTTTCGGCTTACTTCATCTCCCTTGGGGGCTTATGCTGAATGGCCCCCAATAAACTTCCTCTCTATAAACTCCTGTGTGCCAGAATCTACCTGCAAGGCTCCATTTTTCTGGGTCAGCTGAGCTCTGGCTGTGTTTCGTTACCGGTGACTCTTCCTGTTCATCATTTTTGCCGGTGATGATCTAAAGGAGAGTCAGAGGATGCCATGTCAGCCAGAGGATGGCTCCACGTTAGCCAGAGGACACCATGCCAGTCAGAGGATGCCATGTCAGCCAGAGGATGCCATGTCAGTCAGAGGATGCCATGTCAGCCAGATGATGCCATGTCAATCAGAGGATGCCATGTCAGCCAGAGGATGCCATGTCAGCCAGAGGATGCCACGTCAGCCAAAGACTCGGGAAGAAATGATGAGAAACTGTAGATAGGCTTCCTAGGTTATAAAAGAGGTCAGGAAGAAAGCTACTCTGTTCTGCTGGGCTTTGGTTCTGAGGGAGATGCCTGAGGTAGCTGTAGAGAGCAAGCAGTGTGGGAAGAGAACAAAGAGAACAGCAGCAAAGGAGCTGAACTGGGGCCACTGAATGCCAGGCCAGGCCTACCCTGCCTACCAGCTTCAGTCCCGCGGGAGAATTCCCCTAGACAGCGCAGAAGGGATCTGCCCTGCACATACTTGAAGAGGGGCTTCCTCAGTTTGCCATGCATGATCCAGCTTCAGCAGTCAGCCATGTTTTCTTCCCTGTGGAACACATCCTTGGTGTTTCGTAGGACCCAAACTCTCCTTTCCTGGGTTTTGATGACCAGCCACATGTCTTTGGCAACTTAGCTAAACCACACTTTCTTTTTTTCTCTGTCAGATTTTGGTATGGAGTCTAGAGACCCATATCTAATGCACAAATCACGTGTGTCCTGTGCTAGTTGGGAGGGACACTGGCCCTGAAAACCCATTTCCTAGGATGATCTTAGGCAAGAAAGGAAGGGAATATAGTGATGAAAGGCTTTCTGCACATAGAGGGATGGGGGCTGAAGTTTAAATGTTTAGCCCAACTGGCCGTGGTGGTGCACATGCTTAATCCCAGCACTTGGGAGGCAGAGGCAGGCAGATCTCTGTGAGTTTGAGGCCAGCCTGGTCTACAAAGCTAGTCCAGGACAGCCAAGGCTACACAGAGAAGCCCTGTCTTGGGAAAAAAAAAGTTTAGCCCAGACAGGATATAATTGATGCCCTCCTACCCAAAGTTGATCTTGGAATGTCAGTTCATAGCTGCCCTGGATTTGGCACTAAACTGCCTAAACTGATAGTGGGTGCGATCATTGGGTGAGTAACACCCCCCCCATCTAAACACTACTCCTCCCCTTTTCCTGTTCCAAAGTATAATTTACAAACAATAAAATGTGTTTGTCATGCATACAGCTAACTAATTTAAAGAGCTATTTTTTTATATATAATTTAAAAAATTTATTTCATGTACATCATTGTTTTGCCTGCTTGTGTGAGGGAGTTGGATGCCTACCCCGGAAGGAGTTACAGAGAAGTGTGAGCTGCCATGTGGCTGCTGGGAATTGAATCCAGGTCCTCTGCAAGAACAGCCAGTGTGGGCTGGAGAGATGGCTCAGAGGTTAAGAATGCTGTCTGCTCTTCCAAAGGTCCTGAGTTCAATTCCCAGCAACCACATGGTGGCTCACAACTATCTATAATGTTATCTGATGCCCTCTGCTGGCCTGCAGGTGTACATGCAGGCAGAGCACTGTATACATAATAATAAATAAATAAATAAATCTTAAAAAAAAAAAAAAAAAAAGAACAGCCAGTGCTCTTAACCGCTGAGCCCTCTCTCCAGCCCAAGGACTGTTGTTTTTAATGGGAAAACAAAGAGCACACCTAGGAAGCTCACGTGTAAATGCTGTGGCAACCGCAGTGGAGAAAACAGTTGCTTTCAGCTCCTCTCCAGTTAATTCTGTCCTTAGTCCAGAGGCAGCAGCGTTCTAGCCTCTACCAACACAGAAGGACCATACCTGTTCTTGAACTTAACATGTGACCTTTGTGTCACTCACCGTTTTGTGACAATCCTACTTCCTCTAAGACTGTCTGAGGGTCCACTGTTGTTTCCTTCCCCTGACTACTGTCATGTTTGAGGACCCTCTGCCCTGTCCCCCCAGGATAGTTTTACTGTGAGCAGACTTGCCACGTGAGTTTCAGAAGTCACGGAATCCTAGTGACTGATAGGTGGTTCCTCTTAGGGTTAGCCTGTCAGTTTCCTCGCTTCTGTTATGCTGGACCCAGGGCGGAATGGCACTTCCCCCCTGGGTCCAGGACAGATGCTGGCACTGCCTAGCATTTGACTTGAGCATATCGCCTCTATTTTATCCTGTGAGAATGGTGCCACAGCCAAGGCGACAGAGAGAAACACTAAGCTCCAACTGATGCTTAGTTATAAATAACATCATCTCTTTTTTCCTGGCAACTCTTTGAAATGGGCGTCCATGAGAAACACACTGAATATCCCAAATACACTGGAGTCACGACTTTTCACCAGCAGCAGTCAAGACCTGGGGCCTCGGCATATGAGTTGGTTCCCACATATGGTGGTTAGACCTCAATCCACAAACGCACCATGCTCCTGCTCTGTAGGACTTGTAGCCAGACACTCTCACTCCAAAAAGGCGGACGAGAGTTGTTGCCCAGTTGCTATTTTCCAAAAGGGTTCTCTCTCTTCTCAGCCGGGCAGCTTTGGCCTTTGGTAAAGGTTTAGCCGAGTTTTGCTATCACCCTTGGAAATGGCTGTTTTGTAACAGTTGTGTTTACAATTGAGATGGTTTCTAAATCCTGGGAGCTTTGCAAGGGATGGTGCCAGAATCAGGCATTAAGCTCTCTAATAGGCTTGTGCTCCGATAATCATATTAACGGTGCTGTCTCGTGCCCCACACTGCAATTTTAGGCCTCTCCCCTTGAATAGAATGTTTTGGCTTGATGATAATTTAAGAGTATGATTATGCATTTCTTCTCTCTGCATGTTCCAGTTCCCAAATGCCAATTGGTCATGCCCCTTCAGGTGGCTGAACTTGGCCACTGTCACAAGGTCACGCACAGCCTCGACTTCACAGACCCGGGGATTCTCAGTTGTTACACCATCAGAGCTGTGTCCTGTGGAGTCCCCTGGGAATTGTGCCATTTGTTTCCAGTATCTGCACCTGGTGATGAGGCTTTCCATTTTTCTCTGTTGCAAGTCACCCTGGGGAGCAACTCATTTGCATTAGAGCCAGGTGATTTTAGCCTGTGACTTGCTTGTCCCACTCTATTTGGAATAGCATCCGTGGTACTAATTAATGTATGTGGTCTCTGAAAAGTCACTGCTACTTTAGGGCCTTGTCTTTCTCACCCTCGCTAGCTTTCAAAGGGCTTGAAATAGAATTCTAAGAATGCCACTGTCAAGATTCTACAGGTTCAATAAATAATTACTACTTCACCCAATGACAGGAATGTTTATATTCGTTCCTGGCCCCCTGATTGATGAACACACTAGCAGAACCCTGATATCCATCTACAGCAGTGTTTTGCAGCCTTCCTAATGCTGCCATCCTTTAATACAGTTCTTCATGTTGTTCATGTTGTGGCGACCCCAGCTATAGAAGTATTTTTGTGGCTACTTCATAACTGTAATTTTGCCAGTATTATGAATTGTAGTGTACATCTCTGTGTTTTTCCTATGGTCTTTGTGACCCGAAGACACTGTGAAAAGGTTTGTTTAACTGCCCTAGCCCCCATAGAGGTCATGACCCACAGGTTGAGACCCGCTGATCTAGAACCACCTAAATTCATAACACATATGAGTCTGGAGATTTTTGCTATGGATGGCAGCTGTATGTGTCATGCCATGCTCTGCCCTTTCCTAGGCCTGCAGGTGAAAGGGAGTGAAGTCTAAGTACCAACCAGGCTACAGGCATGGCACTGAGGAAGGAAGCCTTCATTACACAAGGGTCTCATGAGCTGGACCCGACAGCACCGAAGCAGCAGACGGCAGCTTTGGGCTGGTAGGTTTTGTCGGGTTCCTGCCTGGTGAGGCAAAGGTAGTCAGGAACAAAGGGCATATACGCGGCCCAGGGCTTTGGTTCTGTAGGTATGCAGGAGCCGTAGGCTAGCCGGGGCACAGAGCTCAAAACCCAGGGAGACACATCTGGCTCTGCTTGCTCAGAAGTTTTGGTCTCTATGGGCAAGAAGAACTCTAAATGGGCAACTAGGGCATCCGGGAAACGTGCACAAAAGCATCTTTGGTTTCCTCACCAAAAAAGTGACACAAGAGCCAAATATGAGAGACATGGTGTAAAATGTGATGATTCACGCTGTGGCCCAGGCTGTTAAGTCCCGTGAGGGGTTGGGGACTCACAGAGTCGCAATAGGCTGAGCAAAGAGTATAAAGAGTGAAACCTATGACCTAATGTGTTTTCTCAGTCCCGTGTCATACTGTGGTCACAAGGGAATAGGCCAGCCTGCCGATGTTCTCTCTTCAGGCTAAGTAAGCAATCTGGCCATCTTCTACTCTACCTTCGCCCCGGAAGCCTCCCAGGCTCCCCATCCCTGGCTAATTGTTCCTTTTCTGCTCTCAGTGCTCCTATTGTCGGCACCTAACAATTTAGCACTCAGTCGGGGCCCAGCTGTGCATTCCTCTCTAATTGTTTTGGATGTGTTTATCTCTGAAGCAAAATTATAACCTCTTCTGGGCCAGGGACTCAGCCCTCTAAAGGCTATGAGAGAGCGTGGGTGTGTTTGGAGAACCTCCTGCGCGTTCCTACCAGGTTTCACACATCAGATCGTGCTTGTTCTTAAGCTGTCTCTTCCTTGCAATGAGAGACAGGTGCATTTTAACAGCCCCATTTTATAGACTGTGACACTAAGTCCAAGAAGTTGGCAAATGTCTGGAAGAGAGATGACGGAGGTAGGACCATCTTGCTATCTGGGAGTCAGAGCTACACAGGGCCACAGGGGCTTATTTGGAGGAGGAGGAGGCTTACAGACGTCATCCTGCCCTGATGGAAATCTTGGGAAGGGGACATGGCCCTGCTTTGCAGAGATTCAAAAAGAAACAACTGCGGCAGAGTCTACTGTGCCTCTCGGTCTTTTTGTTTTCTTTCTTTCTTTCTTTCTTTCTTTCTTTCTTTCTTTCTTTTTTTTGGTTTTTTGAGACAGGGTCTCTCTGTGTAGCCCTGGCTGTCCTGGACTTGCACTGTAGACCAGGCTGGCCTGGAACTCACAGCGATCCACTTGCCTCTGCCTCCCAAGTGCTGGGATTAAAGGCGTGCGCCACCACACACGGTGCCTCTTGTTCTCTTTTTCATCGTTATTCCTTCAAGGATTGTTTGTAGCTCCAGCGGGGCTACTAGGTTCTCTGCTCTTCCTGCGCCTGACTTATCCCTGTGACCCAGCAGCTGCTCTCAAATCTTTCTACATGGTCCCTGGGAAACTGCGGACTCCAGCAAGCAAAGTGAATCAAAGGCTGGCTCGCCAGTCCAAGTGCAGGTCTGTCTCTGGGACTGCGTGGCCATTCCCAAAGGCAGCTGCTACTCAGAATCAAACACTTTGCTTCCCCTGCGGGGCTGGAGGTGTAGTTGCTGGCTCTCACCTTGGTTTCCTCGGCAGGATGGACCCAAACCTTCTCTGCAGTCTCACCAAACCCCTCTGCCTCCTGCAGGCACTGCGCTGAGGAAACAGACGTCCAGCTGTATTCTCTTGTCCTTTCTTGTGACCCCCCCAGGCCACACTCTTAGGACAATAGCTCCCGGCTGAGAGTCTTCACAATGCATTCCTAATTCCTGGCCACATCCTGGATCAATATACTCATACCAACGGCCTAGGCAATAACCTCGCCACCTAATTCCTCTGCCTTGGTCTGAATACTCCTAAGGTGTTCACCCCCCACCCCCAACCCCCCCACCCCCATCATTGAAAGTTCACCCCTGCACACCCAGATCTCAGACCTGACCTCCTTTCCTCCTTAAGTGATTGCAGTCAGCTGACTTGATCTTCTGTCCCTTCCCACTGATGGTGTGTCACTTTGGACCAGACTGTCCTTTGCTCTTCTGCTGTAGCAGTCCCCTCATGAGCCTGTCCGAGAGTGGGTAGCCCAAGCTGTTGGGGGAACCCACAAAGGAGGCCCACAGCCACTAACCTCAAGTGGAACACTGACCTGCTTGTCTGGCTGTTTGATCCTTACAACGCTTCCAGGCCTCTGTGATCACTGACCCAAACTTTCCCCCCACTCTTCAACTCTCCCATCAGTCCTTGTCTCATTGCCAGGCGCCCCCCTCCCCCGTCACTGGGTGCAAAGGCTCTACACCAAGCCTGCACCTGAAGCCTCTTCCTGCTATAATAGATGGAATTGTTCATCCCCCACCCCCCACCCCCGACACACACACCTGAGCTTAGCCTTTCCTCCCAGGCTGGGGTTCTGACCTCTGCCCTGGGTACAGAGCCTTTGCTGCCTGTTGTGATTCCCTTGTACCTGCCTCTTCTCTATGGTCTCCCTCCTATCTGCAGTGACAAACTCTCAAGTTATTTTGCCCTAGTGAATAAGGACAAGCATATACACCACAACCCACGGCTGATACAGCACACTCCTCTCTGGCATGATTTTTGTTGTCGTTGTTGTTTTTTTTTAAGATTTAGTGTAGGAGTATTTTGCTTGGATGTACGTCTGTGTACCGCATGTGTGCCTGCTGTCTGTCGAGGTCAGAAAAGGGTTTTGGATGTCTTGGAGCTGGAGTTAGGGATAACTGTGAACTTCCACGTGGGTGCTGGGAATTGACCCTGGTCCTCCTCAAGAGCAATATGGGCTCCCAACAGCTGAGCTATCTCTCCAGGCCTCTGGCCACTTATTTTGACTTTTCTTTTTTTGGATTTTTGAGACAGGGTTTCTCTGTGTAGCCTTGGCTGTCCTGGACTCACTGTGTAGACCAGGCTGGCCTCGAACTCACAAAGATTGACCTGCCTCTGCCTCCCAAGTGCTGGGATTAAAGGTGTGCACCGCCATGCCCAGCTCTAAATTTATTTTTAAAAATTTATTCACTTTATATCCCAATTGGAGTCCTTTCTCTTGTCTTCTCCCAGTCCCACCCTCCCCTAGGCCTCAGAGATCAGGAGTCCTCCTCCCATACCAACTGACCCCAGCCTATCAGGTCTCATCAGGGCTGCCTGCATCCGCTTCCTCTGTGGCCTGGTAAGGCACCCTGCCAGGGGGAAGTGATCAAAGAGCAGGCAACAGAGCCCATGGTGGTAGGGACAGCCCCTGTTCCCCTCACCAAGGGACCCACAAGGAGACCCATATTGTCTACGTCTGAGTCAGGGGACCTAGGCCCTCTCCATGCATGGTCCTTGTTTGGTGCACCAGTCTCCACCGACTGGTCCCTGGGCCAGATCTGTTGGCTTTGGTGGTTCTTGTGCAACTCCTGTTCTTTTCCACTTTAAAAAATTAAAATATAGTTGCATCATTTATCCCCCTGCCATTTGTGCTTTTCTCCACCTCTCGCTGACTCCTTGGGCCATTCTTTGGTCCAGCAGTCATGGCTTGCAAAAGCCCTAAAACCATCACTAAACCAAGCATGCATCAATCTTCACCCCCCACCCTGGGTTTCTCTGCCATTTTAAGAGCTGCTGCCCCCTGCCCCCTCCACTGAGTCCCTGGCTCCTGACCACCGACTCCCACCTCCCCAAGCTCGCTCTTTCCTCCCTGCTCATTCCTGGTCTTCCTTTCCCGCTGTGAGAGAGCTCACTCTGCCTTAGGTAAGAGTGGACAGGGAGCACTCTCAGGCCCCCTGCTTGGTCCCAGGGAGCACTCTCAGGCCCCCCTCCCCCGTCCCTGCTTGGTCCACCTCCACATTCTCCTAGACTATATCACCTTATGTGTTTCATTGCCACAGCAACAGCAGCTACTCCAGCACACAGCCTGCTCAGCAGGGCGTCTCACAGGCACCTCGCACCTGCCCTGGCCAAGCTGGAATTTTGTCAGGATTCTTTCTCCATCACAGGAAATGGCCACCCCACCCCGTTGAAGCTTCTCTTCCATTCCTCCACATCTCATCAGTTGCCTAAGTCTTTGTGGTGGTGTCTGTTCTCTATTGCTCTGTTGAGACCAACACCCTCCTGGCTGTGCCCGCCCCCTCCCCCCCCCCTTCATAAGGCAGAGAATGACTTACCTATACTGCAAATTTTAGAATATAATTTCAACTTCAAATGTCTCATTGAATAGAATCCAGGCTCTGCTTAATTCTATAACTTCCTCTTATAGCCAGAAATAGCTAGAAACTCCTAGTCCTGCTTGCCTTTATTTTTATTTTTTTGTCAACTTGATACAAGCTAGAGTTATCTGGGAAGAGAAACTTCAACTGAGAAGCACCTTCATCAGAAGATTGTCTGTAGGCACTCAATAGTGGGGTGTTTTTTTTTTTCGTTGTTGTTGTTTTGTTTGCTTTTCGAGACAGTGTTTCTCTGTGTAGCCTTGGCTGTCCTGGACTCACTTTGTAGACCAGGCTGGCCTCGAAGTCACATCAATACCTGCCTCTGCCTCCCCAGTGCTGGGATTACAGGCGTGAGCCATCACCGCCCAGCCCAATAGTGCATTTTTATTTTTATTTTTATTAATGCGGGAGAGGGCCCACCCACCTGGCACTGTGCCACCCCAAGCGGGCAGTCCTAAGTGGTATAAGAAGGCAGGCTGAAGCCAGGAGCAGTATCGAAGGCCTGTAATCCCAGCACTTGGGGAGGCAGAGGCCAGTCTGGCCTACAAAGCCAGTCCAGGACAGCTAGGACTACACAGAGAAACTCTGTCTCAAAGAACCCAAACCGAACCAACGAACCAACCAACCAACGCAGGTTGTTGACCCAGTAAGCAGGGTTCCCCACTGTCGCTGTGTCAGCTCCTACCTCCTGTTGCTTCCCTTGATACCAAATCAACCTTTTCTTATCATAGCAATAGAAAAACTAAGACACTTTTCTTGGATGCCCCCCCCCCCCAAATCATGATTGTAATGAAATCGTTTTTAGTATATTTAATATTCAGGGAGGTGAAGTGTCTGTCATGCTTTCTGCTTTGCGCTCTGAGCCTAGGTTGGAAAGCAGATTTGTTGAATGTTGTGTCCCTCGCCACCCCCACCCCCCCAATAACCTAAGAGATAAGCACAATAGCTAAGTGGGTGTGGAATCCCGCTTTCAGTTACTTCCCCAAAGTCACGGGGGAAGCTGGCTGGCCCAGTTCCAGCTGCACTCAATGGAACCACGGAGGGAGTATTTCCCTTTTTTTTTTCAACGGTCAGGGCCTGGGCAGCTTTTGGCAGCTGTGGAAGACTCACGCTTTATTTCCCTGCTGCTTGCCAGCTGACTTTACTCAAAACTTCTTGGCTAGCAATCCTTGAAAGCATGTCGGTGGCTACCAAGAGCCATTTAAGGGGAAACAGATTAACAAAATGTCCATCTGAGGGCAGGGGAGAATCCAGTTTTGTCTCCTCATAAACATTTAAGAATCAAAACAGTAACCAGCAGTTAATTAAATATACAGACCTAACTTCTAATTTGCTTCTTTTAAGATGTTTCATTAGCTTTCCGAATTATAAATATAATCGTAGGGGGAAACACCCGTCAGAGTCAAGAAAAGTATATCATTTCTTTTCCTTTCTTGCCCAGGTTGACAGCAGTTAACAGTTTGTGTGAATAGAGTCAAATCCAGCTAGTTGTCTGGATTTCACGTTGCACTCTTCGGAGAATCATGTGACAAACATAAAAACAGAGCGCTCTGGAGATTGCAATCTTAACACGAACATTCCCAGAGTCAACGACTCAGAATCCTTCTGGATGGCCGCACCCACGTGTCCCGTTCATCCAAAAACAACTTGCACTTACTTTTTTCAACTGCTGACAGTAAGCGCTCCGTAGTCCAGAGCTCGAAATTCAATGGCTTCCCTTTTGGCTAACTCCATCTGATAGCCTTCTGGGGAAAAAAAAAAAAAAAGGGAACAGGTGTGGAGTGTTCATTTCTCAGAGTGATTCACTCCACAGGGTCGATCAAAGGCCTCAGCGATAAGGACGGCTAGCAGAGGTAGCTTCCTCTGCGCCCCGGGGCGGGGGGGGGGGGGGGGAGGGGAGGGGGCAGAGTGCGGTGTTCAGGGAGTGCCGGCCAGGACGGCCCACCCAGCCTTGCAAACTCGAGCAACTCCTCTGTCCGGTCTCGCCGGCTTTTCCCTAAGCCTCACCTAGGTATTCAGCGCTCAGGGGAGCATGCGGAGGCGCTGGGTTAGGGGCGCGCATGTGTGTGTGAGGGGATGTCGGCGGTCTGATGGCTAGCTGCCCCTGAAGTTGCAGATTCCGCATCAGAGCTCCCTTCATTTTGCATTCCTGGCTTCCTGAGACGCGAGTGGAACCCGGTGGAAACTCCTATCTTTGGTGGCTTCACAACCCAAAGATCCGAAGGGGCCAAACAGGCACTCTCACGCCTTGAGCACCTGGATGGCTTCAGGTATTGGTAGAGACTAAAGGTCAGGTCCACTTAGGTCCAGGTTTCCCTCTTCTCACCTCCCACGATGGATCCCTTTCACCAACCACACGCCGGGCCTGGACGGAAAAGACCCATCACAATCAAAATTCTCATCAAGCGCCGCGTAGATGGCACGGAGGGACCCCCGGTAGCTGAGTTTGGAGTAGACTCTGGGTCTCAGGAGGGATGGGGACTCTGTAGCTGCCGTTTTTCTGGGGGAAGCTACTTCCTCGGGGTGGGAGGTGGAGTACGTCTTTGGAGATCGTTCTCCCTAGAGTAGCCTAGGGTTTTCTAGGTGCAGTGAGGGGCGGAGAGCCTGGGAAGGTCCTGGGACGCGATCCCGGCGGGGCCTGGGCGCGGACTAGAGGGAGGGTACAAGTTCAGCCTTTCCCAAACTTGGGCCACCGGGCGGGAGCGCAGCCGTCCCGGCGGTGACGCTCTTGGTGGGGCGGCGTCTGATTGGCCCGTCGGGCGGGGGCGGGGCCGGAGGGACGCGGCGGGCGGCGGCGGTGCAGGGAACCGCGGCCGGGAGTGAGGCGCAGCGGCCGCGGCGGCAACAAGTGCTGGAGCTGAAGGCTAGCCGGAGCCTCCCAGACCTCGCCGGGCCGCCCGACCTCGCGTTGCGCATGGAGCGAGAGCGGCGGCGGTCGCGGGGCTGAGCCGCAGGCGCGGCTGGGACGTGGATGCGGCCGCGATCTCCCGCCCCGCCCCACCGAGCTGGAGCTGCCCCTGAACAAGGTAGGGCCGGGTGTGTGGGCACCGGCCCTGGGTCCCCGCCCGGTCGCCGCGGGCGCCCTGAGCTCCCGCTGCTCCTCTGGCTCCAGAGGTGTCTGCGCATCCGCTCCTTCTGGTCCCTCTGACGCCCCGGTTCCCCGGTTTCCTCACCCTCACTTCCCTGGCCTCCGCACATCACTTCCCTGGCACCTCCGGGACCTCCTCGCCGGCCTCCTCTCCTCCTGCCGGGCTTCCCTCTCCTCCGGGTCCTTCTCCCCTCCTTCGCAGCCTCCTCATCCCCCCACTCTCCGGGCCTCCACCTCCTTCCCGGCCTCTTTACCTGCACCCACAGGGAGGGAGCAGCGGCACCCTGGGCCGCACTGCACCCCGCACACGCGGGCCTGGGCGGCAGGGGAGCCTCGCGCGCGGTGTGCTGCCCCGCCCGCCCGCGCACTGCGCCGGTCTCCCGTGCCGCAGGGGCAGATCAGGTGTTTGTGAGCCTCTGGTCGCCGATTTCCATCCCTCCCTTCCCCCTCCACACACCCCGGCCAACCGCTGGCACTGTTACCTCCGGGTCCCCAAAGATTGGTTTCTGTGAAACTTCAGGAAAGCCTTTCGCTTTGACCTCTAAAAAAATATTCCACGCCGCCCGCGTTGAATGATTAACCAGACTCAGGACAGAGCTTGGGGTGCTGGCCCTGCGATAGCAGGTGGGCGCACCTGCGGGGCGGGAACCCTTCTGAGGGCGGAACACCTAGCACTGCCGAGGGGCCTCTGAGCTCCCGGGTCTTGCGTGGAAAGGAAGCCCAGTGGAGACTCCTCCCTAGTGTCACGGCGTGCGAGGTCATCTTGAAAAGTAATGTACATATTTTGTAACCTGGGCTGGCTTGCAGGCTCGCTCCTGCCTCAAATACAGGGTGGCTGGTCTTTGCTCCCCAGCCTGCGCTGGTCACCTCAACACCCCCAACTTGGTAGACTGCTGAGAACGATTAAACCGGTTTTGCTGTAACCCTCCCCGATGCAAGGTTTCGAAGCCAGTGTGTGAAAATGGGCATTTAGTGACAACAGATTCTATTAGCCTATGTGCCACGGAAGGTGATGGGATGGTTAACGGGGAGGCCACTGGCCCTGGGGTGGAACAAGAAAGGCAGGGCCGCGGCCCAGCCCAGAGTGTGCTTCAAGGGGGTTCAGAATGCGTACCCGGAGTGGGGACCCACTCGGGGCAGGCAGATCACTTATCCCCTGTCCTAGGCCGACTTCGGTTTCTTTTGAATAGAGATTATGCAACCTGGTGGAACCGGGAAGTTTTTACGCCCATTCCGCGAGAGCTTTAGTCTTGGTTAGGTTTTCAGACCAAAGAGGTGTGCTGGAGCCCTGTAGAACTCGCCTGAGTAATTTCCACCCTTTCCAGAGCCTACGGATGTGTTTATCAGCAGATCTGCTCCGAACTCCTTTCTCAGCGCGGATGGAATACTGTTTTCCCCCTCGGGACTCAGCCTGTAGCTCTTAACTTAGTGTTTTTGTGTTGATGGCAAGTATAAAGAAATACAGAATAAATGTAAGAGTCTCTTCATTAGTGTTGTTTCTACCACGTGCTGTTAAATGACGATAGTTTTTTTTCTATGAGCTTTGTTTCCCCTATTTAGTTTCTGGAAACGGGATACTTGGTTTGTAAGACCATTTTTTTTTTTTTGTTTGTTTGTTTTTTTGTTTTTTGAGGACAAATAAGATGCTTAACCAAGAGACCACAGCGAAGTTCCTGCTGGCCTCAGCTTTCCCTTGCCAAAAACCACCCATCAGTTGGGACCATTGAGATCTGTCTAGCCTAAAGTCACCCACAGAGCAGATTTTTAAGACCTAAGGGAAAGGTAGTCTTTGAGAAAAATAAGCACAATTTGCTTATCAATTGCTTTTCCCTAAACCCGTTGCTTTTGAAGGCCTGGGCATCGAGATGGCTTAAGGATTTGAAGATATGCTTGTTTAAAAAAAAAAAAAATCATTCAAAGCTGGACATGTGGTGCATGCCTGTAATCCCAGCATTCAGAAGGCTAAGGGCTGGCAGATCACCGAGGTCAAAAGGCCAGCCTGGGCTACAGAGAAACCTTGTCCTGGAAAACCAAAAAAAAAAAAAAATCATTTGGATTTCCCTAATTCTAATATACTACAGTTATGCTAAAAAGGGAAAGGGAGGACGGATATTTTACTGTTGAGGTTCCACTATACTGTTTGCCCAAATGTGTGTGCGTGTTTTTTAAGGCTTATATTAGGAAACAAGATCCAACAACCATTGCTCACCTTAAAATTCCGCTGGTTGGTTTAAAAGCTGGGATATTCTATATTAGAACGAGTGGGGCTTTTTTCAGATGATGAGGGATCGAGAGAAAGAAACTGTACTTGGCTACTGTCCTGTTTTTAAACCACAATGTAGGGCCAGGCATGGGGCCCACACCTGTAATCTCAGCACTTGGGAGGAAGATAAGCAGATTTCTGAGTTCTAGGACAGCCAGAGCTACATAGATAAACCTTATCTCAAAAACAAAGAGAAAATAACTCATAATTTAGGGTCTTTGCCTGACCTATCTTGACACATTGGGTGGTTGCTGTTAATTCATTCTAACCAGTTTAATGAGCATAATATTTGACTCTTTGGGGATTTTTAAAACAGCCTTACTGGACACGTCTGCTCATTCTTCAAAAATTACTAAGTACAATTCATAAATGTGAGTTTTATAAGCAGACCAATATTTAGTAGTAATACAACCTATTATAATACACAAATAATGGTACATAAACTACCAAAACTCAGGAATTATCGTAGAGGTCTTTTGGTCTTCTGTAGCTGCTTTGGGGTAAAAAAATCACTGTGGTCAGTTGTCTGGCATTTGTGTGTGTGTGTGTGTGTGTGTGTGTGTGTGTGTGTGTGTGTGTGTGCGCGCGTGCGCGCGGATTAAAGTAGGAATTGAGTGAGGCTTACTTCTTTTGAAAGCAATAAGTATTTCTTAACTATTTAACGGAAACCGTCCAGTAAAGGAGACAGCACATAAGCCCCGCCCCGCCCAGCCCAGCCCAGCCTAGTCGGCCCTACCCCAGATGTAGCTCCAGCTGTCTCTTTCTCCCTTCTGGAGTGGGCAATTGCTGAATATAGTCAAATGGCATGATGAATATATTCCTCTCTGGAGAGGCAATTACTGTTTGGATAAGAGGTGTGTGCATGTGTGGGGTGAGGCTTTTTGAGGATTGATGTAATGGTTTCATCATCACTCGCTGGCAGAGCCGCTTTGCCAGTCGGAACACAGCCTGGATGTGAAGCAGGAAGCCTTCACTGTTTCATAGAGGGTTTGTTCCTGATGTGGGTACTACCGGAAACGTTGCCCCTACTGTGAGGTTTTCACTTTTGTTGCCAGCTTTGTTTGCTTGGCATAGCTTAATTATTGTAACAAAACCCAACCTTTTTGAGAGCCAACATTTTATCTGATTAAATTATAATGCGTACTTTAACATTTATGAACGGTTAGGTGCCCACATTTCCTTATATAAATGTAGGAAATTATTAAAAAGTATTTCCTGTGTCTCTTTAGATAGTCTTTCCAGCAGAGTTTATATATTTGGTTATTTTAATTCTGTGGGGAAATTTTCAGTAGTCAAGAAATTGACACTACAGCCAGTGTAGTGGCGCACGCCTTTAATCCCAGCACTGAGGGAGGCAGAGGCAGGTGGATCTCTGAGTTTTGAGGTCTACAGCCAGGGATAGTACACAGAGAAACCCTGTCTCAACAAACAAACAATCAAACCAAAAATAAATAAGTAAAAGTGATACTTGTCACATTCTGTGACATTTTCAACTAGGTTTACTTAGATTCTTCACTCTGATGAGATTAGGATGCATATTGCTTAGTAGGCATTCTTTTTTTTTTTTTTTTTTTTTTTAACCTTATTATTCAAAGTCATCGGTTCTAAGAGGATAGCAAGGCTCTCTGAGCTGTGATAAGGTAGTTTGCTAGTTAGGAACATGAAGTTGCAGTCAGTTAGCTGAGGTTTTGTTTTTTGTTAAGGAGACGTAGTGTGAAGGTTTATGTTTACGGTAAGAAATAGAAACTGTATCTGCTTCATAAGGTTACTGTGCTCCTTTTATAAAAGGCGCTCCCGCTGAAGGGTGAGGTCATTGGCGACATCATTCATGGCGCTGTGTTGTTGTAGATCGGGCTTACCTGGCTTCCAGTTAATTGCAGTCAGCCATAGCATTTGTAGTGTTTCATAAGCTGTGGGGTTTGAAATTCTGTTTTGCCACCACCTCCATGATCATGGGCAAGTTGCTTGGGCCTCCCTGAACCTCGTTTCTTCTCAACGTGAGATGCTAGGAAAATTAAAGTGACACAGCTAAGGTATCTGGGCTGGTGAGGTACCTCAGTGGGTTTGGGGGTGCCTGCCATCAAGCCTGCCATCTGAGTTCAGTGCCTGGACCTTATGAGCATGGTGGAGGGAGAGAAACATCTCACACAGGCTGTCTTCTGACCTTGACTTCTGTGCTGTGGCGGCCGGTCACATGCATAATCTCATACAAGCAAATTTAATAAACCACTAACACTGTTCCCGGGAAGGTGATAGCTGAAGGAATTACATATTCACAGTTTAAACAAGTGATGTCATCATCAAAGCTAATTTAGTCTTGTTTTGAGACAGGGTCTCAAATACTCTCACTACCCTGGATGTCCTGGAACTCAACATGTAGATGGGGCAGATCCTCTGTGGCATTTAGTTTAAATAAGATGCATTTATTTATTTATTTATTTATTTATTTATTTATTTATTTATTGGTTTTTCGAGACGAGGTCTCTCTGTGTAGCCTTGACTGTCCTGGACTCGCTTTGTAGACCAGGCTGGCCTCGAACTCACAGCAATCTGCCTACCTCTGCCTCCCGAGTGCTGGGATTAAAGGCCACCACGCCCAGCTTAAAGCTGACCTCTTATCTTTCATTGATTTATCACTGATGAGCCACATTTAGACGCCTCACTGTTTGGGCACCTGCTTGGTGTGAGCTAGCTTGTAGAAGGTGAGGTGGTGAGAGCTCCTGAGGAGCCCTGACTAAGCACCCGAGTGCTCAGACAGCATTTGCCCCTTTGTGTTTGGTGAGCGAGTTATTTCAAAAGCGAGAGCACATTGCCAGTTGTTTTGGTTTCGTGCTTCATTCTGGCCCTTTAAACCACTCTCAGTGTATCAGCTCACGTGATTCCCTTGCGTGTTAATGGGTACTTCTCAATCCTTAAATGCGGCTTGGATCATACTTTTTTCCCTAAAAGGATCTTTTTTTACTTACATTTATTCAAGATATCTTAAAGGAAATTGCCTTTGGTCGCACTGCATGTTAAGGATAATTTTCTGTCACCAACTTCATTTGTACCCTTCTAGGAGCTCATCTCTGCATTTCAGATCTTCTAGAATGACCAGGAAAAGTGTATTGCTGGATTAGGCGCCATTGACACCTGTGGGTCTGTCTTAGAGGGTGCCTGACAGATACATCAAGTCTTTGAAAGGCTTGAAATCCTTTGAGACACTGTGGCCTCTCTTGTGACTGACTTTTGCTCAGAGAAGTTGCCACGTTGTTCCTGGCAGTGCTTGAGAGGGGATGGTGGCTGGAGACCATTGTGTTTGCGGGTAGATTGTTATGGTGTGGGTCCTCTCTGCGCCCATTGGGTCTGGAGAGGGCTGGTCAGCAGTGCTTCCTTACTGCTACATTGGGAACAGACAAGAAAGGCTTCCTGAGGGAAAGGCGCCTTGAGACGTCACTACGTGGGATAAACAAAAGGCACTTCAAGAGCAGGGAAGGCAGCCAGAGGGCTGAGGGCTATGGATGGTGCAGTAAGAGGCTCCCGCAGCCAAGGTCCGGGGACACCCTCGCCACACCTCAGCTTTAGGGAACAGGGGAGGAGGCACAACCTTAGTGACCGTGCAGAGATAGTTGGGAGGGAGTGGAGGGAGGGAATGCTCTTGCCCTTGTTGAGGAAGATGAGCTTGAGGCAGAGGTGGCTCAGAGGCCCGGTATCATGTGTGTTCCTGTAGACAGTCTGTTTCCTGTTATCCTGCACGTGTGTGCATCCTCACAAGCTAGAGGGGGCTGTTAAAAACGGAAATGGCCGGAGGTCACTTCTCTGTTCTGACTTCTGTCTCTGTTGCAATATTACTGGAAGCTCAGGTGCCTCCTACTAGGACAATTTACTTTGTTCCTTTCTCCCGTCCCATTACTCTCCTGGCCTTCGGCTCTGGCTCTTGTGTCCTCCGCTTCCCCCTCCCCGGCCACCCCACCACCATCCCCTACCCCTGTGTAGTGGTGTTCTACCCTTCTCGCTCCGCCATCAGTGTTCGCTTCATTCCCCTCTGCTCACCATGTTTACCAGCCTCTGTCCGTTTTAGGAACTGCATGTTGCCATTTGTTGACTTGACCTCATTGGTCTTGGGGGGTGGGGGCGGGTGGTCCAGTGTTAAAGTGTACATCTCCTTTGACAGAGATGAGAGGGTGAAAAAACCCCCCGACTCATTGTGGGATGGTAGGGGCTTGCCTCTGGAAACCCTCAGGAAGATGTGCAGGAAGGTGAACCAAGCCCAGGCAGATGTGATTGAGTAGAGTTGGTGTCTACGAGGGTCCCAGGGACCAGAGTGCCTGCCCAGGGCCAAGGGGACTACCATTTGTCCCCACATTGAGGCCCCTGGCCAGGATCCAAAGCTGGCAAAGTCAGGAGAAAGAGGAGGTATTAGGGGAAAGTGGAGCTGAGGCCATGACAAGAGTGTTGGGCCTGTAAGTCAGCAGATGTACTGGGAAGGGTAGAGCAGGGCTAGGAACATGGCAGGAGAGTATGCCCGTAACCACCAGACAGTGCAGAATTTGGGGTTGCTGTTTGGCCCAGATCCTAGGGGAGCAGTGTCTGCTGTTATAAGAGTGGGAGTCTGGGACAGTGGCCGTGGGCCAGGCCTCATGACCAGCCCAGTAGAGATTTATTGAAGGTGGTTTTGACTCTGGGGCTGATGACAAGCATCTTGGTAACCATGGGAAATGGTTAAAGGCCGTGGTTCCTACACCTCTGCACAAACTTGTATTTGTATACAGTTTTAAGGCTGTCTGGTAAGCACAATTTGAATCCCAGCGCTGGGAAGCGGAGGCGGGTGGATCTCTTGAGTTTTAAGCCCAGCCTGGCCTACTTTTTCTAGACTAGCCAAGGATATATAGTGAGACCCTGTCTTTAGATGCCCCAGAGCCACATTCACACACAAATGGGTGAAGTTAATGTTCCAAGTCTGTGCTGTGAAGGGTCTTACGTTCTAGCAAGATCCTATGAGCCATGAACTAACTCCACACTTAACAGTTCAAGTTCAGGCTTTTAAGAAGTTGTCCTTTGAGAGACTTGATACCCTATGAGCATATACAGGGAGAAGAGGTCCCCCTCAGTCACAGTCATAGGGGAAGGGAGTAAGGGGAAAATGGGAGGGAGGGAGGAATGGGAGGATACAAGGGATGGGATAACCATTGAGATGTAATATGAATAAATTAATAAAATATATTTTAAAAAAAGAAAAAAAAAAGAAGAAATTGTCCTTTGAAATGCACTACCAGTTGTGTCTGCTCCCTTAAATGAACCCTTTAGGTCTGTCAAGCGAGGCCCATGACATTTAAAAATCAAATTATTTGAATTATTTGCCTTAACATTAAAAAGGATCAAAGTGCGTTTAGAAACGGATGCCACCCTCTGAATCCTTGAGCTCTGCAGTGGGGAAGTCAACTAAAGATGAAAAGAAAAGAATAGAAAATAATGATTTGTTGGACCCTAGTGTCTAATTCAGGAAGGGGGTCGCCGCGAGAGACCACTCAAGTCACTCAGGCTGGAGGTATATGTAAAATGTATTACTGACACATCAGAAGTCCCAATTGTCGATGTGTCAGGGTCCCTCAGCACTCGGGAGGTGGAGGACCCCGAGTAGCTGTTACAGGCTAGTTCTTAAAGGCTGACACCACAAAGCAGGTGAGGTTGCTTATCAAGTTAGACCATATGGACATTAGGACATCTGGCATTGGGAAGCTCTTTGTGGGGGCTTGGGTGTGGGTCTCTAGAGGGGTTACTAAAAGCCGTATGGGGACATCTGATATATGGAAACTTACATGTAACTATTCTGGGAACTAGGGTGGAACTTTTGAAGTTAGCATCAACGAGAACTGGGAGAGGTGAGCAAAGCCGGACAAGCGAACAAGCATCTTGTATTTTACAATTTTACAGTTTCTCAGATTCAACAATAAAAATAACACAAGTTACAGAAACACCATCACAGCTACTCCTGTAGCTCCTGCACTGTGCTGGTGCACCAGGCTCTGTGGGACGAGCTGGGTGCTCTTAGAGGAGGGAGGCCTTGAGAGCCCTGGCCTCCTGGAGTCGCTCCCTGATGGACACCAGTTGTGCCTTGTTCGCCTTGGTAGTTTTAAATGAGAGGCCACCATTTCACTATTCCTTGCCACATAAGGAATTCATTCTCTTCAAATGAACTTAAAATATCTCCCATGAATACTATTTTTAACCGAATGTTTTCTTTTGAGTTTTTGTTCTCAAGGTTCTGCTGGATCTTCTATTTAAAAAAACAAAACAAAACAAACATCTCTTTATAATGGAACATTTCAAATCTGGTTTTGGGACGCCTCGGGCGATCCTGCTGATCTTGCCCCACCCTGCCGGTATCCTGTCTACAGCAGGCCCTAAGCAGAAAAGAGAGGCAAGTGTCCCTGGGTAGGGTAGGGCAGGTGTACCGCGCCAGCCGTGGAGGATGGCAGCCCTGTGGTTCCCTATAGTCCGTGCTGGGATTGAGGACCCGACAGGAATCACTTGTTAAAAGACACTGGGTTTCCTGTCGGTTGCACGCTGTGCCAGTGTAGTGAATGAACGCTAATTTTTCCTGCCAAGTAGGCAGAGAAAGATCCATCACTACTTTGTTTCGCCTCTTTAAATATGGAGCCATTAGACTTGGTTGAATGACTGAGTGGTGTCTCCACCCTGCCTTTAAACAGGACATTGAGATGAAAGGCCAAAATGTCACTGTTTTCAGGGTTATGTTTAAATCTATATGCTTTATTTTGATGTTTAAACAGCTTAGCTGAGACTGTGGCAGATCCCTCTCAGTGAGGAGTTGAAACGGAGGCAGCATCCAAGAGGATGGGGAGAAATCACAGATGGGGCCCAAGGGACCCAGCGCAGGGTAGTATGTCACTAGGACGTTCCTTACCATAGACAAAAGGGGGTGCTGCAGAGGTTGCACCATGCATGGGCAGAGAGCTGTCCGACTCTTACTGGAGGGGTGCTGGGGGAGCACCCATCTTTCGGGGCTCTTGAGGTGGAGTGTACAGCCTGTCTCTCTCTGGCCTCGGAGGGAGGATGGGGTGGCACCGGGAAGGGAGAGCCCTCTGTCAAGGCTTTTCAGAGTGGCACTTCTGGATGGCTAGGGGGTCAGCTCCCCTTAGCCCTGCTACTCCATACTGCTCCGACCTAGGGGCAAAGGGCAGACAGCATTTGGGTCTCTAGGGCCTGCTGCCTCCCGCTTCTCACAGGGGAACCTCAGCCAAGTTTCGGATCTTAGGGGCCAGCTTAGCGAGGAAGGAGGCATTGTAATGGTTCTCCTGGCTCATGCATTCTGTGGGCCATTGTATACTGCAGGCTAGGAGGATCACTCTGACACCGCCTGAGGATGTAAGTGTGCAACTAGTTTAAATTTTCCTACTTAGAGCCAACAAGGACTAGAGTTAATATATAATATACCAAGTACTGCGTTTCACCGTTTGTTTGTTTGTTTGTTTTGCCTGACTAACAATGAAACCCAAGGTCTGGGGCATGCTAGCCGAGTGCTCTGCCTCTCCGCTGCATCCCCAGGCTCTGCTGTGGTTTCCATGCAGTTTCTATCCCTGCTGGGATCATAGGTATACACCACGGACAGCTGGGGTGTGTGGTGCTGAGGATCAAATCCAGGGCTTCTGGCAGCCCAGACAGGCTCCCAATCAAGCCGAGGCACACCCACAGTTCTCACGCATGGTTTTAGAAGAGTCGGGTAGCTGTCCTCTAAAAAACCGTGACGCAGTAAGTGCAGGAGCCCTGGAGTCTCAGACTGTGGTCTCTTGTTTCCCTTGGTGTCTTCTTCACAGTAACCAAGGACACATTCTCTTTTGGGAAAATGTGTCACTGCAAGCCTTCGTCCTAACAGCGGAGAAGTTGAGACTTCCCAAAGCAATTTATTAGGTTACTTAACATATATACACAACAGATGTCATTGGTGTAAGTTTAAATATTTACTGGCGTTACAAAAGAGGATAATTATGGGACTGGACAGATAGCTTAGTGGTCAAGAGCAGTGATTGCTCTTCCAAAGGTCCTGAGTTCAATTCCCAGCAACCACATGGTGGCTCACAACCATCTATAGTGAGATCTGGTTCCCACGTCTGGCCTGCAGGCCTACATGCTGGCAGAATACTGTATAAATAATAAATAAATAAATTTTTTTTAAAAACAGGATAATTATTAATGTGCTCGGTGCAGTTCCAACTTACAGTGTGCTCACAGTGCCCTCTGACTTAGAGGTTATGGCTTTTATTTTGGAAGGGAAGGCAATAAGCCTTTGTATTTGTAGGAAAGTTATGGAGATGTTCTCAAGCTATATTTCACAGAGCACAGGAATTACCAAATATAATTTGGCAGAATTGAGGAAGATAGTTTGCCCATAGAGGATCTGCTGAGGACACGTTAAATTTGTGTTGTTTGTTGTTCTGAGGCAGAGTCTTATTGGGTGACTCAGATGTCTTCACATGTTGTTTGTTTGTTGTTCTGAGGCAGAGTCTCACTGGGTGACTCACATGTCTTCACACATACTTGTCCTCCCGACTCCCCAAGTGATGGACAGACATACGGGAGCGTGACATCGTGTCTAGCCTTACGTACGTGATTGAAAGTTTTATTTTTATTTTTTACTTAATCTGTGTGTGTGTGTGTGTGTGTGTGTGTGTGTGTGTGTGTGTGTGTGCACGTGCCACGTATGCATGTGCCCATTGAGGCCAGAAGGCTTTGGATTCCCTGGAGCTGGAGTTACAGGTGGTTTGAGCCTCTCCATGTAGGTGCTGGGAACTGAACCTGGGTTCTTGGAAGAACAGCAGGTGTTCATAACCACTGAGCCACCTCTCTATCCTTGATTTGGAAATGTCTAGAAGATTTATTTAAAAGTGCATGCCTGCACATTTGCCTCTAGGAGCTAGTCTAACAGTTACTTACACTTTTGACCCTGGCTGCTTTTACTGGCTTTTTAGTGTATGAGTCTGTGGAAACGGGATCGCCAACCCCCAGCTACCAGCTCCCAAGATTACCAAGCCAAGACCAGTGTGCTGTTTATTGCCAGAAGCAATTACTCGCTTTATATAATGGAATTCTGTTTCTAGTCCAGTACTGTAATCTATGCTTGTGCTTGTGCGTTTTTAAAATTAATTTTTAATTGCCTTTGTCACCCCCCCCACCCTCCCCCCACTCCCACCCCGGTCCCTCCGGCCTGTGTTTGTTTATAGACCAATTTAACTGTGACTGTGTCCTGAGAGGTGTTTTCAGGTACCTCTACTGTTTTGAGGGTGGCTCTGGGTAACATGGTCCTAAGTAACAGTAAGTGAAGTGTTAAGGGGAAAAGGCATTAGATCTTACTGAAGAAGTGTGACGGGGACTGGCAAGTAGCCAGCCAAGGACTAGGAGGGAAATTGTGGCCTGTATGTAAAACTGTCCAAGGATGATTGGCTCAAGCTGTGTCAGAGACTTAGTCAGAAAGAGCTGTGAGGGGGTGGCTGTATCTGCTAGTTACCTCAGCACACCTGAGAGGTACAACCCTGAGGACAAGGAGCCCAAGGTCATTCCCCGGGTGTAGGGAATTCAAGGCCACCCTGGTTTCCGACCCAATCTAAGTGACAACAGAAAAGTTTTCCTTTTATGCCCTACCATTGCCTTCTCCCCCCACGCTACGCCCCCTGCCCCATCCCCTACCCCAGTCCCGCCCCGCCCCTTTGCCCCGCCCCTATGCCCCGCCCCTAGAGCCTGATGTGTTTCTTGTCCTCATATTTGTTGTCTGTGGAGTGCAGACTGACAAAAGATAAGAGTCCTGGTGTCTTTTCAGACTTGTTATCACGGAGTGATAAGTCAGATAAATGTGCGGGAGATGCCAGAGGAAGAATAAAAAGCCATCCCAAAGGTGTGTGTGTGTGTGTGTGAGAGAGAGAGAGAGAGAGAGAGAGAGAGAGAGAGAGAGAAGTTCAAGACACGGGATCTTTGGTGGTTGTTTTGTTCATGAGCTAAAACTTGTAGACTGGAAAAAGACTTCATCTCACTGCAGGTTGACAGTGATGTGTTGGTCCTCCCTGTGGGTGATGTCAGCGCCCTGAGGCTCTTGTCTCTCAGGACTTTGGTCCTCTTCTATAAATGAGATGATGATCTATAAAGGTCTGTAAGGAAGTCAGTATGATTTCCTGGACTAGAAATTTGTTTCTCTCTGCAGCTGGGCTGTGAACCTTCGGGAATGCCCGCTTATGTGTGTTGTTGGAAAACCAAGTGAATGCAGTTGTGCCTGGTCCTGTTTCTCTTTGCCTTTTGTCACGGGCCAGTTGCTCTCAGGGCAGGAGAGACTGGGTTGTGGCCACACGGGTTCCCTCATGTCTGGCTCGGCTGCTGGAGGGAGCTGAAGGCTGAAAGTTTTACAGAAGGTTTGCAGGAACATGTTTGTGGCTGGGCTAGCTTAGGCCTTTGCCAATCTTTCATTCTTTAGTGTGAATAAGTAACTAACCAACAGTAACTCATGAGTCATAAAACACCAACGGGGATTCCACCATGGCATGAGTGATGCCTGTTACCTGACCAGCGTGGCCTCAGTCCAGAGATTGATACCCAGTTGGCTTTTTGTTAGATGTTATGTTGTTTTCAACTTGGTTTTTTTTTTTTTTTTCTAAAGACCTCTCAGTCCTTGGGTTGGTTTTGTTTTTTGTTTTTTGTTTTGTTTTTTGTTTTGGAGTTGTTTATGCTTTTCAAGTATCAACAAATGCCGTGATTAACAGGTGCTTTTCATTAGAGGATCTTGCCCTCTTTGATGTTGCCGGCAGTAGACAGTACAGGAGCACAGACTCTGGGTTGGGTTCAAAGGTCAAAGCTCAACTCCACTGGGACTAGCTCTCTGTCCTCAACCTGATTGCTTCACATTTGGGAGCTGGTTGTGAAAACGAAATCACACGTGAATATCCCGATAGGACAATGGGCCAAGGACAGAGTAGGGAACTTAGGAAAGAAGCCAGCCCCGCCCCAGAAGATGGTAAGTGAAAAAACAGAGACTGGTCTTGTCTAGTGACATTAAGGACAGTGTTCAAAATCAGTGCATGACCTTGTGTGCTTGGGTGTACAGTGACCGAGGTCAGTGTGACCTCCCCCTGGTGGGTGTGGCCACACTACCTCCCGTGCTAAATGACTTCAAAAGTATGTGTCCTCTTTGCCATTTTCCTGAAATATGGCAAAAGAAAAGTGGCACGTTGTCACTTTTCCCGTTAGGGGGGCATCCGAAGAGCCCATGCCATGCTGTTGGTAAGCAGCTGGTAAGGCAGAGGAGCTGTGTCTGTAGGCAGGTGTGTGCGGAGCTGGGAGGAGACTTTAAACCACCTGTGCCTCAGCGAACCCCAAAGTCAGCTGGGTCTGTATTCACCACAGACATTCTAGTTGGAGGCCTTTGTTTTCTCTTTACCTCACGTTGTATGTGATGTAGCCGATCAGCTTTCATTTTTAAGCAGAGGTGTGAAAGAAAACATGGTCCTGTAATCTGTCTGGCAGCCCAGTCGAAGCATCTGTCAGGTTAGCCAGCAGCAGCAGCAGCAGCAGCAGCAGCAGCAGCAGCAGCAGCAGCAGAAGCAGCAGGTCTCTCTAACAAGGAGAGCCCATGCATGGAACCACCAGCTCCTACCCACTCTGACCTAGTGGCTCCAGAGTCTGTCTGTCCGCAGGTGCTTCTTACTGTGGTAGCATAGTGAAGCCTACAAGTCTGCACCCATCCCTCAGCCTGCATGTGCACACACCTGAGCCCTGTGGGGCTGCCTGTCTAGTGAGATAGCCAGGAAAGCTTGGCCCTGAGTCACACTGTGCTGGCCTGGTCACCTGTAGTGACTTAGCAGTCTCTGGAAGAGGGAAGACATCTTCAGGGAACGCTGTGAGATTTCCTGAGATTTCCTCTCAAACCTGACACTGACCACTACTTCTGAAGCCCAGATCCCCTAACTCCGTACGTCTTTGCTTCCTGTTGCCCCTCAGTGCATAATACTGGAGGTGGATTTATGAAATGTATAGACTTCGTGGAACTCACCAGCCCACGTGTAAGTGACTTTTCCAGTATCTTTTTCAGACAAGGTCGTATGTATTGAATCGGTCCAGTTTCTACTTTATATTCACTGTTTCTGTGACCTTGTCGGAGGCTGAACCACCGTGCCTCTGAGGCAGCGTCTTGATGTGTAACGGCAATAGAGCCCTTGCCTGGAGCAGATGTCTG
Organism: Acomys percivali; assembly: GCA_907169655.1. NCBI lineage: Eukaryota > Metazoa > Chordata > Mammalia > Rodentia > Muridae > Acomys > Acomys percivali. The sequence goes on along the minus strand of OU015747.1, from coordinate 51,238,998 downwards.
TCTATGTGTAGGCCACCCTGACCAGGAGAGGAAGGGGAGCTGGTGTGTGTTAGGTGGGAGTCCTGATCGCCAGCTCAGGAGGGGGGGCGGTGGGACTGGAGTCATGCCTTGACCTCATGGCACCCGTAGGGGACCCATCAGCTTGGGAGCCGGGCATGGTAGCGAGCACCTTGGGGGTGCATATAGGTGCAGGGCTCAACTGAAGGGAGATGAGATGACAGTGAGGAGAAACAAATGACAAAATGGAAGGAAGGAACCCAGGACGTGACTTGGGCTTGAAGAGAGAGAGAGACAGAGACAGAGACAGAGAGAGCAGAGAGAAGGAAGAAGAAGCAGAGAAAGAAACAAGAAATTCTGGGGTTTTCCCCCTGGTGCCCAGAACCAGAGAAACTGTCTGTTAGACATTTCGAAACTATCCCAAGCTAGTTTCAGGAGTTAGAAGTGATAAACCATGTGTCCTCCTTTTGGAGGGTTCAGTGGGTGGATGAAAATGTATTAGTCAGTGAAGAACAATTCGGTGCCAGAAGCAAGAGCCACAGAAGAGGGCTGTTGGATGGCATGGTGTGGCAGAGAGTAAGCTGGCATGTAGATTGTATCAGTCCCATGTGCACATGAGGAAACGGGCTTGAGAGGTCAGGTAAATAGTAGGTTAGCTTTGATTATCCAACGGAAGACACCAGACTGGTTTTCGGCCTGATTGAAGGTCTAGACTGTTTCTATCTGCTAGCCCTGGTTTTATGTTTTTGTTTTCCCTTTTTTTTGGGGGTGGGATGGGGTGGGCATGGGAATATTTTTGTTTTTGTTTTTGAGACAAGGTTTCTCTATATAGCCCTGGCTGTCCTAGAACTCATTCTGTAGACCAGGCTGGCCTCAAATTCAGCTAATTGCCAGCATCTGCCTCCTGAGTGCTGGGATTAAAGGTGTGCGCCACAACCTACTGGCACTAGCCCCGTTTTTAAATTACATAACCTTTCCACTGAGGACTGTACAGTCCTCTCCAGCTTCATTAAAGCCTGGATAGGTGACCTCTGTTGTTTGTTTTTCTCCTTTTCTGAATGGCCTGCATACATTTATTTGAAGGATACATACAGAGGAGGATTTATGTTGTTTTGTTCCTGGTGCTGAAGATGGAACTCCGGGCCTCTTGAATGCTGGGCAAGATGCTCTGCACAAGATAGATCCTAGCTTAGCCCTGTGATTAATTTTATTTCAATGATAAATTCCATTTGCGCCAATTAGCCATAATGGGCTCTAGAGGAGGGTATGTGAGGATCAGAACATGTCCTGCCAGACACTTTGATCTGTTCTTCTGCCTGTGGGGACATGTGGCAGACTTCACTGGAAACGCTCTTCCCTTTTAAGTTTGGACAAGGAGGGGAAAACTAGTAACTAGGAACCCAGCTCCTTAGACTCAGCCTGTCATTGTTCCATGGCTGGTCGACAGAAAGCACTGGCAGCCGCGCTTCCCTGACCTGGTGCCAAGGGGACTCTTAGGGTTCCCCTGCCCAGCCTTGGCAAGAACCTAGCCAGGAATGGCCCAGACCGTCTGGTCCCGCTGATCGCCCGCCCTGGTAATCTGCCATCTGCTATTTTGCTGGAAGCTGTTCTCCTCACAGAACCGCTTAGCTGCAAGCTGCGTCTGTGTGTCTGTCTCTCTCTCTGTGTGTGTGTGTGTGTGCGCACGCGCGCACCTAGGACCTAGGAAAGGCAGGCAAGCAGCAGGCTGCAGATGGGAGCTCGGGAGGTGAAGGTGTTAGGAAAGCAGGTCCCCAGCGCAGTGGGGCACAGGAGCGTACAGTGCCCACTGTTAGGCTAGGGCAGCAGGGGTGGCCTTGCTTCTCTCCTGTTCTCTGAGATTGGTTGGATTTGAACAGCAGTGAGCCAGGCTCCATTTAGAGGCCTATAACTCACTCTCCCGTGTAAAGCCGTAAGCTTGGCTTCTAGCCTTGCCTTAGTGAGATTGAGTTGGATTGTCTGGTCACCTTTATTTTACTAGAAAGGTCATGCCTTTCTTTTACTTCTGAAGTGTGTCGCCAAAGTTTCTCTTGCTGTGGCAAGTTGTGTGCTAAGTGGACTTGAAGGTGGAAAAGGTTTATTTGTCCCATGCTTCTGGTCCATGGTCACTTTGTCACATTGCATTTGGGCCTGTGGTGGCCCAACACCTCCTGGTGGGGGCATGCGGCTGAGGGAACTAGTCACCGAGTGACAGTGAGGAAGTGAGTTGAAGAAAGGAATAGATTGGGCCTCAGTTTCCCAGCTTCCTTCCACTAGGGCATCTCTACTTCCCAACGGCCCCAAGACCACTTGGTGGGAGTGTCAGGGGCAGGGACCAGGCCTTTGCCGGGCATTTAAGGCCCAAGCCCCATAGCACCTTGGTACTGGGGGCAGCGCATCCTGATGCCTGCAGGTTTTTCTTGGATGTGTTGCTAGTGCTGTCCCTGGTTGGCTGTTGTTGGGTATCTACCTGCTATGGTTGAGATCCTTGAAAGAGGGTCACTGCTAAGTGAGGACAGGTTGTCATGGTCCCCCTGGTCACTGTCAAGTGTCTGCTGGCCAGTACCTTGCTTAAGACTTTTCAGAACTGGAAGAGACCTCTTAGAAGCACACACTTCAGTGGCTTCCAGTGTCCTGTCAGCCTTGAAGGACAGGGTCTGGGTGGCCTGTGTGTGTGTAGCTGCAGAACCTTTCTTTGCTCCTGGCTACAATTAAACTGACTGGGCGTGGTAGTGTGCTGGTCTCCTGCAAGGGGGGAGGCTGTAGGCCAGGGTTGCACAGCTGCTGGTTAGTACAACAGGAAAATGCTAAAACTGGTGACTTTTGACAACCCTGTTTTGTGGTGTGTGGGAAAAAGAAACTAAGAATCAAAGTCAAGAAAGAAACGGAGAAAAGAAAAAAAAAAAAGAAAACGGAGGAACTGAGCCCCAGTGGCTGGGTCTCTGAGGTCCCGGAGAAAGCCGAGGGCGCTGCTAGTGGCCTCATGATGTGGTGACCCTCCCCGGATCTCCAGGGCAAGTCTGCCCTTGCTCAAATCCTGACTCAACCTTAGCCAAGAACTGGGGAAACTCCTGTCATTTATGAGATGGCCAGCCTGCGGTACATTTTACCAGAATAATCCAATAATGTTACTATTCCTACCTGCCTCTTGCATCTGATTTTTTTTAGCTTATGGAACTTTTGTGGATCAAAATGTTTTAAGTCTAATTTTTTAAATGATTAAATACTTAATGTGAATAATGAGGTGAAATAGTTTAAAGTTATTCTAAGAAGATTGGCCACTGAAAACAAGACCAGTGCTCCTTAACTCCTTTCATCAATGACCCTTCACCCACTTACATGGAATCCCAGCTCAGCCATTCAGCAGCTGCGTGATCTTGGGCGGGCCTAGTCACTTCCGGTGCTCAGGGTGCTCGCGGCAGGCGAGGGGAAGAGCATTTAGCGTAGCTGGGTAGGATTGCCAGCTCCAGGTGCCAACGGACGTTGTCTTGCTTTACTTCTGTGTCTGAGAGCCTTTCTAAAAAGCGGCACAGCACTTGGAGCTAGGTGTAGCCAACCTGGGTCCCAGCCTGGTTGGGATGTGGGCGGAGCCTTGGGAGGCGGTGGGTACAGGCTCTAGGGTGGGTGGGAGCCAAGCTTCGGGGCTCCCTGTGGTCGCCGGATAAGAATGGCAGTAGGGCGACAGTAAGGCCCCTTCCTCAGTCTTGCGGTGGGTGTTCCTGTCCCAAAAGCCGTTAGCGTTAGCATGTTGTACTTTCTTTGAGTGCTCACATAGCTTAAGCAGAGCGAATATGTTTGGTAATCGCTTTCTTGCCCCAGGATCGCCTTTCTAAATATTTTAGTTGCAAAATAAAAAAGGAATTTTTTTTTGTTTTTTTGTTTTTGTTTGTTTTTTGTTTTTGTTTTTGTTGTTGTTTTTTTATTTTTATTTTTTATTTTTTATTTTTTTTTTAAGTCAGCTGCAGTGTTGTAGAAGTCTGAAAAGTGTCTGTTTCTTAGCAGGGTGGTGGTGGTGCACACCTATAATCCCGAGCACTTGGAGGCAGAGTTCAAGGCCAGCCTGGTCTATACGGAGAGTTTCAAGACTACACAGAGAAACCTGGGTGTGGGAATCTGAAAAGTGCCCATCCCTATGAGAAGAGATGAAAAAAGTTAAGAATTTGGTGTTTGCGTATAGGATTTTTGTTTAAAATTCTGGGCCTCATAGTGTGGGGTTGTGCCATCTTTCTAGCCTTGCTGTAAGGATTTCTTAAATTCTTTTTAAGCAGTGTAACTTCCTGGGGGCGGGGAGGGGGGCGCAGGAAACCACAAAAAAACGGGGCTTTATGTCTTTAGTGGGGATTACTTAACTGCTTAAGGAGCTTTTCCCACTGTTTTTTGGTTTGTTTGTTTTTTTTTTTTTTAATGGGATTTTTGCCTTATTTTCTCCCCTTCTGTGAGCTTCACTTCCTGTCAGGGTCTAAAAGCAAAGTTCTCATACAAGAGTCAGTGTCAAGGTCACAAGTGAGAGGTGACCTCTGACCCCGGGGGGAAGTGCAGTTGGGAATCAGGGGCTCTGCTCAGGTGACTTAGGAAGGGTTCCTCCGAGCCTTTGGGGACTTAGGGTCTTCTGAGGAAGGCTGGTATTTCCTGAAGGGACCAGAGAGGAGCTTTTTCAGCTCTCCCGTTTCCCTTTGAAGGCTTTGGGCCACGGATGTGTACACTGGGCTCCAGGCCTCCAGCCTTTTCATTCTTAAGCCAGCTCCCCAAAAAAACAGGCCACTAGGGACCTGGGTTGGATTGAGGCTGTACCAAGTTGAGAAAAGAACACATGCAGAGAGCCCCACTCTAGGGTAGCTCCCCTGGACTCTTGGGAATATTCGACACCCATTCCTAGGTTTTCATTCCTAAAGTGGCATCCCGTGAACTTGGCCGGGGGTAGGGTAACAGTACTAAGGGTAAGGGACCGGGACATGCTGCATAGACTGGCCTCTTGAGCAAGTACAGTTGAGAGGGTGGCGTTCCTTAGAGGGTTTCGAGCGCATCCGCGTGTTCCAAGGGTTAGTGGAGAGGTGGCCAGTGGTTAAGCACATTGGTTATTCTTCCAGAGGACCTAGGTTTTGTTCCTTGCAGCCATGTGGTGGCTCGCAAGAACAGCCTGCAACTCCTGTTCCAGAGGCTCTTACAGCCTCTTCTCGCCTCTGCAGTGTGTGCACAGACACACATGTGGGCAAAACACTCAACGTGTAACTGGTTAATGAAGTAAATTTTAAAAAGAAGGATTGGTGGACTTAAGAGAAGTGCCACATTGCTCTAGATTCCATTCATCTCTGGCCCCCGCATCCTGCATGTGTGGCTGACTACTTGGTTTTCCAGCCATCGTTTCCCTGCTCTTCACACTGTGCCTTAGAGTAGTTAGCTCTAGAATTGCACAGCCTGCCATATCAAAGTAGTGTGTGTGTGTGTGTGTGTGTGTGTGTGTGTGTGTGTGCGCGCGTGTGTGCACGCTTCTCTGTTTTCCTCTATAAACTGTTGTCTTCTATTTGTTGGTATCTCGATTCAGCAAGTTGAACATCTAGGCCAGTGTTCAGCTCTCGTCTGTAATTGCAGTTTTGTTTTTTGTTTTTCCCCCTGAGCACCTTTCCAAATGTTTTCCTCATGATAATTTTCTTTGTTCATTCTCATACTTTGCCTGTTGCCTCTTGCAGAGGAGAAAGAGCCCACAACCAAGAGACTAGGAGTTCTGAGGAAAGCCCTGTCTCTGTCTCTGTCTCTCTCTCTCTCTCTCTCTCTCTCTCTGTGTGTGTGTGTGTGTGTGTGTGTGTGTACTCCAGTGCTGATCCTCATTGTCTAACCTGTTTGATGAGTGGTCTCTTTTGTGTTGTTGTTGTTGTTGTTGAACCCAGAGATCTGTTGGCAGTACCCATCCTTGTGTGTGAGCACAGGCGTGACAGACGCGCTGTGCAGGTGCAGCCTTAGCAGGTTTAGGAATTCAAACTCAGCTCCATGGTTGGCACAGCGAAGTGCTCCTCAGCCCCATGAAGGGCTCATTTTAGCAGTAGAACTACCGATTTAAAGAGAACTGTTTTGAGGTTGTTCTGCTTGGGGGGGGGGGGTAGGAGAGATGGCTCAGTGATTAAGAGCATCTGCAGAGGGCCAGGTTTGGTTCCCAGCACCCACATGACAGCTCCCTGGGCACCATGAATACACATAGGCAAGCACTCTCACATGTAAAATAACAGTAAAGGATGTTGAATTTAATTCTTACATAACTGTGTTTGTTTCTCTTAGCTTATTTCTTAACCCAGCGGCTACCACACAAATAACTGAGACTCTAATACAAGGCTTCACAGCACAGTCTGAGCAGTTTGAGTCTGTTCTTAACCCTTTATGCTGTTTTGTCTTACTCCCAGCAAACTTTGTAGCTTTCCTCGCCCTCGCCCTCTCTCTGTTGATTCTTCCCTAAGTGCCCCTCTGCCCCCCGGCAGGAAGTCCAGCCCTATTCTCTCCCCCTGGTCATCCTTTGGCTGTCAACTGCTTTATTGACATAACAGAAAGACAATTGGGGAGCAGAGTTTACACAACATTTAGACAGAAAGTCAGAATTTAAACTACACAATAGCCTTATGCCTACAAAAAGAATGGGAACCATTTACTTTTTTAAAGTATCTTTTGAAAGGACTGAGTTGGGTTTGGTGGCGCTTCTCTGTGACCCCCGCCCTTGGGAGGTAGAGACAGCAAGATTGGAAATTAAAGGTTGTATTTGGTTCCATAGTAAGGTTGAAGCCAGCCTTAGGTACGTATAACCTTATTTCTAAAAAACAGTCAAACTTTAAAGTATCTGTAATTTTTTAAATTAAATGATTAATTTGTCATCAGGCAAGATTTTGTAAGATTTACTTAACCAACGGAGTTGGCCTGAGAAGGCTATGAGCAGTTAGTGTTCAGGCTGTGTGACAGTGCAGCGTCCCTTCCTGCTGGCTCAGGTTGGGATCTGGAAATGTGGTGTACAGAGATAGGGCAGGCTGCCTAGTTGACAAGCATGTCACTTTCTCACATGCAGCACCCTCTTAGATGTGCTGTGGCTTAGGGGGAGTGCGAGGTTAAAACAAAATGTTTTAAAATGAAAACCCAGCAAGGATCTCATGCCCTTGAGCTCTGGGATTGGGGCCCAAACAGTGTGGCAAGACTCTGCCTCCTAAAAACAAACCACCTGAGACAAAACCCTGCAGCTTATTGAGTTCCCCTTGGTGTCTGTGGAGGTTTTGGGTTCCAGGATCCCCACAGATACCAGAATTCGCGGATGCCCAAGTCCTTTGAAATGGTGCCTTTGCATATAATCCAGCACATTCTCTCAGAGGTACATTTGGTTTGTTGTTTGAGAGTCTTGTGTAGCTCAGGCTGGCTTTGAACTTACCAGGTAGCCAAGGTTAACTTTGAACTCCCAGGCTCCTTGCTTACCCTCTAAGTACTGGAATAGAGGTGCACACCACTGCTCCAGGCTTCCGCCAGTGTGCACTGATATCCTTCCTTTACTTACAAGGTGGCCGTTGCTGTAGACACTATGCAATAGTTGTTGTGTTGTGCTGCATTAAGAAAGTATGGCAGAGGGCCAAGTCTGCAGGGTTTGCTTGGTACAGGCAGGCTTGTTTTAAATTTTAATTTTTGCTGTGTGTGTGCATCTTTATCTGCATGCGTGCATACCATGTGGGTACTTAGTACCTGAGAAGGTCCGAAAATGGCATCAGATCACTCAGACCTGGAATTATGATGGTTGTGAGCTGACATGTGGGTACTAGGAGCTAAACTTGGAGCCTCTGCAGGAGCAGCAAGGGCTGTTAACTGCCGAGCAGTCTCTCTAGCCCCTCTTGTGTCTTGGCTCTGTGGTTATGGAGGACTTTGCTGTGTCTCACAGTTGTCAGTACAAACTACTAGATAGTTACCAGAGACGCAAAGTGGCCTTGAATCCCTGTGACCTGAACTGGCCACAGTGGACGCTTTCCAGCGGTCTCAGCACGACAGATCCTTTTTTCACTTTGGGACTCTTTGTTGGAAGCCAGGGAACCTAAAACAATCCTCTAGTTTTTATTTTATTTACATTGTTAGGTTAGGAAACAATTCAGGGTTGAGTCTGCATTTTTAGAGAAATGACAAATTCAGAGCGACGCGACATGACACTGTACATAGTGTAATGTGTAATGTAGAGTGATGTTGTATGTCCGGGTGCATATTGGATCACAGGGTTAAAATCCATTGTGAGTTATAGGCGAGGTAGTTTGCACAGCCCTGATTTGTATGTGTCTTCAGCAAAACAGTTGTGCAAGCACAAGTTTATTTATTTAGTGACGCTTGCTTCTGCACTCCCAGTGTGCAAAATAACTATTGCTTACATGGTGAGTGCAGTGGGCCAGGCACGATTTCAGAAGCTTTGTATATAAAAATTTCCACATTTTGTACAACTATTCTGTAGATGGAGAACTGGAGATTTAATTTGAGCCAGAATGGGTGAGTTGGGAGTTCTTATTCTAAAACATTCTTCACAAGAAGATTAAAAAAAATAAAGAACGGGTCTCACCGTGTAGTTTTAGAAATAAATGCATGCTTCACCGCGCTCAGGAGAGATTAAAAAAATAATAAAACGGCCTAAAGTGTACGTGGGAATGAAATCCATAGCTAACTGATATGCTTTCCCCCCTTCCATTCCAGATATGAGACATGAGTGTTGGACGTCGAAGAGTAAAGTTGTTGGGGGTCCTGATGATGGCAAATGTCTTCATCTATTTACTTGTGGAAGTCTCCAAAAACAGTAGTCAAGAAAAAAATGGCAAGGGGGGAGTAATAATCCCCAAAGAGAAGTTCTGGAAGCTCTCCAGCCCTCCGCGGGCGTACTGGAACAGGGAGCAGGGGAAGCTGAACAGGTGGTACAACCCCATCCTCAACAGACTGGCCAATCAGACGGGAGACCCGGACGCCGCTCCGAACGCGAGCCATCTCAACTACTGCGAACCGGACTCCGCGGTCATGACAGCCGTGGCCGATTTTAATAGTCTGCCGGACAGATTTAAAGACTTCCTCCTGTATTTGAGATGCCGAAACTACTCGCTGCTTATAGATCAACCGAAGAAATGTGCGAAGAAACCCTTCCTGCTGCTGGCGATTAAATCCCTCATCCCTCACTTCGCCAGGAGGCAAGCGATTCGAGAGTCTTGGGGCAGAGAAACCAACGTGGGGAACCAGAGCGTGGTGAGAGTCTTCCTGTTGGGCAAGACACCCCCCGAGGACAACCATCCTGACCTTTCAGACATGCTCAAGTTTGAGAGCGAGAAGCACCGGGACATCCTCATGTGGAACTACAGGGACACGTTCTTTAACCTGTCTCTGAAGGAAGTGCTCTTCCTCAGGTGGGTGAGCACTTCCTGTCCCGATGCGGAGTTCGTCTTCAAGGGCGACGATGATGTGTTTGTGAACACCCATCACATCCTGAATTACTTGAACAGCTTATCCAAGAGCAAAGCCAAAGATCTGTTTATAGGTGATGTGATCCACAACGCCGGGCCCCATCGGGATAAGAAACTCAAGTACTACATCCCGGAAGTCTTCTACACTGGGGTCTACCCGCCGTATGCGGGGGGCGGGGGGTTCCTGTATTCCGGCCCCCTGGCCCTGAGACTGTACGGCGTGACCGACCGGGTCCACCTCTACCCCATCGATGATGTTTATACTGGCATGTGCCTTCAGAAACTGGGCCTTGTTCCAGAGAAACACAAAGGCTTCAGGACATTCGATATTGAAGAAAAGAATAAAAAGAATATTTGTTCATATGTAGACCTAATGTTAGTGCATAGCAGGAAACCTCAGGAGATGATTGATATCTGGTCTCAGTTGCAAAGCCCTAATTTAAAATGCTGAAATTCATAGTGAGCTACATTTCACAAAGGGCCTGGCCTGGCTAGTTCCCACGTCGAGCTTTCACGGTAGGTGAAAAGGCCCTCAGCCTTCCTGAGTAGGTCGCAGCAGGGCCTCCAAGCCCTCAGCCCCACAGCTTGCACGGAGGGATAGCTGAAGATAGCCCACTGTGGCAGGATGGCTGGTTCTGTCCTTCCTCTGGCTGCTGGTCCTCAGTTTCCAACTTGTTTTCCTTCTCCAAAATCATGTGACCTTGAAGGTCTTTTTTTTCCCCCCTCTTTGTATGCGGTCTACTCCTGTTCCCCTTACAATGATGGCCCCCCATACACCAGGTGTTTATAAACCTATCGGCTTTTTAAGATTTTTTTGTAGGACACGACCTGGTGTTTTTGCGAGATGGAATTATATTTATTTTCATAAGATTCTGATGGATTTTTAGAAGCTGTCTAGAAAGTGGACTGACGTCAGACCTCCCTTGTCACCCCAACAGTATTGGCCTTGTTACTAGGACCTGTCACTTTACACAAGGAAAGCCACGCAGCACGCATGCGCAGTTCATCCCAGCTGGACTTCTTTTCCTTGTATTTGGCTTCCCGGGTGGCATCATGGTAGTTAACCTAATTTTAGTATTTTGAAACCATGAGCGTGATGGCTTGTGAATATTCAGCCAGGGAATCACTTACGGCTTTTGAACTTGAAACGAGAAGATAGAATTTGCAGGCATTTTCTTAAGCGGCTTGTCAGTTTCAAACTCCTGGATTTCATTCTTGCCATATTGTCACATGTTGCGTAGATAACATTCCTCTGGGTAATTTGACGCTTCCCTGTCTCTGTGTAGAAGTGCCTGTGTTTTTATTTATTATTCAGATCAAAGACCAAAACATTTTCTTAAAAAAATATTTTGTGTAATATTTTATTTGTGTACAGTGTTGTTGGTGAAATATTTAACTAGAGCATGAGATTTTATTTTATTTTTTTCCTCATTTTTTTAATTAGCTCTTTGAGAATTTCATACAATGTGTTTTGATTACGTTCACCTCCTCCCAGATCCAGCCCCCGGCATGATGTTTTAAATGTTCAGCTGTAATATACGTTAAATAAAGTTAACTGTTATTTTTTAATTTTAAAATTTGGATTGGGGTGTGTGTGTGAACTGCTAGAACGGATGAAGTTCTGCCAAATTACTACTCATGGCCTCTGTCCTGTACCACGATCTCTGGAAATATTTTTGTGTTTTAGATGGTTCTCATCTGTGCTACTGAGGACTGGGGGGAAAAGTGGAAATAAAGTGACTGTATTTTTTAATCACCATGTGTAATAAGTAATCATCTTTCTGGTCTTGTTTTCCTGTCTTTTCTTACATCCTCCCCAGGTTATCTTTCCCAGAAACCATTGCAGTAACCATTATGTTAACTACCAGTCTGTCTCCGCGGGCTGGCCATCACTGCATCAAAATTGCTTCCCACTTGAGACATAGACCGCACTGTTTGTGTCTTCCTGGCAGCTGTCCAGTCCCAGCTGACACTTTTGTCTGTTTGTTTTTGAGGGGGTCTCTATGGAGTCCTGGCTGGCCTGGGGCTCACTGTGTTGACCAGGCTAGCCCGGAGCTCATCCAGTTTCTCCTCCCTCTACCTCCAGAGTGATGAGATTAGAGGCGTGCACTTCAGCTGTAAACATCTGAGGCCCTCGTGTCCTAAATGTCTCTAAGAAGGACCCACGCACTCCCACCCCGGTGCTTGTGCTTTCTTTCTCAACCTGTCCGCTGATGCGCACTTCACACCCTCACCCAAGTCCTCCCTGAGGGTCCCCTGAGCCATCTTACTGACTTGACATGAATAACCCTTCTCCGGAGCACTCACTTCTGTCACCTCTTTAAAAACCACCCAAGAGGTATACAGAATAAAATCTCAGACCCTGTCCTTGCTTCAGGCTCTTTCAGAAGCAGGATTTAAGGTGAGGCCTCTAGTGCGTGTACTGTTTGGGCATGGATGGGTAGGAAGGTGGCAGCTGGAGATCTCAGAACCCTGGAGGGGGTGCCAAGTGGGACCCTACGGTCTGTATCCGAAGCCTAAGGAAGCTACTCTTACTACAAATCCACTACAAAAGAAGCTTGGCTGAACCATGGCAAATGTAGCTCCCTATAGGGCTTTTATTTAACTGATGGTCTTACCAAGTGGCTTAAGGTAGCCTTAAGCTGTTAATGGCCTGCCTCAGTTTCTCAAATGCTCAGGTTACAAGGTTGTGGCACCATGCATGGCTGTAGACATTTTTCTTCTGCTGTTTTTTGCTTTTTAAGACACTTCCTGGGGCCAGATGTGGTGGCGCACACCTTTACTCCCTGAACTCAGGGGGCAGAGGCAGGAGAATCTCTGAGTTCGAGGCCACCCTAGTCTACGAAACAAGTCTAGGACAGCCAGGGCTACATAGTGAAACCCTGTCTCAAAAACCAAAACAAACTCTCTAGGAAGTGGGGTATAGTTGGTTTAGTAGAGAGGTTGCTCATCATGCACAGAGCCCTGGAAACACCCTAGGACCACATAAACTTGGGGTGGGGTGGGGTAGCTCAGGCTTGTGTTTCCCAGCATCCTCAGTGGTCGAGACAAGAATATCATTGCAAGCATATTCTTGGTTATGTAGGAAGTTGGATGGTAGTCTAGGCTGCGTGAGAGCCTGCCCTGTTCACCTCCACAAAAAACCGCAGCGACGGCGTGTCGTCCCGAGTGCTTGTTCCACGGGAGTCTATTGTTTATGAGCTCATGCAAACATGGGTTAGACTTGATGGTATTTAAGAGTCATGTCAAGTTGTGCTGCTGTTACTTTCATGAAAGAGAATGCTAAGTGGGCTCTGTATTATATATGAAGAACTCAGGGCCGGGCAGTGGTGGTGCACGCCTTTAATCTCAACACTCGGGAGGCAGAGGCAGGTGGATCGCTGTGAGTTCAAAACCAGCCTGGTCTACAAAGCAAGTCCAGGACAGCCAAGGCTACACAGAGAAACTCTGTCTCAAAAAACAACAACAAAAAACCCCAAAGAACTCAGTTGTGTAAAAATTCATAAGAAGTCTTAAAAAATGTTTTGTCATGTATGGTGTGTATGTGAGCACACATGTGCTATAGTGCCAGAAGACAACTTTGTGGGTTTTTTTCCTTTCACCTCTATGTGGCTTCCAGGATTGAACTCGGGTTCCAGGATTGAACTTGGGTTCCAGGCTTGCAAGGCAAGCCCCTTTATCCACCAAGTGGTCATGTCAGCCCCTCAGGAAGTGTTTTGCATTCAAGGATGTGTACCCCAAGTTCAGCTTCCATAATCAGAGTCTGCAGGTGGATCTCATTCAGTGTGTCTTCCTCTCTTTTTTTGCTTTTCGAGTAGTCCTGGCTGTCCTGGGATTTGCTCTATAGACTAGGCTGGCCTCGAACTCAGAGATCCACCTTCCTCTGCCTGCAAAGTGCTGGAGTTAAAGATGTGTGTCATTGAGGCCCAGTGTGTGTGTGTGTGTGTGTGTGTGTGTGTGTGTGTGTGTGTGTATGTTTCTCTTTACTTTCATGGATTAAGCAGGGTGGTAACTCTTGGCCCTACAATTCAGTGTTTCCTTCAGTCCTACGGACTGAGCTCAGTTTAGCCAGAACTTCAGTAGGAAAGCAGTTGAGCTTGAACGTGGCCCAGCTACTGTGTGTACACGTGGCTCCAGGGATCTTGTAGCTTGTCCCCTCACGGCCTCCACACCAGTCCTGGAAAGGCCACTCCACATCTTCTGGCCACTGTGCTCCCTTCCGTTTGTCGTCTACTGATAGTATTCCAACTTTGAGAAGTTGGTGGTACTGTTAGCATATAGGCAGCTGCCTCCAGGTTGCTTAGCAACCTATGATGTCATTGCCTGCCCCCACCAGGTGCTGCGTTGTCTGCGCTCTCTCTCTCTCTCTCTCTCTCTCTCTCTCTCTCTCTCACACACACACACACACACACACACACACACACACACACACTTTCTCTGTCCTTTCTGTCCTCTGGGGTGTCATTCCTCCCCCCCCCCCCGTACTTTCTCTTCCACATGCTTCTACTATAAAGCACGTCATATTGGTTGTGTGGCATCTCATTTTTAATAATAACAGGTACCATCTCCATTGCTGGCCTGCACCGCGTGTCCTAGGATCTTTTTACTTTTGTCCATGGTGACTTTATTGAGGGGAGGCAAACTCTCCAATTACCTTCCACAGCTGAGAGCACTTGCATGCCGTCCTCTTGTTGCTGACCTCTGTACTGGTTCACAACATGAACTGCCCCACCTGGAAATGCCCACTTGGTGACGTAGCACCCAACATCTGGGATCTTTGTTGCTGCCGTTGGCTCCTTCATCCTGGCTGATGGCCTCAGCCTGAGGTATCTCGTGTCTCCTTTGATCCTTGAGGTTGTGTCTGGACACATTACATATAAAAAGTTTTAGAAAATCGGTTTTTAAAAACATTGTGTGTTTCCTTTCTGAGGCAGTCTCCCTGGTTAGGCTTCCTTTCTGAGGGGCTGTTGGCCCTTTAAGCCTATGGGAACCCTTCCGCAAGCACTTCTCTCCACACCCCTGCCCAGCAGTGACCCCTCTTGTCCCCAGTACCCCTTGGTGGTGAACCTCTGCAGAATCTTTTCTTCCTGAAATGCAGTGGGGCTGAGGGGGCCCCTCGTGTCTCCCATGTGGTCTTTCTGCTATGAAGCCTAGCAGTGGCCTCTGGCCCCTCTCTGCTGGCCGTGAGCTCTTTCCAGTTCTCTGTCAGCAGGGAGCCCTTGGCATGAAAATGGAAGGGTCTGTTTTCTGATTTAAAATAACTTGTCTTTCTTCTTCTCCTCCTTCTTCTTCTCCTCCCTGTCCTCCCCCTCCTCCCCCTCCTCCTCCCTGTCCTCCTCCTCCTCCTCCCTGTTCTCCTCCCCCTCCTCTTCCTCTTCTCCACCACCACCATCATCATCATCATCACCATCATTTCCTCCTCCTCTTTCCCCTTATTTTCCTTCAAGCCTGGGGATCCTCGTGGACGCCATGGCAGGCATTCTACAATGAAGTCATGCTCTGAGCCCTCCTGGTCCTTACCTTGAGTGTCCTTACCTAGTGGGTAGGCAGGGAACGGGCCGCACACCGTAGCTTTCTATTCTGTAGCTCTGGGTTGTCACCACAGATAAAGACAAGAAACTGTTCTCTAAGGTTAGCACCTGTGTCTCTTGATCAGACTTCTTTCTCGACATGTTGGCGCCTGTCTGTTCATGGTCGGCCTTCCTCTACAGTGGAAGAGTTGCCCCGCCCCCTGCCTGTCGTGCTGTGATGCCTTTCTGTTTGTCTGTTACCCCGGTGATGGCCACTGAGTTGACCTGACGGTCCAGCCTCATGCACCTGTGCCACAGAGCCCTCTAGCTGGGGCTGGCTCCGAGAAGGAGGCTCCAGGGGTCAATCACAGCTACCCAAGCCGGTTCAACAGCTCCTTACTGGGGCAGGTGGGAGTGGCTAGGCTCCCTATGCCTCCTGGGACCCTAGAGGAAACGCCAGATCTTGCATCCCTTTAGTGATCCTCTGTATTTCTCCCTCTCATTCAAGAGCGCGAGGCAGCTAGTGTCAGAACGCCTTTGTCCCCGCTGCAAAACGTGGCGTGTAGACCTGTCTGCGCTCCACTGGGGAGAAAACGGAAGCTTAACATGTTGAGCCGTGCTGGCCTAGCACCCAGCCAGTAAACGGGAAGCTGTAAGAAGCCTCCTACCTGGACAGCGCCCGCCCGCCGGCACAGGACAAGCCACAAGTCCTGCCTTGTTTTGGCTCTCGGGCAGCCTGCATTCCAGGCTGCGGCGGAGGCCAGAGCTCAGACTCTCTGGCGGCAGTGTCCTCCTCCTGGCTGGGGAGCTGGTGGAGCCCGGGCACACAGGAACAAAGACAGTAATCAGATGTGGGCACACGTGAGCTGCTCACATAGCAACGGTCTCACGTTCTTGTTTTTGTCTTGTGGGAAATGAGAAACGAGTGGTAGGCAGTGGAGGGGACATTAATGGGTCTAACCTTGGTGGGAAAGGCCCTTATTTATCGAATTGCAAAAACTTCGAGTGAGTCACCATGGAAGGAATGAAGGGGGGATGGGGGCTGCTGTACTGTCTAGAAGCCTAGAGAACTTTTTTTTTTTTTTTAATTCACAGAGACCTGCTGGACCCACGAAATAAACAGGATGCAAAGCAGTCCCTTGGGGGAGCCCACTGGCTCTCAGTTGGCTTTCAGGCTGGGAGGGGCTCTCTACAACTCATACCCCAGAGGTGGGGAGGCACTTATATAAGTGCTTAAGCGCCTGCCCTGCAGCGGAGTTCAAACTTAGCTAACAGGGATGATCATAGGTGAAAACAAACAGCCAACAGCAGCCGAGGTGGATGTTTCGGCAGATGCTGGTGAGGCCAGCCTGAGCTACCCAGAGAGACCCTGCTTCAGCACAACAAAACTCCACTCCCAGTGGCGTATTTTAAGTAATGTGTCAGAAAAGTTAAAAGTATGTTCTGTTTTCCTCCAGGGCCCGTTTTCATGTCCTCAGTGACTTGTTGAGTGACTTCATTCAGAAAACCTTTTAAAATGTAAAATTTCATCTTATTTACATTTATACCTATGTGTGTCACTCTGTGTGTATGTGTCGTGTGTGTAAGTGCCTACGGAGAGGCCAGAAGGAGGCCTAAAGCTGGAATTAAAGGCCATTCTGAGCAACCCAACCTGGGTGCTGGGGCTCAAACTGGTCCTCTGCAAGTGTGCAAGTGCTCTTTAAAAAAAAATTTTTTTTTTATCTTATTATCTGGCGTGTATGAGTGTTTTGCTTTTATGTATGTTTTCACACCAAGTGCACGCCTGCAGTCCACGAAGGTCAGAAAAGAGTGTTGGCTCCCCTGAGACTGGGGTTAATAGACAGTTAGTTGTGAGCTACCATGCGGATGTGAGATTGAAGTCAGGCCCTCTGCAAAAGCAGCAAACATTCTTAACCTGTCAGTTATCTCTCCAGCCTGAGCAGCAGGTGCTCACAATTGCTGAGTCATCTGTGCACACACACACACACACACACACACACACACACGCCAGAGTGTGTGTATGAGTCCAAGTAGGTCAGAAGAAGCCAGATCCCCTGAGCTGGAGTTACAATTGGGAGCCAACTGAACTCCGACCTCTGCAGGAGCACTAAGGCTCTTACCTGCCAAGCCATCTCTCCAGCTGCCCCTAATTCATTTTTATTTTAAATTGATTTTTTTTTTTTTTTTTTTGACGCAGAGACGTTGTCAAAACAGTACAGAGCACCTGTTTACCTTTGTTCAGCTTTCCTAAACTTTGGCTGGGTGCTAATTATCACAATCAGCACAGCTATGGCTCCATTGCTTGGACCACAGGCATGGCTGGATTTTGACCGTTTCTCTCTAAGGTTCTTCTGCTGTTTGTTGCCTTGGCACCTTATTTAAGCCCCCACATCACATTAAATTGTGTTTCCTCCTTGGGCTCCCATCTGCTTCTCCATCTTTCCTTGTCTTTCATGACTGATGTTTTTGGCCTGTGTTGGTTATTCATAGAATGTTCTTCAGTGTGGGCTTGTCTGTCGTCTTCTTATGATTAGAGTGGCTTGAGTGTTGTGGACAAGAGCACCACAGAGCCAGTGTATAATATTGGGGTTCACGATGTCATATGTCCCCATTACTGATAGTATGTGCTGAATCTCGCCACAGTTAGATATGGTCTTTCTCTTTGTATTTTAAGAAATATTGTGAGAGCCGGGCATGGTAGTGCACGCCTGTAATCCCAGCACTCGGGAGGCAGAGGCAGGTAGATCTCTGTGAGTTCAAGGCCAGCCTGGTTTACAAAGCGAGTCCAGGAACAGCCAATGCTATTCAGAGAGACTGTGACTCAGAAAAGAAAAGAAGGAAGGAAGAAAGAAATATTACGAGGGACATTTGTCCATTTGAAATGTACAGATAAAGGCATTAGTGTGTGTTGCCTCTGACCACTTCTGCTTCTCTGCTGTTTGATACTGTCGCTGCCTGTTGTCCTATCCTCACACTGACCCACCCCAACAGCCACTGGCTGTCTCATTCCAAATATCTGTGGCTATTAAGGATAAAAGCCTTGAGAAGGGCACAGAAAGGCTGGGCATGGCGGCATATGCCTGTAATCACGGCACTCAGGAGGCAGAGGCAGGAAGACTGCTTGCAGGTCAGGACCAGCTAGGCAGGACTGTATAGAAAGACCCCATCACTGAAAACAACCAACCAACCAACCAACCAACCAACCAACAACAAAACACACAGGAGCTCAGTGCAGGGCGAGAGTGGCAGATGATTCCTCTGCACTGGTTATGTCCACTTTAGCAATCTCTTGCCTCCTGGGTAGGATGTGGTGCTGGACCACATCTCTCTTGCTGGAGGTCTGGACAAGACCCTGCTGGACAAGATGGAGAGACGACCCATATCGTTGACCCCCTGAGGCAGGAGTGAGCCCCTGATGAGCTAGGGCAGAGTTTCTGCCAGAGTAAGCCTTAGGAGGAGGGCCAGGTTAGATGGAGAGAGCCCCAAAGCCTGTGGGAAGCTGACCCTTCCTCAGCAAGGCAATCCTGGCCTGCTCTCAGTGAGTCTCAGAGCTGAGTCCATCTGCTGCCTCAGCCAGCCGGCAGGCAAGCACAGCAGCCACGACTGCTCCCGGGGAGGCACTGTCTGTGCCAGCACACAACTTTATTTACAGGATGGCTGTTCTTGGCAGCTTTCTCCACCTCCCAGACTCTTCTACTTTGGAGCGTTTGGCTCTATTTTTACCGAGAGATGGGAATGCTTCTCATGTTTGAAAATAGCTGCCATGGAGAGGATTGTTGTGGCTGCTGCTTTGGCCTGCCAGGCAGCAGCCTTCCATCCTTCACCTGGATACAGAAGATGCGCCTAGACGTGGGGGTGGGGCCACAGGAGGAAGGACAGGTGCCCCTGCCTGACTTGCCCAGGGCCTGCCATGGGAAAGCTGCTCTTCTTTGGCGTGATGAAACGGGGATAATGGAGTTGCTGGCATCTCTCTGAGGACCTTAAGGAAGCTTAGGAAGGTGAGAATAAGGGCTGTGCAACTGGAGGCGGTGGAGTGGTGGGGGGTTGGGGGGGAGGGTAAGTGGGGAGGCGGAAAGACACAGGAGAGCCTTTGCACTCCTGGCCTTCCAGCCTTGCCAGTTTCTCTTTCCCTTATTTTGGCTTAGGTAGCTTGAAGTGAATGCTTTTTGACTGTGCCGTGACGGCCCAATTCCTTTTCTGAGTTCTAGGTTGAATCCAATTGCAGCTATCTCAGAATTTTTTGTTTTTCAAGACAGAGTTTCTCTGTGTAGCCCTGGCTGTCCTGGACCCGCTTTGTAGACCAGGCTGGCCTCGAACTCACAGCGATCCACCTGCCTCTGCCTCCTGAGTGCTGGGATTATGGGCGTGTGCCACCACGCCCAGCTTTAAAATGACTTTGAACTTTTTACTTCCTTATTTATTTATGTATTTTATTTGTGTTGGTGTTTTGCCTGCATGTATGTCTGTGAGAGGGCTCGTATTCCCTGGAACTGGAGTTATAGACAGTTGTGAGCTGCCATGTGGGTGCTGGGAATTGAACTCAGGACCTCTGGAAGAACAGACAGTGCTCTTAACCACTGAGCCATCTCTCCAGCCCAGGTGTCTCAGATTCTTACCCCAAGACGCCCGCAGTCAGGCCAGCTCCGTGTCCCTGCTCCCAGTAGGGAAAGGGGCGCAGATGTGCCTGTCTTGAAGCAAAGAACGTAAGTGGCGAGCTGTAGGAAGCCGTGGGGACGGCCTTCTGCCGTTGTCAGGGTTGTGCAGGGCAGGCCCGAACACTCCTGGGTGAGAAGAGCCAGCTTCTCACCGGGTTCCCGATGACGTGTCCTCCTCACGGTGGTGGCTTTACAGCCAGAATGCAGGAGAGTTACAGAGCCTTTGAGGCCTCGCTTCTGATGTCAGAGGAAAGCCTGCGAGCACGCAGCAGGTCGCAATCCCTGTGGGGTTCCCCTGGGAGGACAATGTGGGAAGCTGTGAGAGCAAAGGAACTCCTAGATGCCAGGATTGTAGGCCAGCTGGCCAAGAAAAACACCACAGGCACCAAGTAGTGCCAGCTCAAGAGAGCAGCATGTAGGGTACAAATGGCTGAGCTGTTAAGAGTTGGAGTCACCTATGTACCCTGGGGGCTAGATACAGGTATGGGGCATAACTGTGGCCCCATCTGAGTTTGCTTTGGTCCCGGCCTTCCTTGGAATTCTATTCTCCATTTTGGGGTGGGAAAGTTCATGTTGTATATCTTGAAAATATGCCAGGTGACCTTTGATTTCTCCAGACATTCAGGTAAGAGTTTGCCCTGAGTCTCGGAGGATACTGTGATTTTGAATGATGCTTGACCTTTTTAAACTATGAAAAGTGAGACGTGTGGGCACCGGGGCCGGGTGTTACAGTTTGAGGAGAGGACTTGGGGTGATTAATGGGTTGAGAAAGGCCTTGGAGGTCCATAAAGCAGATGTGCTGGTTGTGACCATGTGAAGTGTTTCTAGAGGCTACCATTGGGGGTGGCGGGGGTGGGTGGCACCATTTTGTAGGTCGGAATCGTAGATAAACAAAAGGAAAAAAAAAAACAGAAAACCTGCTCATGGGGCTGGGAAGGTGACTGAGAGTACTTACCATTCTTTCAGGGGATCTGGGTTCAGTTCCTAGCACCCCATAGGGCACTTCACTACGGCCTGGAAGTCTACCTCCAGGAGGTCTGATGCCACCTTCTGGTCTCTGTGGGCACTGCACCCATGGTGCACATGAACTCCTGGTGCCCCACACATGCATATAAATAAAATCTTAGAAAGGAAGGAAGGAAAAGAAGGAAGAGGAAGAAGTGGGAGTGTGTGGGGTGGACAAGATCTCCTCTGATACTGAAATGGCAGCATTCTGATTCCACGACACCATGACCCCCTGCCTGCTCATTAGATGGTTGCTTGGAGCCAGGGATGCTGTTCAGGATGAAAGATGGTAATTTCCTGGGCATAGTAGCTTCCTAGCCCAACAGTCCAGTGTTCTCAAGCTGTTTTTCACAATATTATGTAAGAACCTGATGGACTGATTTTGAGTTTAGTTTGTTCTCCCCAGCCTTTGCTCAGCATGGGAGTTTTGACCTGCTCTGTTTCTGATCTGGGTCGGATCACTCCTTCTTAGGCAACCTGGTGGTCCCACGCTCCCGGAAGGTCACCATATTGATGCTCAACTTAGTGCGGACACCCGGTTGGTATAGCTCACTAAAACCCAGAACTCCTGGACTCCAGCGATCCTCCTGTCTCAGCCTCCTGAGTAGCTGGGACTACAGGCTCCTGACCATTCTCCCCGGTTTTTATGTGACTATGGTAGAAAGTTCCATGGGGCAAGGAAGCTGTGTCTTGCAAGCGAGGCACTTTCTCTCCTGGATTCCAATTTCAAGCTACCTCCACTCTTTGCTTAGGAACCTGCCCTGTATTTTGTGACTCTCAGCAGGAGCCACTGGATACTGGTCTGGCGTTTGTCCTTCTGCCAGATGAGGGGGAACTGAAACAAGTGTACAGCCCAGCTTGTTTCTGGAGCCCGCTGGGGCTGCGCTCTCTCAGAAACATAGACCAACCCTGTTGCCTTTCTACAATATCAAACGTTATTTAACAATAAGTTCACAAGACAAAGTACGTTAGCTTCTTGGGCAGCAGTTTGCCAGAGAGTCCTGCTTGTCTTGGTAGCCCTGGTCAAGGAGCACAAGGCCCTTTATCCCCATCTTAATTACTGATATCAACACATACCACACCGTACATATATCTCAGTACATGTGTATACGTAGGTGACAGACTGCAGAGGGCTAAGAGCCTGTAGCAGACTTCTAGGAGTTTCAGAGGTCTCAAGAAATGCAAATAGGGGTCTGCTGGCTAAACCCCGGGGAAGAGGCTGCTGCCAGGCTCCTCAAGGTTAGACGCTCGGTCAGGTTCGTGCCTGACACGCTCACTCCGTGCTAGCTGTAACCCAGCTGTAGACTAGGTTACCTTCCCGTAGTCTGAGTGATCACCCCTTTAGACACAGCCGTGTGAATATCTGCCCTCAGCCACCACCCCACAGCTTGTCCCTTATTGTCACTCCTGGCCTGATGCTCAGGGTCGTCACCACGCCATCACGTCTATACCATTCACTCTACTTGGAATTTTTGTGGGGCTGAACTGTGTTTACCTCTCCCTTACCTGGAAGGCTTCTCCCGCGTCTGTAGAGATACTCACTAAGGTATATCTGTCTTTCTGGGCAACATGGACATGGCATAAAACTTAACATAAAAACCACAGTGGAATATTAACAGCAAAGCGGATGAGCGGGATGCTGTGAAAGTGGCTGTAGCAAGTCACTGGATGCTCGAAAGTCCAAAGGATGCACGGCTCCTAGTTCAGAGGAAATTGATAGTGCCTCCAGATTTGAAAAAAAAAACAAAAACAAAAAACAAAAAACAAACAGGCGTAACATTACCAGTGCCAAGCTGTTAAGCTTAAAGACCCCTCTAAAACATCTGAGAAGAAAGAGTGCAAGCCGCTCTTGGCAGGGAATTGGTGGTGAGCTCTGGGTTCAAGTGAGGGACTCGTGCTTGGTGTGGATGTCTCACCCTCTACTCAAGGAAAGAAAATGGCGTTATTCTAGGAGGCATGGAGCACCGGGATTAAGGTGTCACTATGCCTAGAAATACTTAAGCTTTTAGACCTTGGCAAATGAAGTAAGGTTTGCCATTAAGCAACCTGTCCTGTGAAGAGACATCCATTTGTTCCAGATAAAAAGGCTACTGACAGGCCAAACAGAGGGCTCTATCCAGCATGGCACACCAATGAGTTTTTTGGCATTAATTACAGGGCAAAGGTGCGTCACAGGCAGCTGCACCATCAGCACGTCCCAGTCCCAGTGTGGCTGTGTACCACTGTCCCCACCCTCTGTCAACTGTCTGCCTCCTGCATGCTCAGGCCCCAGAAGGATCACGTGCACGCTGGGCAGGGAAGGGTCATAACTGGATTCCCCAGTCAGGATTGACCTTTCTTTCTTTTTTTTTTTTTTTTTTTAAAGATTTATTTATTTATTATATATACAGTGCTCTGCCTGCATGTACACCTGCATGTGAGAAGACGGCACCAGATCTCATTATAGATGGTTGTGACCACCATGTCGTTGCTGGGCATTGAACTCAGGACCTTTGGAAGAGCAGTCAGTGAGTGCTCTTAGCCTCTGAGCCATCTTTCCAGCCCCAGGATTGACCTTTCTATACAGGAGTGTTAACAGCCTCTTTACCACAGACCTGGCTAGCGGCTGCATTGCTCCGCGCGCATGCACACACACACACACACACACACACACACACACACACACACACACAC
>OU015747.1:51178107-51188776 GCA_907169655.1 Acomys percivali | reverse complement strand
TTTCTTTCTTTCTTTCTTTCTTTCTTTCTTTCTTTCTTTCTTTCTTTCTTTCTTTCTTTCAGCATTCATTCGTTTTATTTTGTGTTTGAGTGTTTTGCCTGCATGCATGTGTGTACACCGTGTGTGGAGTTGGTACCTGCCCACGAGGATCAGAAGAGGCCGTGAGAGGCTCTTGAACTGGAATTACAAATGGTTCCAAAATGACCACATGGGCGCTGGGAATTGAACTTACGGCTTCGGCTTCAGCAAGAGCAACAGTGCTCTAACCACTGAACCATTCCTCCACCCCTTTGATTAAAAATATGTGTATTTTACATGTCTTTGTTTAGTGTGTGTGTGTCTGTGTGTGTTTGTGCACATGCATTCAGGCACAGGTGCACATAGAGGGCAAAGGGTAACACTATGCATTCAGTTCTTTCCCTTCTAGTGATGGGCCAGTCAAGGGCCTTCAATGGCTGAAGTCATCCCACTGGTACCCCTGCCTGCATTTGAAGGAGTATATCTGCATTTGACCTGTTAGCTGCGGGGCTCTGTAAAGCTGGGTGTAATCTGTAAAAGCTTGGTAAGGTTATTTCGATTGCCATGGATATACACTGACCTGTTCTCTTTCTATGTCAGACCCCACCCAGCATTCCTTTGTGCACTATTCCCCCTTTGGGCTGTACTCTGGGTTGGCATTACAATCAGCCTGGTTTCCAAGGGCTCACTGTATGTTTGTAAGACAGTCATAGTAAGCGCAGATTACAGCACGACATTGTTTTAGAGTCAGCTCCTGCCCCACCAGACAAGACTTAAAAATCAAAATGGAGTCACTCATGCTAAAGTTACCATCACTAAACTGTTATCTCTCCTCCAAAGAAATCATATGACAGATATGTTTCCCAAACTGTGCGATACTGATGTCCTTCTGTCTGCCCTGGCTCCCTACTTTGGCTTTGTGAGGAGAATAACTGTGGACTGGCCAATCAACGACTTGTTCTGTGATTCTGCCTTTGCTCACCTTAAACAGAGTGTTGCTAATTCTAGAATCAGAAATTAAAGCAATCCTGACCTTGAAATTAAACTTATTTATCACTTTATTCTTTAACAATTCCTCAACTTTTTGAATATTATGTTCGAAAGAGGTAAGCATGCCGAGGGAACGTAACCATAAGAGCAGGGGCTTGGCTGGGTATGGTGCTGCACACCTCTGATCCCTATACTGGGGCCCGAGGCAGGTGGAGCTCCGTGAGTTCAAGTCCAGCCAAAGCTACAGAGTGAGACCCTGCCTCAAAACAAAACAAACAGAACCCCTACAGGTCCCAGGCTTGAGGTTTCTACATCCACAGGAAGGGTGTTTCCAAAGGGTGAGAGCCTGCTGCCGAGGCCACAGAGATCCTCCTGGGCTTCTTCCTACTTCCCTGCCACTTCTAGAGACAGTGATAACCCGTTTAGCTGCCAACTTCAGGCCCTCCGGCACCTCCAAAGACAGGCTGCTCACGATATGACCTCTTCCATCACTTCGTCTTCCTCTCACACGGGACCTGGTCTCTTCCAGAGCCCGTGTCATGTCCTCCTCACTATGTGACTCAGATGTGACTGATGTATCCTTAGCCATGGGTTTTTTGTTTTTTGTTGTTTTTTTTTGGGTGTTGTTGTTTGTTTTTTTGAGACAGGGTCTCTCTGTGTAGCCCTGGCTGTCCTAGAACTTACTCTATAGGTCAGGCTGGCCTCCAACTCAGACATCCACCTCCCTCTGCCCCCCAAGCACTGGGATTAAAAGCGTGTGTGCACTACCCTGCCCTGCCACGCCCAGTGGGGAGTTGCTCTTTTTCACCCAGTGGCCAGCACTGTACCTTCCCAAAGCCAGTGCCCAGAGCAGCTGTGAGTGACAGGACTGACAAAGCCCGGGAGACGTCGCTTGCCGTCGTCCCCGCTTCACTGAAGCAGTTCAGGCCTTCCTGCCTTTGCGAGCTTCTGGCTGGGTCTGCTCGCTGACCTCAGGCTAGCCCAGCTGGATCCTCTTCTTCCCCCTACTGTTTCCCCTTTCCTCCGTGCCCCTCAGCCACACGCTCTAGGTCTGTCTCTGTGAACTGAAGATTCTTCCCACATTTCTGGACAGTGCAATACAAGATCTCCCAGAGGCCCAGAGGCCCTCAACTCCAAACACCCTCTTTGTGTAGCCCTGGGGCTGAATGATACTCACTTTCAGTAGCCCAAGGGGGCAGCAGGCATTTTCCCGAATTAAGAGTCCCTCCACTGCATTCAAAGCTAGACTCTTCTCCAGACTGGCAGAGGTCTTGGGGCTGGGGTGACAATGCGGGCCATCCTGTGCCAGGCAAGCAGTCTGCCCCAGGCCCACTCCCTGGGCTTTTCACTCTTGTACTATCACTCCTGATTTCTAAGGGCAGCTAGCTGTGTGACACAGAAATCGACAAAGACGGGGGGAGAAATGCTGTCAAGCTATACCCTTCATCAGCGCCTGTTTTTGCTTTTGTTTATTTGTTTTTTTGTTGTTCGAGACAAGGTTTCTCTGTGTAGCCTTGACTGTCCTGGACTGCCTTTGTAGACCAGGCTGGCCTCGAACTCACAGTGATTGATCCGCCTGCCTCTGCCTCCTGAGTGCTGGGATTAAAGGTGTGCGCCACCACACCCAGCTTTTTCAGTTCCTATTTTTAAAACCACATTTTTCTTTTTTAACCACACACAGGAAACAACAATAAAAACATAGCCAACTCAAGGAGAGAGGGAGGAAAAGGGACTCTTTTGTGTCATATGGCTCTCTGAGAAATTGCTCCTAAATCCTCTCTCTCTCTCTCACGCTTTTTCTTTCTTTCTTTTTTCCTTTTTTTTTGGAGACAAGGTCTTTGTAGCCCTGGCTATCCTGGAACTCACAGAGATCTGCCTGCCTCTGCCTTTCAAGTGCTAGGATTAAAGGTGTGCGTCACTATCCCTGGCTTAAATTTATCTTACTTTTCTTTTCTTTCTTTCTTTTTTTTTAAAGATGTATTTATTCATTGTGTATACAGTGCTCTGCCTGCATGTACACCTACAGGACAGAACAGGGCATCCGACTGGATTGTAGATGGTTGTGAGCCACCATGTGGTTGCTGGGAATCAACTCAGGACCTCTGGAAGAGCAGTCAGTGCTCTTAACCTCTGAGCCATCTCTCCAGCCCACTTTTAGTTCTTCTTACACCACTACATAGCCTAAGAGTTTCCTTTTCGGAGAAAGCCTGTTTTCCCAGGGCCGGTCTGACTTTTTCCTGGTGACCGTGTCAGCCCAAGGAGCTCTGGGCAGTTTCCCTGCAGCAGCTGTGGAACCTGCCAAGGCAGCAGTCTCCCTATGGCCGCCACCACTGCCATGCTTCCGACAGCAAAGACATCAAGGGACAGTGGAGTTCCATATTGCAGTTTCTAAAATTAAAACTTCCTAATTTTAAGACACACCGAGACTTCCTCTAGTCTTACGGAATTACTCACACGTCGTGTTCTCGTCGGTCACACTGCTGACCTTCTCAGGGTAGGTTAACCCATACAAGCTCTCCCTTAACCTTCCTGCTGCCTGCCTCTGACTAGGGGAGGCCATTTGCCTTGTCGGCTGAGCATTAGCCACCGCCGTTTCTCACTGTTGATGCTGGGTGCAAGATACAGGTGACACTGTAGTAGTATCACTGTTGAATCCCACCGGTGTTCTGTCACTCAAGGGGAGTAAGCCCACCACAAGGACACTACCCTCACAACCACAGCCACCTACAGCTAGCTTCCCAGAGCCTCAGTGCTAGATACAGGCATCAGGGCTTCAGCCTGAACTGGCAGGGTGCACAGCAGGGTAGACTCCCCCTTCCCGGCTGGCTTTTGGGCAGTCCCTCTGATTCCCACTCACGTGATGAGAAAGCTGAGATTGCCAGGTGTAGCTGAAATGCTGCCATATTCCCTCATATCTTCCCGGATGAGAAGGAAGGAAGTGCCTCTTAAAATCGTTACCCTGGATGTGAGCAGTTTTTGAAGAACCCCGAGACTAGTGGGGGTGTCATGTTTCTTCATCTTTAAGAAACTTCCTGAAGAAAATCCTTCCTGGAGGAGCAAGTTCTAAGACCCTGACATCTGAAGCTGGCCCACGCTGCTATAGTTAAAACACATTAAGATACATAGTGACACAGGCCCATGCTGCTATAGTTAAAATGCATTAAGATACACAGTGACACAGTGACTCTCCTTTGTCCCTCCATGTCTTTATGTTCACTCTTTTTATTTATTTATTTATTTATTTATTTATTTATTTATTTATTATTTTTTGAGACTGGGTTTCACTGTGTAGCCTTGGCTGTCCTGGACTCACTATGTAGACCAGGCTGGCCTCGAACTCACAGACATCTGCCTGCCTCTGCCTCCTGAGTGCTGGGATTAAAGGCATGCACCACCACTGCTCGGCTTTTATGTTCACTCTTAAGCATGGTTTGTCACTGGAAAAGCACAAAAAAGCAAACGTGGCCACGACCCCGAGTCCAGGGAGGAGAGACGGTAGTGTGTGTTTGTGTGTGTGTGTGTGTGTGTGTGTGTGTGTGTGTGTGTCAGGGAATGGGGGCACGGGAGCGAGTCTGTGTTTTAGCCCTGGTCTTTTAAAACTTATCTCTCTGTTGTTATGATGTTGATGGTTCCATTGTTAGTATATGATTAGTAAATAATTTCAGCCAACATTTATTGGATTCTTTCCATGTGCCCAAACATTTAATCTTTATAAAAGCCTCATGAGATAGATATTTTTTTTTTTTTGAGATAGATATTTTTTATCCAAGAGACCACAACATATCAAATAATCTAATTTCCTTCCTGGTTTTCAGATTCGGAGAAGAACATCTCTAGATGTCTTTGCTGTTGTTTGGCTGGTGTAAAAACTTACTTTACTTTATGTATATAGGTGTTATGCTTGCATGTAATATGTCTACACCATGGGCGTGCCTGGTACCTTTAAAGGCCGGAAGAAGGTGTTGGACTCCCGGGGACTAAATTATCATCCAGACGGTTATGAACCACCATGTAGGAGCTGGGAACTGAACTTGGGTCCTCAGCAAGAGTAGCGAGTGCTCCTAACTGCTGAGCCATCTCCTCTGCCCATTGCATTAGCAATCTGCCACCACATCCAGCTAGAAGACATCTTTATTGTCCTCAAAGGGTCAAGAGCAAGAAAGGGAAGTAAAGAGAGGGACAGTGACACAGAGCCAGAGAGCCAGAAGGAATGACATCAAAATAAGGATGTGGTGGAGGTTGAGAGGGGAGGACGGATGGGGGGAGGGGAAGGGGACCAAGGGAAAGAAGGGTAGAAGAGGAAGGGGTCGGGCTTGGCGAGGCATAGTAAGAGGAGGGGAAGGGCCCTGGCGGTGAGGGGAAGAGAAGTTGAGGCAAGAGCAGGACATTTGGAAAGTATTTTTCAGTTCTGGTGTG
This sequence comes from Acomys percivali, assembly GCA_907169655.1. Classification (NCBI taxonomy): domain Eukaryota; kingdom Metazoa; phylum Chordata; class Mammalia; order Rodentia; family Muridae; genus Acomys; species Acomys percivali. Next base: position 51,183,352 of record OU015747.1, on the reverse strand, counting down.
AACCATACTCTTTTTTTTTTTTTTTTCTCATCCAGGAAAAACTTGTTACAAACTCTCATAATCCACCCAGGGTAAGCTGCCGCCAACAGGTGCAAGATATTATCTCATGAATTGATAAGAAAGATGCAGAGCGAGAAAGGTAGGGGAGAGAGGGAAGAGAGCCCCAACCAACAACAGGTGCCACTCGTTGAAAGTGTGCCAGTTTCAAAGCAATGGAGCACGTTTAGTCTTTCATGGTCAGATTCAGATCTTTTTGATTTGGCTTTTATTTGGTTGGTGATCTGAAACTCTCGAGCCGTCTGAATGCTAGAATTACAGATCTGTTCCCGGAGCCTAGTTTTATTCTGTTTTGAATGTGTCATTACCGCACAATTCCAGAGCTGAGCCGATGCGAGTGCAGCAGCTCAGTGTTACAGCACTCAGTGAGTTCCAGGCCTTCAGTTCAGTCCCCAGCGCTGCCCTTCTAAGCCACAACTGTTTTATAAAAGAGAAAACTGGGCTGGGCATGGTGACAGACAACTTTAATCTCAGCGCTTGGGGTGTAGAGGCAGGAAGATCTTTGTGATGTAGACGAGCCTGGGACACTGGTGGGATAGAAGAAAAGGAGCTATTAACGAACATGAAAGAACACACACAAATATGAACTGAGGCCTTGAGAGATGGCCCAGCAGTCAAGAGCACTGGCTGCTCTTCCAGAGGACCCAGATTAGCTTCTCAGTGCTATGATAACTCCTAACTCTCTAACTCCAGACCCCAGGAGCATCTCTCTTCAGGTGCTACATGCATGTGGTATGCACATATACACACAAGTAAAACACTCATACACACAAGGTAAAATTAAATCTAAAAAAAAAAAAAAAAAAAAAAAAAGGAAAGAAACTAGCATCTCAGAGAAGTCGCATGCACTCCGGGGCTCACAGTTACTAAACAGAGCACCAAGATTCTAGCCCCAAGGAGCTTGATTCTCAAACTACGCACTTTGCAGAGTTCAAAATTTCTACTAGACATGGAATCATTGGTCAGACAGGATTTTATAAAATTATGGTTGTAATAAAATTACTTTTTTTTTTTTTTTTGGTTCCAGTTCTGTGTTGCCCAGGCTGGCCTCCAACTCATTTTGTAGCTCAGGATGACCTTGAACTCTGGGTGCACCCGGCTCCACCTCCCAGGTGGCAGGACTACAAGCATGGGCCACTAGGCTTGACTCCAATGATGATTTTTGAGTTTAAAACATCCAGCTTCACGTAAATAGCTCTCATGTGAAAGTGTTTTGTTTACAACCTGCCATTCAAGCTGGAGAAAACAGAAAACCATGGCTTGTGCTGTGTGGTGTAGAATTCCTTTCTCCTCTTTCAAATTACCAGGAAGCACATAAGGATAGGAAGGCCAAGTCCACTAACACCCACCAGCAAGGCCTTAAATAAAACCAGACTTGTTACCGCCGCGAAACAAGGGTTTTCCTTCGGGATCAATAGAAAGGAAGCTGTCTTGTGACTCACAGAAGTAGAAGAATGCCAACCAAGTTCTAAGAGCAAGATTCAATATGTGAGATGTCAAGAGATCAGCAGACTGTGTCCATGGGAAACAGTGTCCTCCCTTCCTCATCCTTCCAACAGCCCTGACGCTGCAGCCTTAGAGCGGATACCTGAGAGCTCTGCTCCCCAAGACCAGGCTGACCCTGAGCTCACAGACACCTTCCTGCCTTTGCTTCCTGAGTCCTGGGATTAAAGTTATACACCACCAAGACTAGCCCATCCTGGCTCTTTAATAAGCTTCCCTATCCTTATGAAGATCTCGCTCCCAACATACTCCAACTCTCTGCCCCCGACCGCCAGTCAAAAACTGTGCAAGATGGCATCCAAACAGATCTGTCTTCTCTGTGAATTGTCCCTAAATCGTCTGACAGAATTAATGGCTTTTATCCCTAGACTTTCATCATAATTCTAATTTTCTCTCCCCTTACTTTGTAGGAAGGACATCTCTTAACTAGATGTTTGGCTTTCTGAGGACATATATTGTTGGGGAAAGCAAAAGAAATGTATTCTAGGTACTGTCATTTCATTTTCAGATTCCACTTAGTGATAGGGAGAAACTAAGTTCAAGGTCCCAGGCTCTAGGGGATCTGGGGACTTCCCAATAGCTGAATGGCTTCTGTTGTGAGGAGACAGCTGCCTGAGTCCAGGCATCTCAAGGACAACTTCTCCATCTTGCTGGTGGGGTCAGCTAAGTTCATGTTCCCAGGCCCAGGGATCTCCTCCTATCCTGATATGTGGAAACTCCCTTGCTTAACCCCTTATATCAAAATATGCTTGGACAGTGCTATAGCCCACCCCGCTCCCCTTTGCTTTATGGTTTCATCCTTTAAATATGCTGCACAGTTCAGCTCCTGAGTCTCTTCTTCAGCCCTGATCCATCAGCAGCAGTGTGGTTACAATACATTTTCGTTATCTGCGTTGACCTGGAGTTTGAGTTATGTTGGATTTAGGTATACTTACTTAAAATATATTGGCCAATTGTCTGACAGTGGTTGAGTTCATGACACACTGGCTCTGCAGGAAGAGTTGTTTCTCTCCTACTTAGACCAAAGTGTGTTTGTCTGGAAGTGTCCACCAAGGCTCTTTGTTTGGGATTAGGTGACGCACACAGAAGAGGGCACCAAAACAGCTCGTGTAAAGAGACTGTGTTCTTGCCAGACATAGTGGTGCACACCTCCCAGTACTCGGGAGGCAGAGGCAGGAGGATTGCTGTGAGTTCGAAGCCAGCCTGGTCTCCAAAGGCAGTCTAGGACAGCCAAGGCTACACAGAGAGACCCTGTCTGGAAAAAAACCACTGTGTTCTTGAGAAGAGCTACAAGGTAAATCGTGTTTATCGGAGGTTGCTATTTTGTATCCGTTGGTATAAACATTCTCACAGTGGGAACAGGACCCTCGAAGCTCAATCTCCGGAAGCTCATCCATGGAGAGAAAGCTTAGTCCCTAACCTCAGTCGTCAGGCTCAAGCTTTCTCTGAAGTCACTTCTGCCGGATGCGCGTAGGCTCCTGACTTGAGGACGTTAGTGCTGTTACTGTGCCTGCTCCAGCCACCCCTGATGCATGTTCCAAGTGCCTGCTTCCGCCATGTCTTGGTGCCTGTGGGTTGCGTCTATTTGCCTGTTGCTTGCGTTTGTCTTTACTTTTGTCTGTTGTAGCCTTGATCAGCTAGCTCACCCGTTCATAGTATTATATCATATTATATCATAGATCATTCTCTGGGCTAGACAGGAGGAGGGCAGGCCCGAGTCATTGGTTGCTGGTTGGCTTTTTAAAGAGATAATATTTTAAAAACTTGATTACAATGGCTGGGAAAGAAAGGGAGAGGAGCCCCAGAGCAGGCTCTTCCATCCCACCCCTGGCTAATGGTGGAACTGGATGAGTGAGGACTGTAATCCTGATCCTCAATGTGGCCCTGCCCACGTGATCCAGCAGCTAATCTTTGTCCTTTGCCTGTGACAGGGTCTCAGGTAGCACTAGCATGGAATTCACTATTAACCAAGACTGGCCTCGAACTCCCACGCCTGCTGCCACTCATGTCCAGCTTTAGCCAATGATCTTCATAAATTACAGCAACAGCGAACAATTTTTAAATAGTACATATGCTGCTCAATTTATAATAGAATTATATGTGCAAATCAACCCCTTGTAAATAGTAATAATCATGAGCTAAAAATGCATTTAATGCATTTGGTCCACAACTCATCGCAGCTCACAGGCCATGTGTGTCTATCATAGCTATGGATGTGGCCTAACACAAAATTCCAAACTTATTAAAGGCATTTATAAAGTGGGCTATTTGTTTACTTGCTTTTCGATAACTCAGTTGTGAAATTCTGAAGCATGAACTTTGTGGATGACAGGGCCATGTCTCAGTGTGATGACCAGTAACTGTGCATCCCCAGTGGCTGAGGGTGCTTCCACTTGTGCCCTTCACTCACCACCCATAGTGCTTTCCACTGGGTCCTCGACTTCTTGCTGTGTTAGCCACTGGCATGCAGAAGGGCCCGAACCTGCTTTCTATCTTCCTGGTAATTAATTAGTATTATTAGTGATATCAGTATTAATTAGTATTTTATTATTTTAATTTTTAGTATTATTTTCTAATTCCAGCAAATTCTGTAGTATTTGAAAACAACCCCTACCCTAGTACCTCCCAAAAGGAAAGTTGTGTAATGAAAACCATTTTCTTTTTAATTTGTAAAGAATTTGTGTAAACTTTCAAAGACTATAGTTGACAAGACAACTCATTTTTTTTTTTTTTTTTTTTTTTTTTTTAGATAGAATTTCTCTGTGTAGCCTTGGTTGTCCTGGACTAGCTTTGTAGATCAGGCTGGCCTCGAATTCTCAGAGATCCACCTGCCTCTGCCTCCTGAGTGCTGGGATTAAAGGCATGCACCACCACACCCGGCGACAACTCATTCTATGTGAGAGCACACAGTCAAATTCAGTGTGCACCAAGGCTTGCTTTTGTTGTCAAGTTGAAAGAGCAAAGATGAAAAAATATTTCTTTTTAAAAAGTTATAACCCAGACCTCTATTGTAAAAGCTACTTATTTGGTAGCAACTTTAATATATATAAAAAAAAGCAAAGCCATTTCTTTTTTCTTTTTATTTATTTACTTTATGTGCATTGGTGTTTTGCCTGCATATATATGTATATATACATATATATATATACATATACATATATATGTACAGAACACATGTTATGGTGGTTGTGAGCTGCCAAGTGATTGCTGGGAATTGAACCTAGGTCCTTAGAAAGAGTAGTCAGTGCTCCTAATCATTAAGCCATCTCTCCAGCCCCTCACACCATTTCTGATGGTGGGTTTATTGAACATGGTGTGGCAGATATAACAGACCCTGAAAAAAGGGAGGAACGTCTCACCAGACTATAGGTAGGTGAATTAAAGTGAAGACAGAACCTGTTGTTTTTAAACTGTGTTCTGATGGTGGATGCCAACCTTGATTCTAGAAATGTGGCCCAATTTGCCATTTTTATTAGGAGTATTGACGACAAATATAACCATAGTGCCTATAAAGGCACTGGAGGCAGGAAGATCTCTGTGAGTTTGAGGCTATCCTGGTCTACAGAGTGAGTTCCAGGACAGCCAAGGCTACACAGAGAAACCCTGTCCCAAAACCCAAAACCCAAACCAAAAAGACACTGCAGAGGTGGGGCTGCAGAGGTGGGGCTGCAGAGGTGGGGCTGCA
>OU015747.1:51132366-51150905 GCA_907169655.1 Acomys percivali | reverse complement strand
CACACACACACACACACACACACACACACACACACACACACACACACTCACTCTCACACCAACAAGGCTGGCCTGGTGTTTATAACAAGTTTTAGGACAGCCAGGGTTACATAACAGAGAGACTCTGTCTCCAGGAAAACGAATTTTTAAAATATTTAAAGTTATGGGTTTGCGTCTTTCTAATTTTCTTTTTCAATTTATTTTATCCAGCAGGGCAGTGGTGGCACATGCCTTTAAGCCCAACACTTGCGAGGCAGAGGCAGGCAGATATCTGAGTCTACAGAGTAAGTTCCAGGGCAGCTGGGACTACACAAAGAAACCTCGTCTCGAAAAACAAAACAAAACAAGACAAGAACAACAACAACAACAACAACAACAACAACAAAACCCTATCATTTTATTTGCTTTGTTTGTTTTTCTTGCATGCATGTCTGGGTACTATGTGTGTGCTTGGGATGCATGGAGGCCAGAAGAGGGTATTTGGTCCCCCGGACCTGGAGTTATGAACAGTTGTGAGCTGCCATGTGGGTGCTGGGACTTGAACCTGGGTCCTCTGGAAGACTTCTTTCCTGACTGGGTATACTCTCCCGCGCCCCTGTTTGCTTAGCTATTCAAAGAACACAGCCTGCTCTGATGCCATGGGTTTCAGCCTTTCCTAGAAGTTACCAAGGGACCTTGGTGCCCATCCACCTCCTATTGTTATGGTTTGAATATGCCCGCCAGAAACCATACGTTGGAAAATTAATTCCCTGATAATGAAAATGGATTCATATAAAAGGCTATGGGGCTTGATCCAGTCCTCTGGGTTAATGCTGATCTCTCACTCTCTCTCCAACATTCTTGCTGTAAGGTGTCTTTTCCATGCCAGGACACAGAAGACATGCCCTGACTAGACATGGCCTTTCATCTTGGACTTCTGTGGACTTTCAGCCTCCAGGATCAAAAGGCAAATAGATTTTTCTTCATTATAAATAATCCAGTCTCGAGTATAAAAGCCAGGAAGGAAAGGCTGAAGAGAAGGCTCAGCGAAGAGCACTTGCTGTCCAAGAGTGAGGACCTGATTTGAACCTTTAGCATCCAAATAAAAAGCTGGGTGTGAGCTAGGGCATGGCGGCACACACTTTTAGGTCCAGCACTTGGAGAGAGAGGCAAGCAGATCTCTTTGAGTTTAAGATCAGCCTTATCAATATTGTGAGTTCCTGGCCAGGCAGCGCTACACAGTGAGCTGAAATGAATGCGCCAAGCATGGCTGTGTGTGCCTTTAATCCCACCATTAGGGCAGCAGGTTGGATGGGGGTGGGGATCTGGTGTGAAAACTGGTGACTTGCTGTCCAGAACTCACTGGCCAGCCAGCCCGCCAAACAATGATGATCCTCCAGTTTGGTGGAAAACCCTGCGAGTGGACGTTTGAGTCTGCGCAGCCAACCTTGCCTGTCCTTTTTCACTGAGGTCTCCTGGGTCTCCTTTGTAACCTGTGTCTTCAAGCCCATCTTTGTTTCCCTGGAGATGCTATTGACTGAAGTTGTAGCCTCTCCATTCTTTCTGAGTGTTTCCCATGAGCCCTTGCATCTTCCTTCTTTCCCATTATTCACTTTCATTATGATCTATTAAGGAAAAGCAAAAGAGAACTCCCAAGCTTGAGAGGCCCCCCCCCCCGAAGGAATCCCTTCTTTATTTCTTTTCGGATAGTCTTTCCTTAGAGCTCAAGCTGGCCTTGAACATGAGACCCTCATATCTTAGGACCTGAGAGATGGAATTGTAGACCTAAACCACGCTAGGCTTGAGTATGTATAGTGATCAGTGTCTGGCTGAGTGACCGGTGTCTGTAGCCCCAACTATTCTGGAAGCAAGAGAACGGCTTGAGCTTAGGAGTTCAAGGATAGCCTGGATGAATAGGTTTACTATAGATTAAAAAAAAAAAAAAAAAAAAAAAAGGTGTGTGTACCTTGCAGAGTGATGGGTGGGTGGTTGTGATTCCAGCAGTTGGGAGGCAGAGGCAGGCAGATGTCTGTGAATTTGGCACCAGCCTGGTCTACATAGCAAGTTCCAGAACTGCCAGAGTTACATAGGAGAGACTCCGTGTCAAAACAAACAAACAAATTCCTCCCATATACGTTATTATAAATAAAAATAATTTTCTTAGGATAGGGACCCCGTTGAGAGCATGAACTAGTACAGGGACCTTTCCCCCTTTCCTTCTCTGTGCCCACTGATATTTCCCGCTCTCTCTCATGCCTGCTGCTGCTGGCCCGTGAGCTGTACTCCTAAAAACACTACAGCACATGAAACACACTCTTCCCTATGGGCCCAAGATGAGTGTTTGCGTAAAGCTTTAATTCCTGCAAAGCAGGTTTGAAAGCATCCATTATCCTACTTAATCCTATGCAATCCCCAAATGGAAATAAGAACTGCCTCTCTGCGGATGGGACTTCAGGAAAATGCCATCCCTAAATATGTCAGTCTGGTGTGCAATCCCTTGAACTGGGGCACTTAGGAGGCAGGATGCAGGCAGGGGTTTTGTGGGAGCTGCTCTTATCTGCCTAAAGAGGGAGCACGCCAAGGAACACCGCTGTGAATCCTCTCCTGAGATTTTATGCACCAAGGGAGATTAACTAGAAATCACGTGAGCGAGCCCCGACACCGACCCAGACGGTCACCCATTCCGAGGGCCACTCCGAGAGACCTTTTATTGCCACAAGACAACCTTTCTGCTGGGACACAATTCCTTCCTTCTTGCCCTAGGCTGGGTCATTGCCACACCCCAGGGCAACAAGCTTTCATTGTTTCTGTGGCTCAGAAAAGTTCGGCCAGCCGTTCAGTGAGTCCTGTATGTTGTGAGACTCCTGCACAGGCCAGCATAATTAAGTACAGAGTTTCTCTTGTCAGTATGTTCTGTGTTCATTTAATGTGGATAACCCAGGCAAAGAACCTGGGAGGGCGGAAGGACACGGTTCTTCTTTACCCTGCTCTCTGGGAAAACAACCTACCAGTGGCAGAGCAGCTTGGCCCACCATCGCGTGGGCGGGATGGGAGGAGGTTGGATACAGACCGCCAAGTCTAAACACCAGGCACTTTGACCGGAACCTGGCTCATAACCCCACTTTGTCAACACCCTCAATGCTACAGGCTAGGTTAGCTGAGATGAAGCCAGCCCTGCTTGTGTTTGCTGGATTATTCTGCTCATAAATTCTCAGCATTCTTGCCTTTGTTGGAAGAGTGGCTGCCACCCTTTCCTGCCCAGGTGACTTGATGGAGGTGGAAAAGCCTGTGTTACCAGAATTTTTAGGCTATAAGTCTGAGCTCTGGGCTGCCCTTGCGAAGCTTGACCGCTTGTCCCTGATGCGGAAACTAAAGACACAAATTATAGTGAAGTTCAGAGAAGGGAGATTTATTTATTCAGAGGCAACCCTGGGAAGAAGACGCAAGAAGAGGTCCAGTGACACCCCAGTTTCATGTTCGGGGTCTAACACGGGGTTTAGGTTTAAATAGAGGGCAAGACGTTTGCGTCGCTGAGCAGTCCTGGTCAAGGTGTGGGTCCACTCACTGCTGGTTCCCATCTCTCCTCCAGAGTAGGCTGCTAAATTGTGGGAACTATCAAGTCTCTTCCTGTGGGTTGTGAGCAAATGTTCTCCCAGCCAAGGAACCGACATCTTGGGGACTTTGGCTTCAATGCTTTGCAAAAGTATCATCCCAGCTGGCCTTGTAGACTGTGTGAGCAGTGTCTGGGAGGGCTAGGGGACCCTTGCATGAGTGTCCAGCCACTCTCTACTCTGCTGCATGAAACTCTGCCAGTATTGGATGTGGCCTTGGGGAGGGGTTAGAGTCTATTAGCTGGGGAATGCTGGGGAGAGGACACTCCATCTACACAGCTATGGGGGAGACCTCATGCCTGCTGCCTTAGGCTCTTCAGATTCAGCCTGTTGTGGGAGGAGCTCCCACACCCATGCTCTGCAAGGAAGCCCAGGAAACTCAAGGGTTCCCTAGAGTGAACTCTGGTTTGTCGCCAGGACCTTAGGAGAATGGGTAGGTCATGGCTTACATGTCACCCTGGGGAAGAATTTTGGAGATACTGAAAGACAGGTCCCTGTGGAAATTTTAATTTATTTGAAGCCCACTGTTTTAATAGTCAGGGGGGCAAAGAGAAGGGCACACCCGTCTCTATAACGTCTCTTCTTTCCCAGACAGCCAGTTCTATTTGCAAGGTACAAGGTGCATCTGCTAGGCAAACTGTGTGAGCTGGAAAGATCATTGGCCGGTACATGATGCCCCCCTCCGTACCCAAGACAAGAAGCCCCACATACTGCTTGCATGTGCCTCCATGTGTAGTTCTGCATCCGGTGGGTGGGCAGCCTGAGTCCCACGTCCTTCGTGATTGTAAACGTCATAAGAGGTGGCATCACCGACGGGTCAGGACTCTGGGCGTGCCTGTGAGGGGTCAGCTTGGTTGCGATAACTGAGGAGTGACCCATGTCACCAATCGATGGGCTGGAGTCTCAGGCTGAATAGAGAGTAGGAGGAGAATGTTGTCCCCTGCCTCCTAGCTGTGGTGGGACACTGGCCCTGCCTCCTAGCTGTGGTGGGACACTGGCCCTGCCTCCTAGCTGTGGTGGGACGCGGGCCCTGCCTCTGGCCCCACGTCATGGGTTGCACCCTTGAATTGTGAGTGAACCAAATAGCCTTTGTTTCCCCTAGGTTCCTTTTGTCTCAACAACAGGAAACCAACTAATATGAGGTCCCTGAACCTCTTTGCTCCTCCTTCCATTGTGGTCGAGTTGAATAAATCTCCTTTCTCGGCTTTTCACTGTTGTTAATTAGTCTCTAGTTAACCTGTTGAGGATGAGTGTTCCAGGTTTGCTTGTTGGAGAGCCACGAGGAGAGAGGGATTCGGCCATGGCCATGAGGAGGAGAGAGGGAAGGACACCATGAAATTACAGCTTGAGCACAGGCGGCCATAAATGCAAGTATTATGGGGATTTTGACCAGGACGTAGCTAGATTAGCTTAGAGGATTAGGATAGAATAATAGTGTCCAGTTATTGTGCATTTAAGCCAATTAAGTAAACAGTAGTCTCTCTGGGTCAATTATTTGGGAACTAGCTGGGTTGAAGAAAATTTGCTGCTTTATTAATTCTGTGTCACGCACACCTGCTTCCAGTCCCCGTGAGCCTGTGTTCTTTGCATCCCAGTTCAATATTGAGTCAGTCTAGGGCTCTTCATCAGGGTTGTCTTCTATAAGTTAAAGAATTAAGAGGCAGTGGTGGGTAGCAGTGGAAAACCCCAAAAATGGTTCTCAAAAACGGAATCAGCAGTGGAAAAAAGTCTTTATCAGGGAGACACACACATGCAGCGGCAGGCAGCAAAGCAGAGCGAGGACCCAGGAAGCCAAACAAAACAAAACAAAACAAAACAAAAATCCAGTCTCTCCTTGAGGGCCTGGGTTCTAAAGTCTGAAGGGTTCCCATCCCCTAATATGCGGGTTGGTCAGTTTGAAGAGTAATAGGCTAGGTGGTTGGTTCACAATTATTGTGTAACATGTCCTGATCCAGGCACAGACTAGTTTGAGTCAGTCCATCAGCGTACTGGCAGGAGAAAGAAACTCCTTTGTTTTAAGATGCCAGACTTTTGTCTCAGGTCAGGAGGGTGAGGAAGCTGCTGTCCACCTTTGGAAGCTTGCCACTGTCAGGTTTTTTGCCCTAGTTTGAAACTAGCTTTTGAAGACACAAGAATAAGGAAACAGTTGCCCACTGTGTGGGCTATATTTTATTTTTTCTGTCTTAGCAAAACACTTGACAGGTGTGACTTGAATGTGGGAGATTATTTTGGCTCACAGTTTCAGGGTGGGTAAGGCGTGGTAGCGAAGAGAAGCTCCCGTCTGCAGCTAAACTCACACCTCTTCAGACCAGGAACCAAAGTGCTCAGACCAGACAGTGTTGAGCTGTAGCACTCTTGGCCATATCGCTCTGGTCCTGCATCAGCCAGTGACTCCCCATATCCCAAACAGCGCCACCTACTGGTGGCAAAGTGTTTAGAACACGTGAGCCTGTGGGGGATATTTCATCTACAGGACTACTTCTGAGGCAAATGTCTGTGTCTTCCAGAGTTCAGCCATGTCATCTTGCAAAAGAGCACCTCATCTAAGCTTTGCGACTGTCACGTCGCCTCACGGAGGGCAGGAGGGTCACAGCGCCTCACGAAGGGCAGAGAGGGTCACAGCGGCATTCCATATCACCTGTTGTATGTAATGTGGCCTTGGGGAAAGGAAGGCTAGGAGAGGGGACTCTACTTCTGTGGGAACATCTTCCTTCCTCCTGGGGTGAAGACTTTGAAGTGCAGCCCTGCCTTGGGGACGGGTGATATCCTCAGGTAAAAAAACCCTCTCAGCTGTGCTGTACAACTCAACCCAAGAAACTCACCGGTGCTCTAGGGTGAACTTCAGTGGTCCTTTGGTTTGTTGTTGGCACCATGGAGAGGTGGAGGAAGATGGCTTTTACATATTCCTGGCCTCCATGGTAGGGATTGTTACAACACATGGCCTAATCAGTAAGATTAGGCAAAACTGTGGGTGGGCTCAGGAAAAGCCATGATGCTCTCTGATAGGGGGAAAGAGACAGAACAGCTGTAGTGAAGTTCTTTGCAGGAGTGTAGGGGGTGGGGGTATTTGTATAGGAAACTTTTTTGTTTGTTTTTCAAGACAGGGTTTCTCTGTGTGGCCTTGACTGTCCTGGACTCGCTTTGTAGACCAGGCTGGCCTCAAACTCACAGTGATCCTCCTGCCTCTGCCTCCTGATTGCTGGGATTAAAGGTGTTTGCCACCACCGCCCCCGCTGTACAGGAAAATTTGACATGGTGGTTTGTTCCTAGGGCTACTGGGAGCCGCAGCAGGGGCTCGGGTAGTGCAGAGGGTAATGACACCTGTGACTAAAGTGAGGCCACCTGAACAGGGCTGTCTGTGCGTGGGAGGCCCCAGGTGGCAGACATCTTCTAGGTGGTATGAAGTCGAGCAGATGCAGGGTGAACGGGGCCAACCTGAGAGTCTTGAGGTGCTTTGAGGATACCCGAGAGAATGTCGTACATGTCCCGGGAGTGGTACCTCGGGGCAGGGGTGCCAGCAAGCAGCTGCAGAGGCTGCCAGGTCACTGCTATGGGTGATAAGTGAGCTATCCAAAGCTGGGGTCGCAGTCAAGAGGGAGATTGCAAGTGTAAGGGAGAAAATGCCATTAAAAAGGGGATATGAGGCTTGGGACTAAGGCTTCACCAGCTAAGGCAATGTGAGGGGAACCAGTCCACGGGGACACTTGGTTATCTTCAGTTGTGGTCCCCATAAATATCCAGTCTGGTGAACAATACAAGAGTGGGTACTGACAGGCATTCCTCCATTGGTGAATTAAGCCAATTCAAGACAAGTTTATGTTTTTTAAATGCAGGTTTATCAGGAGCAAGGAAGTCACCATGCAGGGGGAGGAAACAAACAAACAAACAAACAAACAAACAAAAAACCAAGACAAGGTGCTGGAGTGATGGCTCAGAGGTTAAGAGCACTGGCTGCTCTTCCAAAGGTCCTGAGTTCAATTCCCAGCCACCACATGGTAGCTCACAACCATCTATAATGAGATCTGGTGCCCTCTTCTGGCACGTGGGCAGAATACTGTGTAAATAAATAAATCAGAAAAAAATAAACAAACAAAAAACAGGCGGGGGAGGGGGGAGAGAAAGTACTCTGCAAAGAGAGAGACAGAGAGGAAAAGAGATGTGTAGAGAGGGGGGAACCAAAATGTCTGGATTATATAGTGAAGATCCTCTGGGGGAGAGGATGCCCCCAGCCCTGGGCTGGAAAGTTCAGGGTAGAGAGTGCTGTATGCCAACCACGCCCTGTTACAGGTAGGGACTGAGGGATGCTGGGTGAAATGTCTTAAAAAGGCACTCAGCTGCTAGACCCAGGTCTGAAGTCCAACAGGTTAGTACTGAGGAAACTGGGCCTGTAGGAAACCCAGACAGGACTGTGTCTATGGGAGACTCAAGAAAGAAACAGACCAGCAAGGATGGAGAGACAGGTATTCAGCCTTGGCGGTACAAACCAGTGGTAAAGGATGCCTTTATTGCTGAGTCCCATGGTAGGGCATGACCTGTACAAAGTGGGCAAGGTGTGGGCAGGCCTGCTGAGGAGGAAGGAGGTTCTCAGGATGAGAGCCTTCCCAGCACTCCCCTAAAGGGGTGGCCAAGGTTGCTCACGTGGGCTCTAGAAGCCACTTGTAGATTACATTGAATTGGTTTCTGTTGTGGTTTGACTGAGAAGGGGACTCATAGGCTCATATGTCACCAAAGGAGAGCAGCAGAGGACTAGAAGGGTTCCGTGGTGTGGCTTTGTTGGAGTAAGTGTAGCACTGTGGGGTTGGCTTGGAGGTATCAGGCCTGATGCCTTCAGATCAGGATGTAAAGCTTTCAGCCACTGCCCCAGCGCCATGTCTGCCTTCTTCCTGCCCAGACACTAATGGACTGACCCTCTGAACCATACACAAGCCCCAAGGAGATGCTTCCTCTTCCTAAGAGTTGCCTTGGTCATGGTTGTCTCTTCACAGCAACAGAACAGTAACTAAAACATCCCCCACCAACAGGCGGAATCTATCATCTCTAGGGATGTGGTGGTGGAATACGTTGGTTCACAGTAAGCCGCCACAGCACTGGGGCCAGTGGGTGACAGTGGATAAGTATTGGGAGAAAAACAAACAGGTGTGTAGGTGGCCTCACCTTAGTTACAGGACTCATTACCCTGTGCTCTTCCCATTGCCCTGCCATTACTCCCAGTAGCCCTATAGGAACATTCTGGGGGTGGGAGATTATGTCCTCCTCCAGGAGGTATAATGCGAGCATCTCTCCCTTATGAGAGGACATTCTCAGGGGGAGTGTTCTAATCCAAGATACACCCTGCAGACCACAGTTGGCTGCCTAGAGGTCAGGACAGTTACAGAATCCAGAATCCACTCAGAAGCTAGAAAGGTAGAGATTTTTTTCTGCTTAGCCAAGAACTCCTTCAATAGTCCTCTGTGGCCAACAAGGAAGCCAGGTGGTTCTTGGAGAATGACTCTGCATTACAGGGAGGTAAATAAGGCAGTGTGCTTCCTGCCTTTGTGCAGAGCTGTGCTCAACATTTTTCTTCTAACTGAATAGCTGTGCAAAACAAAGTGCCCACGTGGTTGTGGGCCTCTTCCACTCATGTCTCAGGATCCCCTTAGCCACTGAATCCCAAGACCAGCTTGCGTTTTCATGGACTGGACAACAGTAGACCTTCAGAGTGCTTCTCTCAAGGTCACATTCAGGGTCCCACCACTTGTCATGGGACGGTGGCCCAGGACCTGGCTCTGTTATGCTGCCCATCCTCCATGAAGAAGGTTCACTATATAGATGCTATCTCGCCAGCTTCTGAGTGCTCTAGAGAGATGGAAGCCCATTTGGAGAACATATAAATGGACCTGGGGGGGGATATGGATGGGGAATCAATTCCACATAAGGTACAAAGGTCTGGCATGGTGGTAAAATCTCTGGGAGACTTGGAGTCAGGTAGAACATGCATGATGCTCAATAGGGCTATGAAAAGATATCTTTCAACATTCTGCGCAGGTAAATGTGATTACAGGCATTCTTGGGGCTTCAAGGATATTGATAAGTCTTTATATACCTGGCACTGACCAGGTCACCTGTTCCCTCTATAATCTGATAAAAAGAGGTGCTATGTGGTATTGGGATGGTGTCCTCATCAGGCTTTTATTGCTGTGATGAAACAACATGAGCAAAAACAAGTTGAGGAGGAAAGGGTTTATTTGGCTTACATTTCCACACTGTAGTCCATTGCTGCAGGAAATGAGGGCAGGATCTCAAACAGGCAGGAACCTGGAGGCAGGAGCTGATGCAGAGGCCATGGAGGGGTGCTGCTTACTGGCTTGCTTCCCATAAATTGCTTGACCTACTTTCTTATAGCACCCAGGACTACCACCCTAGGGATGGCACCACCCACAATCGTGGCATCAATAATTAAGAAAATGCCCTACGGCAGCTTGCCTATAGTTGGATCTTATGGAGGCATTTTTTTTTATCAAGGCTCCCTCCTCTCCAATAACTCTAACTTATGTCAAGCTGACATAAAACTAGGCTGCTTAGGTGGAAAGGCCCTAGAGTCCTTTGAACAAGCCAAGACACTCACAGAAAGTACTAAACAGCTGTGTGTCCCAATGCCCCAGTGTCCCCTGCTTCTAGAAGTCATAAGAAGACCTTAGGATTATGGTTGGGGCCTATGGCAATAACAGGTAGAGGAGACACCCATGGTTGGGTTTTGGTCCCGGTCATGGAAGGTGTGGAAGCTCAGAATCTAGTCCTAGAACAGCTGCTGGCTTTATATAAGATGCTGCAACAGATGGAATCCATTGCTGGCTGTACGTCAGTTTCCATGAAAACTGTGTACCCCACAAAGGGAGGAGTGGGCCAAAGGTCTTTGGGCCAATCCTCTTTCTGGGGTGGCACAAACTCAAAAGCTACAAAACTGGCATGTGTATTTGCAAGTAGGGAGGGGCGGTGTCAGCAAGCTCTGTGTCTGACGCCATGTCAGTTCAAGCCACAGAGCCTCGGCCTTCACCACCTGTAATTGTTCCTTCACCCTAACCTGACTGTGGTGGTTTCAGTGAGAACAGCGCCCCACACGTTCATATACCTGGCCGATTGGTTCCCAGTCGGTGGACTGTTTAGGAAGGATTAGGGGGCGTGGCCTTGTTGGAGGAGGTGCGTCATTGGTGGTGCGCTTTGAGGTTTCAATACTCTACACCAGGCCCTGTCTGCAGATCAGGATGTAGCTCTCAGCTGTTTCTCCAGGGCCATGCCTGCTTGTCTGCCACAGTGCTGGTCACCGCCTCACCCTCTGAAACTGTAAGCAAGCCCCCACTTAAATGCTTTCTTTATAAACTGCCTCAGTCGACGTGTCTCTTCTCAGCAAGACTCTGACTAAATGTAAAAGGGATGCCCCCAGTGTCTACTGATGCCTTGCACATGGTTGGTACCCACAGGGGCACCAAATAAGAATGGGTAATGGAGCCAGGTGCGGTGGCGCTAACCCTTAATCCCAGCACTCAGGAGGCAGAGGCAAGCTGATCTCTGAATTAAAAGTCATCCTAGTGTATAGAGTGAGTTCCAGGACAATCAGGGCTACACAGAAACCCTGTCTGAGAAAAAAAAAATGGCGGGGGTGGGGTGGGGTAATTGGTGGCAAGACGAAAGAAGAAGATCATTGTGTGGCTGGTAAGAGGAGAATGGGAGAATAGGCAGTGGGCCGAGTTAAGAGCCTTGGCTTACGACAATCTGTACTGAGAGATGACGTGATATTCAAAGGCCTGGCCTTGTGGATAGCCATGGGGTAAGGAAAATTGCCAGACAATGGGATGGCCACTATAGGGGCAACGTAAAACAGGAACTTGAGCCATTTGGTGGTTTACCATGCGGCAGCCTACGTCCCTTCTGGGACCTCCTTCCCTTCTGGGACCTCCAGGACAACCAGGTAAGGGCCATCAGCTCCCTCCACCCCCCGACCCCCTACAGATGGCTCAATAGCTTTACATAAAGCCTGGCCACAGCATGAAAAATAGCCAAAAGCTGCTGGCATTCCAGTAAAACACTCGGACAGCATACGTGCAGCCTTGTGAGGCTTGTTTCCTGATCACGTCAATGGATGGACACTGTGATGGGACACACGCATAAGGCAACCTCTGCCTGGTAGAGGACAGGCAAATAGATTATATAAAGCCCCCGCCAGTCAGTGAAGGGCGCATGTATGTTCTTCCGTGTGCAGACATCACCTCAGGCCTTTCCCTGCAAGTGAACAACAGGCGAGGCTACCGTCAAGGGCTTTGCCCCATTCAGTGTCATGCACCACTGCACCCAGAGAACTGATAGTGATGGAGTCATTTCAAGAGCACTGATGTGCAAGCCTGGGCTGAGGACAACCACGTACACACCCCAGGGGAGTGGGGCTAATTGAGAAAATGGGTTGGTGAAGTCAGAACTGAAAACCCTAAGCACAGGAGGTCTATGTGGTCTTGTTGGTAAACTTATTTTAGACTCTCCATAGTTAGTTAAGTGTTTTGTTTGCTCGACACAAGTAATTTAACAGTCTCCTGTAACTCTAATCACAAAGTAAGTTTCAAAAAGTGCTCAGCATACTTAGTCATGGGCAAATGCAAGTTAAAATTATTTGAGATACAGCCTTGCCCCAGTCATAGAGGCTATCAATTAATCTGACTGTGGACTAGTAAGAGGTGTGGCCACTGACCAAAGGAACAATTGTAAGTTAGAGTTAACTTGTGATGACTTTTAGGTTCCTGACTAATTTCCTTCCTCTGACTCTAACAATAAACACAATTTGAGAGAGGGTCTCATGTATCCCAGGCTGGCCTGGAACTCAACGAACTCTGTTTGCAGGACGCACGTGGTGGAAAGAAAAAGTTGTCCTCTAACCTCCTCACGTGCTGTGCAACTTATGCCCCACACCCCATACCTCACACAAGGTCAAGAAGTAAAAGCTATTAAATTATTATTATTTAAAAAAAATCAATGTTAGCTGGGTGTGGTGGCACATGCCTGTGATCCCAGCACTCAGGGGAGGCAAAGGCAGGTGGATTTCTGTGAGTTTGAGGCCAGCCTGGTCTATCTACAAAGTGAGTCCAGGAATACACAGGGATACCCTGTCTCGAAACCCCCCCCAAAAAAGTCAGTGTTATAAAAAACATTAATAATCAAATATTATTCATGGTGGAAATAATCAAAAGGCTAAATGTGAATAACTAAACGTGTTGCACGGTGGAAAGCAATTTAACACTACATAGGAACGAGGTGCTGAGACGGTGGGTGTAGGTGGACCTTGAAAACACGCTACATGAATGAGCCAAGCACAGAAGATTGTACACTGGACGCCACCATTCATGTGACGTCAGAACCGGCAAATCTATGGAGGCAGAAAATAGATGAGCATCTGCCTCGGACTGGATGGTAAGAGTTTCGGTTTCCATGCATATGGAGCACGTTGTAGTTTGGTCTGGCCCAGTCCGCCCGCTTTACCGAATCAGGACATGCTATCGGAAACAAGGGTGCCTGCTGAGGAAAGCTGCAGGCACCAAGCTGAGCCTGCAGGGGAGAAGCCACGTGTGCGGAATACAGTCTGCATTGTTAGGTGAACATGAGACTTAGGCGTGGCATGTGTATCAGTGTCAGGTTGGCAAGGGGTAGCCTCGTGTGGTGGTCCATTTTGATGGTTAATCTCACACTCACCTGTGCCTGGCACACTCACTTTCCTTGCCAAGTCTTTCTCTCACAACTGTCAGGGAAGAAACTAATATTCTCTTTAACTCTCAAAGAGTCTTGGTTTCCTAATCCTCAATAGATTAGCAGGGGAAAAACAGAATCAGAAGTTTATTAGCATGTTAGTATGTATTTCGTAAGTACATGGCGACATCACAGGATGAGCGGTCCCGAGGGAGGGCTTTGAACTCAGGCTTGTACAAGTGTACAAGAGAGTACATTTCTAGATCAGCTAGCCTCTAGTAGAAACAGCAAAAAGCAGACAGAGGTTGGTAGGCAAAGCTGGTTGATGGGGTTTCCTCTGGTGCCTTCTTTTTCCTCTGGCTGGTGGGCTGGTGCCCTGGAGGGGCAGAATGTCTGTTTTCATGAGTCCATCTTCTTCTTTTCGGTCAGCAGAAGGAAGGCGAGAGCGCGCCCTTGTCTGTGGTTTCTCAGTTGAACAAGTCTTCATATTTGCAGCACACACTACGGAGTACAATCTCCTTTACCACTCTGGACAGAACAGCAAGAGCCGCAGACTCCCCACCCTCTTTCCCTCGGCTGCCTTTCTCCATAGCGTTTACCACACTTTCCCATAAGTTTCTTTTTAAATTTATTTTCCACAGAATATACAATTCCAGGATGGGGAGAGATGTAGCTATTTTGTTCTCTGCTAATTTCTAATGGTCAACAGTGCCTGACACATAAGAGATGCTCAGTGACTGTAACTGTATGTTAAGTGAAAAAGTAAGCTATGAAGCAATTGTTTCTCATTCATCCTCTCTCTCTCTCTCTCTCTCTCTCTCTCTCTCTCTCTCTCTCTCTCTCTCTCCTCCTCCTCCCTCCCTCCCTCTTTCTCTCAGCAGGGCATCTCATTATGTACCCCTGGCTGGCCTAGAATTCACTTCACTGTGTAGAACAGGCTGGCCTCAGACTCCTGGAGAGCTGCGTGCTCCTGCCCCTGCCCCTGCCTCCTGCCCCTGCCTCCTGCCCCTGCCTCCTGCCCCTGCCCCTGCCTCCTGCCCCTGCCTCCTGCCCCTGCCCCTGCCTCCTGCCCCTGCCTCCTGCCACTGCCTCCTGCCTCCTGCCCCTGCCTCCTGCCCCTGCCCCTGCCTCCTGCCCCTGCCACTGCCTCCTGCCCCTGCCTCCTGCCCCTGCCCCTGCCTCCTGCCCCTGCCTCCTGCCCCTACCACTGCCTCCTGCCCCTGCCTCCTGCCCCTGCCTCCTGCCCCTGCCCCTGCCTCCTGCCCCTGCCTCCTGCCCCAGCCCCTGCCCCTGCCCCTGCCCCTGCCCCTGCCTCCTGCGTTCTGGGACTGTTAGTTTTTAGGGGAGGAAAGGACTGTATGGATGGCTTGCATGTGCATAAAACAGCTTTAAAAATGTAGCAAGGCCTGGCGTGGCAGCGCACGCCTTTAATCCCAGCACTCAGGAGGCAGAGGCAGGCGGATCGCTGTGAGTCTGGTCTACATAGTGAGTTCAGGACAGCCAAGGCTACACAGAGAAACCTTGTCTTGAAAAACGAACAACAACAACAAAAAAGTAGCAGGAAACTAGGTCACACTGGTTGCCTATGGCAAGGTGAACTTGTGACTGAGAATTGGCATAGGGGTGGAAAGGAGGGCAGGGAGGAAGGGAAGAAAAGAAGGAGGGTGGGGGGAGGGAGAGGGAAGGGGGAGAGAGTGTGAGCTCACAAATGTGCAAGCTCCTTGGGTCACTGTATTCTCTTTATAGATCACTAACTTTCCGAACAATTCAATTTAAAACTAAAAAGGAAGCTCTTGTATCTTATGTTTTTGCAGCTGTAAACACTGTATTACAAATCACCCATCAGCCCTCTTTAAATGGACAATTATTTCTAAGTGTTTGCTGTTAGAAGTGGCCTGGATATCCACTTTGTACGTAGATATCTGATTTGGACTTTTTAAGCTCCTTCACTTTGGTGATAAATCCTTGCAATATACAATGTAGCCAACACCCCAAACTAAACAGAAGCTTCCTACTGTTGGGCAGGGCTGTATCTGATAGCAGTGAGTGGGGTTGCCTCAGGAAGCAGGGCATGCTGGGAAAAGCAGGATTTAATCGCCTTCATGGAACATTTTTATATTCTCATTGGCAAGCTCGCCCTATCCTTCCAGCCCGGGGCGCTCCTGAGTCATACAATGGGAATCAATCTGCCAGGGCAATCAAGAATGCCTGCTCTACCCAGAAGTCCCTGCATGGGTTTGTTGATGAAAGCACTCCCCCTCTCTGGCCTGGGCCTCCCTCAACTAATGTCTGTCCCTCCCTTTTTTATCTTGTAGTACAAACACCACAGACTTGAGTCAGCTGCCAGGCGGCAGCTCTGACGGGCAGTTAGGCTGTGGTTCTTCCTGTAGGCTGGAAGAAGGCTCCGTGCAGAGGGAAAAGCAGCTGTCTGCCTTTCTAGAAGTGATGCTAACAGCCTGCATTGCCTCAGGAACCTGGCCCCACGTGTGGCTCTGGCTGAGTAGTGAGCACATTCCTCTGGGGCTACAGCCAGACCTCTCAGAAAACAGACGGCAGCAGCGCAGGGTTGCATCCCGCCTGTTCTGGTTACAACAGGAGCCATGCTCGTATCTTCAGTTTTCAGTAAAAGAAATTGTGAGGTTGTCAGCTCACAGATTCTATCTGCCGAATGGACGTGTGCACACTTTCAGCCTTTCCAGATTTAGATTATTTCTAAGCCTGGGGCTGGAGAAATGACTAAGGTTAAGAACACTGGTTACTTTTCAGAGGACCAGTTCTTAGCACCCAAGTGAGAGTTCAGAACCATCTGTGACCCCAGTTCCAGAGAAGCCGGCGCCCTCTTCTGGTCTCAGTGGGTAGCCTGTGAACGTGGTACACAGACATACATTTATTTGTTTGTTTGTTTGTTTGTTTATTTAGAGACAAGTTTCTCTGCATAGCCCTGGCTGTTGTGGAACTTGCTCTGTAGACCAGGCTGGCCTCGAACTCAGAGATCTGCCTGCCTCTGCCTCCTGAGTGCTGGAACTAACGGCGTGTGCCACCATGTTCATCCTAACGACAAGTGCTCTTAACTGCTGTGCCACCTCTCCATCCTCCAGGTAAATATATCTTAAAAAGCAAACAAACAGATATAACAATTGAAGTACATGCCTTCTGAATACTGTGCCCCGAAGAAGAGTATTTGTGTTATCTGATGTCCACTGTCATATCTTCTGAATTGATTCCAATTGAACATGTACCCATCACTAATAACCTAAGAGTTTTTATAATAAAGTTGTTTTGTTAAAAATTATGACACTAGCCGGGTGGTGGTGGCACACGCCTGTAATCCCAGCACTTGGGAGGCAGAGGCAGGTGGATCTCTGTGAGTTCGAGGCCAGCCTGGTTTAAGAAGCAAGTCCAAGACAGCCAAGGCTACCAGAGAAACCTTGTTTCGAAAAACAAACAAAAATTACTGACACTATACAGCAAAAGACACAATTTAATTAAGAAATACAAATTTCAAATCTGGTTATTTGAATAAAGCTGAATGCCTTTTAAATCTTAATATTTTTTCAAAACTCATATTACTGTTTGTTTGTTTGTTTGTTTTTGATTTTTTGAGACAGGGTTTCTCTGTGTAGCTTTGGCTGTCCTGGAACTCTCTCTGTGGACCAGGCTGGACTGGAACTCACAGAAATCCTCCTGCCTCTGCCTCCCAAGTGCTGGGATTAAAGGTGTGTGCCACCACCACCTGGCTCATATTACGGTTTAAAAAAAAGATTTATTTGTTTATTTATTTATTATTTATACAGTTTTCTGCCTGTTTTACACCTGCAGGCCAGAAGAGGGAACTAGATCTCATTATACATGGTCATGAGCCACCATGTGGTTTCTGGGAATTGAACTCAGGACCTTTGAAGAGCAGACAGTGCCCTTAACCTCTGAACCATCTCTCCAGCCCTGACTGTCTTTTTATTTTAAAAAGATTTACTTTATTTGTTTATTTTAATGAGTTTTTGTTGTTGTTTTGTTTGTTTGTTTGTTGTTTTGAGACAGGGTTTCTCTGTCCTGGGCTCCCTTTGTAGACCAGGCTGGCCTTGAACTCACAAAGATCCACTTGCCTCTGCCTCCTGAGTGCTAGGATTAAAGGTGTGTGCCACCATGCCCGGCGAGTTTTGTTTTGTTTTTTGTAAGATTTATTTATTTATTATGTATACAGTGCTCTGTCTGCATGTACATCTGCAGGCCAGAAGAGGGCATCAGATCACATTATAGATGGTTGTGAGCCACCATGTGGTTGTTAGGAATTGAACTCAGGACCTCTGGAAGAGCAGCCAGTGCTCTTAACCTCTGAGCCACCTCTCCAGCCCGATTTACTTTATTTTTAATCCCACGTGTGCGTTGTGTCTGTCTGTGCCTGCTGGTGCCAACTCGGCCAGAGAGCATCAGTTTCTGGGGCTGGAGGTACAGATGGTAATGCTGGGAACTGAACCCAAATCTGCAAAAGCGATCTGCTCTCTTGACTGCTGAGCCATCTTTCTTTGTTTTAGACTTTTAAAATTTTGCTTTTTGACATTTTCATTCATGTATACAATGCATCTTTATCATCACTCCCAGATCTCCTCCTCTGCTCCAGGGCAGAGCCCTTAAAGTCTCCACTTCCACCTTTATTTCCTCTTCTTATTTTGTATAATGCACTGAGTCCAAGTATGTTGCCATGGGCAACCTACAGCCCCCCCACCCCCCTACCCCCACCCCCATCCCAGAAGAAAACTTCCTGTGCCTGCCCCAGCTGCGCTCAGTCACTAATAGTTCCACCTCTCGGGGGTGAGCATCACGTGCCCCTCCCCACCCGCGGGAATGCTGACTGGCTTGGTCTTGTGCAGGTAACCATGGCTGCAGTGAGTTCATGGGTGTGGAAACAGTCTGCTGTCCAGAGGATAGCTCATCACGTCGCCCCTCCTCATCCTTTGTCTTTCCTGTTCTTTCCACCTGCTCTTCTGTGTGCTTGCCCAGTCTTTTGGGGTTGATATTGGGGTCCCACTAAGAGCCAAGTGCACAGTCACTTATTCTCAGCACTTTAACCAGTTGTGAGCTGCTACGCTGTTGTTGTCAATAAACTGGTATGTGTACAAGTGCATGTGTGTACATGTCTGTGTGTGTGGGCATTGGTGCATGTGTGCACGTGTATATACATGCGTATGTGTGTGTACCCGTGTGTGTGTGTGTGTGTGTGTGTGTGTGTGTGTGTGTGTGTGTGTG
>OU015747.1:51099769-51113918 GCA_907169655.1 Acomys percivali | reverse complement strand
ACACACACACACACATCTAAAAGAACAGTCAATGAATAATAATGTAACAATTATATATTTGTTGGTTTCTTGACCAAAGTTAGGAAACTCAGCCCAGAGAGTGATGCCTTAACAGGGCACGGGGCTTTATATTTGGGAACTTGGGAGGAACAGAGTGAAGCCAGCTGAACCCCACATGGGGAAGCAGAGTTGACTTCAGGTCCTGGGAAATTCTGGCAGCCCCACCCAGAGGAGGGGTTTGTGATTTCAGTGCTGCCCAGAAGATTCCATTTTAGAGTTTAAGTGAGTGTGTGTGTGTGTGTGTGTGTGTGTGTGTGTGTGTGTGTGTGTGAAAAACTGGGGTTGCCTGAGAGACATTGCTGAGTTTCTATGGCACAAGGTCTTGGCGTCACTTGCATATCAGTGGCCCAGGCTGGGTAGGCATCAAGTGACATCCTAGGGTATTGACGTCTCTGACTTGGCAGTGCTGCGGTTGGTCCACTGTACCTGGGCTGACAGGGAACAGCCTTCTCCCCCACTGAGCTGTCTCCCAGAGAACCATTGGTAGGTAGCAAGTTCCTGGTGCTGACTGTCCCATGGGGAGGGCATATTTTGACACGAGTTCTGCAGGGAAGGATCCCTGATATGCAGGAACCCCAGGTCACTGTCCTCAGAAGGAGACTTTTCCAAATCACACTCAAGTTACCTGCTAACTGTAATAGGGCCAACCAGCACTATCAAGACTCAGGTAAATGCTTAATCGTCTTCCATAGCGGGTGATTCGCCATGTTTCATACCCTGTTTCTCGTCTTGGTTCCCTGATGTGGTCCAGCGGTGGGTTGGGCACAGCGCCCACCCAGCCGGCACCACTAGGGCCTTGGTCCCTGCTCCTAAGTGAGTCTGTGGGGCAGGCAGTCAGGAGGCGGGATGAGGGTGCTGCAGCATACAAACAACACTTGGCCTTGGAAGGCAGGGGAGGGCCAGGGGGAAGCAGGCAACAGTTTGACTCAGACACAAGGGAACCAATTCTAGGTGACAGGAGGCAGAGAGGAAGAAATGAGCAGACAGCGTGAGGTGGAGGGACTGCGCGTTCTGCTGAGAGACACCTCTCGGGTAGCTGAAGAGACAGAAGCATGGGATGCGACAGGGGGCCAGACCCAGATCCTAAAGGCTGTCCCAGAACAGGGAGTCTTAGTTGAGTACAATCCTGTCTTCTAGGGACATTTGGCAGACTGTCCTAAGGATGTGCTGGGCGGGGTTGGGGGTGGGATGGTGAATCACTCTCAGGAAACCATAAAGCTCCCAGCAATGCCCAAGGCAGCCCTGGGCCACAAAGAATGACCTGGCCCAGGGTGCCCTCAGGGCTGCGGTTGAAAAACCCTCTTCTAGGATCGCTTTAGGACTTTCTTTGTTCCGTTTTCTAGAGCATGAGGGAGTCATGAAGGGGTTTTACACAGGGTAGTGTCGGGGTTAGATTTATATTTATAACCGAGCCTGGCTGCTCTGAGGAGGGTCCGGGGCTCAGCTGCAGCCTGTCAAGCGACTTCCTCTCATGGTTCTGAGGCCCGTCCTCCAGAAGGGAGTTTCCAGCTGTGACACTGCAGGGACCACTAGAATTCACCTTTTGACTGACTAACCTCTCACCATCTGGGTCTCCCCAGGGCAGAGACCTGATTGAGAGACAGAGGGACTTTTCCTGCCACCACACTAGGGCCTGCCCAAACTTTCAGCATCTGTAGCAGGCAGAAAAATGCCTCAGAGATAGGTGCCCGTGACCCTAACTAACCTTCAGATCTGTGACGGTGGTGTTACACACAAAGGGGGATTTTTGCCAGTGTGATTAGTTTGGGACTTTGAGACATGGGGTGATTAAACTGGATTACGTGGGTGAACTCAATGTCATTCATCAAAGGGGACCTTATGAGAGGGTCAGATGCAGACACATGGTGATGAAAACAGGCCAGTGGCTGACTGGGAAAATGCTGTTGACAGCTCTGAACGTGAAGGGATGTCACTGTGATCGTATGTTGACACCTGGCCATACAAACTGCATTCTAAAAAGAGACATTTGTGACCTTGCCTTCCACTCTCAAGCCATTGAAAGAGTTTTCACCCCAAAGAATTAAACATTTTCCAGGAAACCCACACCTGTGAAAGAATTACAGCTCTCAGGCCAGGCTGGGGGTGGGGTGGGTTTGGGCTTTACCTCAGATGAGGAGATTCCACACAAATTTGAGACAAACCTCACAGCTGAACCAGCACAAGTGCATCTCCAGCTTTTGTTTAGTCTTTCCTCTAAAATTATAACATGTATCAGAGGGGCACCAAGACTCTTTGTCTACTGTTTGGACAAACTGTAAGTCCATTTTCTGTTGTCAATTTCTCCTTCTTACTTTATTCTGTTATACAGAGAACTTGGGGGCAGGAGAGATGGTTCATTGGTTAAGAGCACTGGACACTTTTCCAAGACTGGAGTTCGATTCCCAGCACCTGCATGGTGGCTCATGACCACCTGTAAGTCCAGTTCCAGGGCATTCGACACCCTCTTCTGGCCTCTGTGGCCACATGGTGCACAGACATGCATGCAGACAAACAATTATGCATAAAAATAAATAATTAAAAATTAAAACATATAATTATGTGCAGCAGGTTTGTGAACTTAATTGCTCTGTCACAGGACCAGAGTTACGAGATAATAAATCTATGTAGTGGTAACTTTTGGCCAAGTTGTTACCCAGCAATCAGAATCTAACATGAGAGGAAAACTGCAAACTAGAAGTTAATGTATATTGCTTATTTTTAAACTTTGTTTTATTATATTTAATAAATAAAAATATGAAGTCTACAACATCCAGGTGTGGTGCCACCATAGGTGCGATCACAACATGTAAGGGAGGCAGGAGGGTCAGGGGTTCAAGCTCAGCCTGGCAGCACAGAGAGACTTGTTAAAAAGGAGGAGAGGGGAGGAAGATGATGATGATGATGGAGTTGAAGAGGAAGAAGAAGAGGAGGAGGAAGATGAGGAGGAAGAAGACGAGAAGAAGGAAAGAAGAAGAAGAAGAAGGAGGAGGAGGAGGAGGAGGAGGAGGAGGAGGAGGAGGAGGAGGAGAAGAACTGGGTGTGCTGGTGCACGCCTTTAATCCCAGCACTCAGGAGACAGAGGCAGCTGGATCTCTGAGTTCGAGGCCAGCCTGGTCTACAGAGTGAGTCCAGGACAGTCAGGACTACACAGAGATACCCTGTCTCAAATCCCCTCCACCAAAGAAGATGAATAAATGGATGTAACACAGAACCAAATCGCCATCCAATTCAATCAGTAGAGTTTTTCTTTTCTTTTTTTTCTTTGTCATGCTGGATGTGACCTCAGGCAGTGGATGTACTGGGCAAGACTCTGCCACTGAGCCCCATGCCCTGCTCAAGCCCTCCTGCAGACCTGACTCCAGGTTGTTCTCTTCCTTATAGAGGTAAGCAGTATCCTAACCTTAGTGTTTCTTACTCCCATGCATTCAAAAAAGATTTACTTTAATTTTACTTATTGTATTAGTGTGTCTTGTGAGTATTAGCCATGTATACTACCTATGGAGGCCAGAGCTGTCAGATCCCTTGGGAGCTGGAGTTTCAACAGTTGTAAGCACCTAACATGGGTGCTGGAGCTGAACTGGGGTCCTCTGGATGAGTGCAGGCTCCCTGACCAGTTCTGTGGTCCTCCCATGTGCTATTTTACACATCTCTTCAAACATAGTGTGGTACAGGTACCCTTTGATTTACACTGGTGAGCATCCAGTAAACCCTCCATAGGTTAAAAATATCACAAGGTGAAAGTGCCTTTAATGGATTTGACCTAATAAATATGATAATCTCACTTATCCAAATATGCACAGAACACTTAAATCAGTCGAATAAAATCACTGAACGCAAGCCTGTTTCATAATAAGGTATTGACTATCTCAATGCAAAGCATTCTGGGAACACAGAACGCTGTGGCCTCTGTTCAGCCTTGTGACTAAGTGGCTGTGTAGTACGTAGGACTGAGGACACACTACAACTCACTAGCTTGGGAAAACTCACACCGGTGTGTGGTGTGCAGTGCTGTATCAGCACTGTTCTGCCTCAGCCATGAGTGCGAGGCTGTGAGCATCGCCAGCAGGCCCAGCTGCTGATGTGCGGTGTTCTTGAACATACACTGCTTCTGCAGTATGTAAACCGAGCCAGAGGGGTCCAGGGACTGTGTGCAGAGCCCTGTGTGCTGTTGGGCATACCTGTCACTGTGTGTGCCTTCTTAATGTGGCTCAGTGTTTGTGCCTTTTCGACTGACCCCGAGACAGCTCTATGCTATCCTTGTAGATGAACATGTCACACTTCATTCTCCTCACAAATGCTTGGCTGCTCTCAGTATGGGGTGATTATAACATGGCCATAAACATGTTGTGTCTTCTCAGGAGTTGCTATCTCTCTGCACCTTTTCCTGTAGGATTAGGATTCTATTTCTTCTTGGTTTATAGCAAGTCTTTGCGTTAGGCACTGCATGTGTTGCAAACATTTCCCATTTGTGACTTGTCATGAAGACATGGTGTGTTGGTCAGACTTTTGTCACTGTGGCTAGATATCCAGCAAAGATATATTTTGGGTTATGGATTCAGAGATTTAAGTACATTGTGGTTTGGCCCCAAGGACCAGTGTTTGTGTACAGTGGAGTAAAGCTGATCTCATCATGGCTGTAGAGGATGTTGCTGAGGATAAAACATATTCCCAATGACCCACTTCCTCCCCATCCCAACGACCTACTTCCTCCCCATCCCAATGACCCACTTCCTCCTCATCCCAACCACCTACTTCCTCCCCATAGGCCCTATGTCCTAAGGTGTCCAGCATTGTAACTGTCCTGGAAGGAATAAAGACATTCTCTCTCTTTGGATATTAAATTTAATTTGATTTTCCCTAGAAGCCTTGCACTGGGAGAAGGAAAAGGCTGGACACGTCCCTCTAAAGGAGAAATGCTTGTCTCCCAGAAAGACACATCACCTTGCAGGAGAGGCCAGAGCTGAGGATGGTGGCCAGAGCCATACTTTACCAGGGCTTCTGAGCTGTGCAAGTCGTATGCCCTTTGTTTAAACTAAAACCTCATGTCAGGAATTCAGAGGTGGACCAGGGCATGTCACTGGACCTCTTTGCTCTTCTCTTTGACTTTTCTTTTTCTGTTTTCTATTACTTGTGTATTTGATTATCCTATTGAGGGCAGATGAGTCTAGGCCTTTAGGGCTGCCAAGGCCAGGCTTTGACCACAGCAATTTCATTATCCAAACAGCCTACTAATGGGTGGATTCATAAGCGGATTACAGGATGCACTCACCTCCCAAAGGCCCTGGATCTTAGCACTACTGCACTGGGATACAAGACTTCAGTCAGGTTTAGTGAGGTATCTTATACTCAAGCCAAAATATTCCACTTGATCCCCAATGGCTCATGGCTGCCTCAGAATACAAAATTTATCCAGCCATCTCTAAGAATTCCCACTGTCTTACCAGTTTCAACATAGCATAAAATGTGCAAAGTCTTGTTTGAGACTCACAGCAAATTCAATAGCAAGGCCCTTGTAAAACCCAAAACCAAGTAGCATGTTTCCAAGATATAAATGGCATATAGTATGCACTCCCACTCTAAAAAAACAAAATAAAACAAAACGAAAAAGAAAAGTAGGAAAATAGCTAAAACAAAACAAAACAAACTCAGAACAATGCAAGACTGAAACCCTAAAGCAAACATTAGATCACATAGCTCTCTGTAGACCAGGTTGGCCTCGAACTCAAAGACCCGCTTGCCTCTACCTCCTAAGTGCTGGATTAAAAAGCACGTGCCACCACAGCCGGTCTGAAACCTGTCACTCTTATTCACTGTGGTTCGGGCTCCTTGGCAGTCTGGGAGAGAGGACATGAAGAGGTAGCAGAAGCCTGATTCAAGCAGGGCTGAGGAACGAGTGAGTTAAGAGGTTCACACACGCATGACTGAGCAGGGTTGGAAAGATGGCTCCCGAGGCATAGAGACCTGTGTTAGCATCCGCAGTGTTCATGTGGAGCCCAGGCATGGGGGGTGGACATCTGTAAACCCAGCCCTGAGGAGGCAGAGGCAGCAAATTCCCTGGAGCTCAGGGAGAGACCCTGCCTCAAAGAGTAAAGTGGAGAGCAGTGCAGGAGGATGCCCAGCATTGACTTTGAGCTTTCACATATTTGTGCACAGGTAAGCACACCCATAGAGAGAGGCATAAACACACACACACACACACACACACACACACACACACATACACACACACACAGTTGAAAACTGAGTAAGGTAGACGCTATCATCGGCTCCCATGATGAGCTGGGAGACATCTGGAAGGGTGAGGTGAAAGCGGTATATTCGTTTTGCTATTTGCTTGTAATCTGGTTTCACTGAATGAATGAAATAACATTAAACTTGTTACTGTGTGTGTGTGTGTGTGTGTGTGTGTGTGTGTGTGTGTAAGTCAAAGAATAACTTGAAGACGTCGTATAGGGTGAAGGATTTAACTCAAGTTGTTAAATTCCAAGCCATCTTACTGCCTCAATATAATATTTTTAACAGAAGTTTTTTCCTGACCCAAAATAACATTTTTAACAGATTTTTTTCTGATATAGATCTCACTACATAGTTCTTGTTGGCCTAGAACTTTCCATGTAGAGCAGTCTGCCCTTGAACTCAGAGATCTGCTTGTTTCTGCCTCCCTAGTACTGAGGTTAAAGGCATAAACCTCCAGGAACAGCACACACATACACCCTCACCCAGAAATTCTTACAAAGAGGTGTCTTTGGAGTATAGACGTGAGCATAAGTAAGGAGAGCATGCACGGTCTAGAAGTCAGAGCAGAGGGTAGTGGGATGGTCCCTCTGCCTCTCTAAATGGATGTGACCACAGAGACCGCAGCCTCCCTGCACAATTAGCACCAATCTTAGGTGTATTAGTGGAGATGAGGTGGACAAATTGCAAATGATTGCCTAGAATTTAGGTTCTGAACCTAGAGAACTTATGACATACAATGTTGCATTTGAAATAAGTTAATTTCTTGTGGATTTTCAAGAACAATTTTTGTACATTTCATATTAGTCTTTTTGATACAAAATAGTGAATACGGCCAATACTTTCCAAGGGGAAATCACCGACTGCCAGCAGGTGCTATCTTCATAGCTCCTACTGGGTTTCCCTGGGCTCAACATTTGTGGACAGCCTGTCTCCTGCCTTAAATACGGTGTTACTACGACAACCTGCCGGTGATTCTGCACCTTGGGGGCAGCGTGATTCCCCAATCTGAGGTAGAGCACTCAGTAGGCCTGCACTCAAGCTTGGATTTTATTTTATTATTTATTTATTTGTTTTTAATAAACTGCTAGGGCAGTTTCCCACTTTCCCATCAAAGCACGGAAAGACTATGAAAGCTGCCTTTCCTGAGAAAGAAGAAGGGGAGAAGGGGAGCCAGGAAGTAAATACGGGCATATAGCAGCCACTCCGCACCTGGATGCCTTTCCTATTGGAAGAGCTGGCTTGGAAGACTCGGCAGGGAACTTGGTCATACGGCTGTGCCCTTGCTTGGGGACCATGAAGAGAGAGTGTCAACCTCCCGGCTGGTTTGTGAGTGTGCTGGCTGCTTCTCTGTAACAGTAAAGCTAATGCTGACTATATTCAAGTTAGTGGGGGCTCTGAGTCACTCTGCTGGCCCGGGGCCCATCTGACTTCTTCGGGGCTTGAGTGTGACTGTGTGAGGTTGTTGATACACGTAGTGGTGTCTGCAACTGAGGGGTTTCCTGCCACAGCAATGTGAAGCCTCCCACAGCAAAAGGTCTTCATGGATTACACCTTCACCTTGGATCAGCTCTCCTTATGGTCTGCTCACTGGGTCAGCTGACATTTCACAGCACCCCCAAACCATCGTGCTGTTTTTTTGACACTGCTGAGCCACAGTGACATTTCATCGATGCATTATTTTTCCTATGTTTCTGTTCATTAATGAGGATCTTATTTTAATTAGTGCAGCTGACTTCTAATCAGTCATTTCTGGTATAGTGCAGAAGAGACACTTAGTCTAATAATAGCTTTGCTAGCTCGTATCAGCCATTTTACGTGTCGTGATTACATTTTGATTTCCTCAATTAAACATTTATTCAGAGGAGTCAAGTCTGTAAGATTGTGGATTTGGCCTAAGAGATTAGGCACATCTCTATTGTTGTCCATAAAAAAGTTCTATTTGTTATTACTCTTTTTCTGTTTGATCTAAAAAGCCCCCTATTATTCTCTTCCACAAGCTTCAGAATCAAATAATCTAAAATTAATTATAACTGCATCCCTGATAGTAATACCCACATTCTGTCGCTCAGTTGATAAGATTACTTTAATTCAATTATTTGCCTTCCATTTTATTTTTCCATTCACCAGCAGCCCTAGCAATTGCTCACCTTTTATATCTTTATGAAGCAGGCTCGACCGACCCATCAGGAACGTGGTCAGATTCAGACGGAGTTGTAGTTCTCTCTTGTTTAGGATCCTCATTCTCTCTCTAGTAGTATCCTTATTCAAACCCAGGAAAGCCACACAGTTATACGCTTCACAGCTCCCCTTAACATGCAGCACCACTGAAGACTCTGTCGTCATGGCCTTCGCATTCGGGTACTCAATTTCTAACAATCTAGAGAGACGATCTGCTCTCATATTTGCCATTTGTATTCTGCCATCTCCCCTGCCTCATGTTTCCAAACAGTGAGGTCAGATATTCCGGCCACTCAGCCAATGCCTGGCCTGGGGTCCAGTAGCTGGTCTCCACTCAACTACCAACATGTCTGCCGGTGGACACATAGCCTCAGCCTCCCACTGCTGCCTCTCTATTTCCATCCTAAGCCTTCTTCCAGTACCTTCTAAAATACCTCAGTGAAGAGCCCCCATAGGACAGCAAACAGGTAGATTTTGTAAAACAAAGCAACAAGAAGACAAAAAGGAGACTCAGTCTTGCTGGAACAGAGGTGGGAGACGCTCAATCCTGCCGTTACCCTGATATTCTAGTCTAAACTAGATCCTGACTTCTCTTCTTGAGATCTGTATTTATTTTTTTAAAAAATATTCTTTTTTTACATGTCTGTTTTAAAATGTTTTTGTCTTAATTTTAATTTTATGTGTGTGGCTGTTTTGCCATGTATGTATGTATGTATGTATGTATGTATGTATGTACGTACGTATGTGCACCACTTGCTGTGTGTGTGTGCTGCCTGCAAAGTCCAGGAGAGGGGCATCAGATCCCCTGGTACTGGAGCTACAGACAGTTGTGAGCTGCCATGTGGGTGCTGGGAATTGAACCCACTTTGTCTGGAATTGCAGTCGGTGCTCCTAACCACTGAGGCATCTCTAGCCTCGTATCTTTACTTCTCAAGTGTTTTACATTTTGTTCTTGACCCCAATTATGTAATATTGATGTTACTTTACACATATACATACATATACATACATACATACATACATACATACATACATACAAATATGCATTAAGTGCATGACCCTTTGCAGATAACCAAATACAGTAAACTTTATTATATGACACATTACTGTACTAATCTTCAAAATTTATTTACAACACGAGTATCCTTTTCAAATTAAACCTTTGACTTTTCACATGTCATATTAGTCATCCATACAGCCACACATCCCTGTCAATATAGATGGCAAATTTGTCTCTAGAGGCCATATCTATCTTGTGAAAGTCTCTCATCTCATTCCAAGCCCCTAACACTGGTGGGTTTCTGATGTGAAACTGTACCTGCCTCACACCAGGCTCTTGCTTCAGGACCATGACATCACTGTTGCTTATTTGTTCCTCTTAAGATGTCTCACCACTACGCAACTTGGTATTTGTTTTTAGTATGTGACTAAGCATGGCAATTAAGGCTCTGACACAGACGGTTATCATGTATCTGGGCCTTTAATATTGTCTTCACATGTAAATCAGGAGGTGCTAATTTTTCCTCATAATAAATATGAGTACACACTTAGGAATAAGCCAATGTAGGTGTGTGTACACCTGCCTCTGCACGCATACATCCCTTGACTATGTAGACACCTCAACCCCGATGTATACAGACGTATATACATCCCATGATTCTGTAGACACCCCAACCCCCATGTATATGGACATATATACATGATTACGTAGGCGCCCCAACCCCATTATCTCCTCTTTCACTTCATTTACTTGTCTCTAGTAAAGTCAGATCACACATAAGCCTAACGCTCACCAACCCCCAACAGTCTACACAAAGAATTGAATCCTTACCAGCCTGCGTCTAGCCAGCCTCTCAATTAGATGACAGCTTTACATGTCTGCTTAAGATCTTTAACTTGCCGGGCACCTTGTCATCTTTACAAGGTGCTGAAGTATGCCCCCAGCATCCGCATCCGCATGAGAACTAATTAACATCAGCTTGGCCGGCTCCTCAAGAGAAAAGCTTTACATTTCCAGCACAACTGCCAACTCAACATTTGTTCTTCCAGCTTAATTTCTAAAACAGAGCCCCGGAAGTGCTTAGCAGTGTCACCTAACCTCATAGGCACCAAAGGTTTGGACCTGGGTCCTTTATTAAGTTTTGGTAAACTTACACATGCGAGTATCCTCATTCCAGGAAGGGTGCCCTCTAGATCATCATCATCGTCATCGTCGCCATCGGCTTCATCAACATCATCATCATCATCATCATCATCATCATCATCATCATCATTTTGGTTTTTTTTAGACAGGGTTTCTCTGTGTAGCTCTGGCTGTCCTGAAGCTTTCTCTGTAGACCAGGCAGGCCCTGAACTCATGGTGATCCACCTGCCTCTGCCTCCCGAGTGCTAGGATTAAAGGAGTGTACTATCACCACCTTGCTCATAATGATTTTTAATTTCATTGCATGCATTTATTTTGTTCTCTTTTGTTTTCTTATTTGGTTTTTCAAGGCAGGGTCTCTCTGTGTAGCCTTGACTGTCCTGGACTTGCTTTGTCGACCAGGCTGGCCTCGAACTCACAGCAATCCGCCTGCCTCTGCCTCCCGAGTGCTGGGATTAAAGGTATGTGCCACCAAGCCCGGCTGCATGCATTTATTTTGTATGTGGGAGTTGTGCACGGTATGATGGCTTGTGCAGGTCAGAGTGCAACTTGTGAGAGTTGGTTCTCTCCTTCCATCATGCGGGTCCCAGGGATGCAGCTCAGGTCACCGGGCTTAGTGGCGAGCCTGCAGAGTCACCTTGGGGCTTCTACCTCCTGATTCTTAGGAGGGTCAGAGGAGCAGGCATCAATCTCACTAATAGGCACCTCAACCTTCTTCACTGCAGTACAGCCGTAGGATACAGCAGAGATAAAAATCAAGCAATGCATATTTGACCATGTCCCCTGAATGGGGAGGCCTGGGGGCACTCAGAGGAAGGATAGCAGGCTACTAAGAAGAGACTTGATACCCTATGAACATATACAGGGGGAGGAGGTCCCCCTCAGTCACAGTCATAGGGGAGGGGAGTAAGGGGAAAATGGGAGGGAGGGAGGAATGGGAGGATGCAAGGGATGGGATAACAATTGAGATGTAACATGAATAAATTAATAAAATATATTAAAAGGTAAATAAAAATTTTATTTTATGATAAAAAAAAATCAAGCAATGTGCTCCAGCAAGATGCTCATCTGGTAGAAGTGTGTGTGCATCCTGCCTGATGCCCACGCAGAAGTGGAAGGAGAGAAGAACCCGGAGTCGCCCTCTGGCCTCCACATGTGTGTCCTGTCGTCCCACATCATGTATATGTGTATGCACACATGTGCTCAGACACAACTATACTCCTTCAATTAAAAAATATCAAGCAATAAGCA
The DNA here is from genome assembly GCA_907169655.1 of Acomys percivali. Lineage (NCBI taxonomy): Eukaryota > Metazoa > Chordata > Mammalia > Rodentia > Muridae > Acomys > Acomys percivali. Next base: position 51,102,049 of record OU015747.1, on the reverse strand, counting down.
AAAGTTTGACTTTCTTTATTCTAACTTCTGTAGGTTATAATTTTTATAGTTGGTAAATGTCATCCCAGCCACTACAGTAACATGATGAACCCCGAAGAAGAATGCTCCCCGCTCCCCATCTCTCACTATAAAGTATGCTTAAGAACACATTTAAAGCAGAATAAAATTCAATTAAGCTGTAAAAGAAATCATGAAAGTAGTTTAAGATAGTCTGAATATACAGTGGCTCAGACCCAAACTGGGATTAGATATCCCACTATGCATAGAAATCACAAAACAAAATTGTGTACAGAAGACTGACACGGCAGTGCTTCAGACCCCTGGTAGGGGCCTGTTCTGTGTGGATAAACACTGCCCACCTCACCATCCCCGCGCTCCCAGCCCACATATGCCATCCTCAGCCAACCCTAGCCAGGGCCGAGAGCAAATCTAAGTCTAAATTTTAAAATGTTAGGTGAAGGTATGCCCAGGCAGTTGGAACCCATGAGCTAGATTCCCTTTATCTTTTTATTTTTATTTTTTGAACTTACATGTATTTGGCGGGCTTTGGAGGGAGTGTACACCACAGCTCAAGTGAAGAGATCAGAGGGCAACGTACAGGAGTCAGTTCTCTTCTTCCATGTGGGTCCTAGAGATTGAACGCAGGTCGCCATGCTTTGCAGCAAGTGAACCCATCTCATCGGCCCCAGAGTTTCTTAATGAAGAAGATTCCTAATGATGCTCGTGACACTTAAGAGTAAAAGGATTCACTAGCAAATCAACAATGGAGAAGTTAATTGACCTGGGCAAGCATGGTGTACACACCACCATGACCTTCTCAAGCGTTTCTACATGAATAGCTCGCAGTAATAACCACACAGGACAAGACAGGATCCCAGAGAAGGAACCCAGATGCCCCTCGGCAGGTAAAGGCCTAAACAAAGTGTTCATCTAAGTGAAAACAAACAAACCACCCCAAAGGTTGCTTCTTGTATTATTCACCTGAATAGCCTACTGTTTTTTGTTTTACATATGACATTCTTGAAATAAAATGAACAGAAAGCAGATTCATGGAATCGGGGACCATAGCCCAGTGGGAAGGATTGCTTCCTCTGTAATCATGAAGACTTGACGTAAGATGCTTAGCACCCATGTAAGCAGCCAGGCGTGGCTATGGAAGCCTGTAACCTCTGTGTTGGGGCCAGCGAGCCTAGCCAAAATGGTGAACTTCTGGCTCAGTGAGAAACCATGCCTCAAGACAGTCAGATGGAAAGGTGGGGCAGTAAATCTAACAGCCTGCTCTGGAGTGCCACATGGGCCCACACATGGGCTCACTTGCATGTAACACACACACCCACACCCACACACGCACACCAATAACACATCTCTTCTAAAGCCAACAACCAAGTTGCCAGTTACAAGAGGCTATGGGAGCAGGATGGAAATGGTTGTGGTGGTGAAAGTGTGGTACGAGGCTTCTCCTTGTTATGAATTGACTAGCAGTACCAGTCTTTTGTTTGTGTTATTGTACTACAATTTGTTACTGTTGTTGTTTTACAGTTCTGGAGGTTGAACCTGGAGCCACATGTGTGCTAACCGTGTGGACACCCTACACCCAATCTCTCCAGGCCAATGGGAAGAGCTTGCCCAGGTTAGGACCCTGTTCTTGCTGCAGCCCTCCCTGTTTATCCATTACCCTTGACAGGCGAGGTGGTGCCTCCTGTTGGGACAGCTCTTATGTGAGGCTACAAAGGTCGAATGGAAGCCCTGGCAGCTGCAGACTGCAGGAAGTATAGATCTAAAGCCTGCTGTGATGTGCTCAGCTTCATGCAGCCAGCTGTCTGCTTGCTGGCCTCACAGAACTCCTGTTTCCCCTCAGAATAACAGGAAGAGAAGTAATGAAAAATGTATTTCCTGCCAACCTCTTGGGACAACCAGATAGAGAAAGAGGAACTATAAAATGTGACCATTATAGCCACTATGTGCCCAGGTGCCCTTCCTTGGAGGATGGAATGCAAGACTTAGTCACAGCGCCTGAGACAGTCATACAAGGCAGCTGCCCTGACTAGGGGGCCAAGAAAGGAGACAGACAGACAGACAAACCGTGCGTCAGCTTGTGAGTATGCTGGTTTCTTTTACTTTCCTGTAAATCTATGGTTATACTTCCTCTTTTCCCCTCCCTTCCCCTCCCCTTTCTCCTCTCCTCCACTCTGCTCTCCTTTTCTCTCCTCCCCCTCCCCCTTCCATACCCCTCTTCTCTTCTCTTCTTTCCTCTCTTCTCTCTTTCCCTTCTCTTCTTCA
>OU015747.1:51074168-51094472 GCA_907169655.1 Acomys percivali | reverse complement strand
AATAATAATAATAATAATAATAATAATAATAATAATAATAATAATAAACAACTTTAAATAGATAATGGCTTAGAGTTAAAACTTCTAGAAGAACCTGTAATGGAAAACATGGGTAGTCTTGGATTTCTTAAAAGAAAGAGTCAGTAAACTGGACTCCATAGAATGCTGCTACAGAAATTAAAAGATAAGCCAAACACTGGGAGAAAATATTTGCAAAATATATACCTGACAAAAGACTTGCATCTAGAGTACATGAACAGCTCATAACTCAATGATGTGAGCAACTCAGCAAAAGGATAGGCAACCAGAAAAGATCTACAGGTGGCAGGTAAGCACAGAAGATGCTAAGGTGTTAGGCATTAGAGATGTGCAAATAAAGCCCACAGTTTTCACTACATATCTGTCAGAAAGGCTGCACTTTAAAAAGCCTAAGTATGCCAAATGCTGATAGAGACATGTCCAGGAGTTAGTGGGATTGAAAACACAACAGTGGCTTTGAAAAACAATTGGGCTCAGGACTGAAGAGATGATGTGGTGGTTCAGAGCACCTGCTGCTCTTTCTGAAGATCCAGGTTCAGTTCTCAGCACCCACGCACATGCTGGCTCTCAACTGTCTGTGGCTCCAGTTCTAGGGAATCCAGTGACCTCTTCTGGCCTCCTTGGGTACTGCACACATATGATGCACTTAACTTGCAGGCAAAACACTCATACACATAAAAATAAAAACAAATAAATGCTTTTAAAAAGACATTACTTTTATTTTATGTGTATGTGTGATGCCTGAGTGTATGTTTCTGCATCATGTATGTGCAAGGTTCCACTGAGGTCAGAAGAGACATTGGATCCCCTGGAACTGGAGTTACAGGCAGTTGTAAACTTAACCACTGAACCATCTTTCCAGCCCCTCCCCAAAATAGAAATAGAAAAGGAATAAGGTTTTTGTTTTTTTTTAACCATAAAAGAAACCAATTTTTCAGTTTCTTTCAAGGACAAACTTGCACCTACCATCTGATCTAGTTCTTTTTAGTGAACAGAAATGGGAGGGTGTGAACAAAGGCCTGCACACAAGTGCCTGCTGTCTCTTTTGCCTGTACACACTAGACATCACCAACTGAGATTTGTTATTCTCATGTGCTGAGGAATGTAAAAGCACAAAAAGTACAAGCTACTCTACTGTGTTCAGTGTTTCCTGGGGACCCCGAGAGCGCGGTGCCGGGGAGAGACAGTGATTACGAGGCAGGAGGAGTGTAAGGACTGATGAACGCGTGGGTTATCTACACTCTGGCGGGGAATCCACAGGTGTATACCGTACACATGCCGGAAGTGACCAAACCGTACACTTTAAATATTGTAGCATTGCTTTGAGCTGTACAAAGGGGAAGTGAAAAGATAAGGAACTCCCGTACTGAGTTTTAGAAAGTCCAGTGGGTCTAGCAACTGTGATTTCTGGCTTGGTAGGTCTGTGTGGGGTCAAGAATTTACATTGCTAAGATCTCTAGCACACATTGACAGCATGTACCACACACTGGGGACCACTGGTGTACAGGTGCGGCAAACAGCTTTGTATGATATTCTTCTGTGTGGCACCTCAATCCTTGTCTTCCCTTGAGGGACTCACACACCGTACAGGCAGGTGTCCCCCCTTCCTGCTCCAGGCTATAGCTCTGCTTTCTCCCCTTTGCTGGCAGTTCACTGGGAGCCTGTGGCCAAGTCGGCCAAATGCCTCTGTTTAACTTTCACTGTGGGTGGTTGTGTAGGAGACCAGAGCCTGATGGGTCTTGGGGTGTACTGCACAGTAGGGCACCTGTAACAATCGTCCACAGTTGGCGCAGCATGGTGTGGGATATGTGCCCTGTTGATGGCCTCTTGGAAGTGTGAGGTTGGCAGTTCCCTAAATGTCATCTTGGCCGAGTTCTCTTTCCTGGGTTCTTTTCCCCTGGCGCTGCTGCTGCTGCTGCTGCTGCTGCTGCTGCTGCTGCTGCTGCTGCTCCTGCTGTGAGCTGCTCCTACCTTACCTGTTGGGAGTTGACTTGTGTTCCCAGAAAATTGTATGTCAAAGTCCTAGCTCTCAGTGCTTAAGAATGTGGCTGTAACCGGGTGGTGGTGGCGCACGCCTTTAATCCCAGCAACTTGGGAGGCAGAGGCAGGCGGATCACTGTGAGTACGAGGCCAGCCTGGTCTACAAAGAGAGAGTCCAGGATAGCCAAGGCTACACAGAGAAACCCTGTCTGAAAAAAACAAACAAAAAAAAAATGTGGCTGTATTTGGAAACCAGGTCATTGTAGAGTGGATTGGATTCGCAGATGCAGAAGAAAGAGCAGGGTACTGAATGTGTGGGCACCCCATTCCAGCCGCTTTGCCGAAATCCTAGCCTCTAATGTGACTGAACTGAAGGGCAAGACCTTTGCAAAGCAACAGGATCAGAAGGTGGAGGAAGCCCTGAGTGTGTGAAGGCTTGAGTCGGGGGGGAGGGGGTGCCAATGGCACCAGCTGGCCAGGCCAAGGACCTTTGCTCGGAACTGTGAGAAAATGTTCTCACCATGTGCTAATAGTGGTAGTGTGTTCAGAAGATGTCCGCCGTAGCTTTCTCCCCTGATGTTTATGGCTGGCTACTGCTCCAATGGGATTAGCTAAACATGCCTCCTTGTTAAGCTGTATTTAATAACCCCACATCCTTGTTTATCTGTGTGTAATAATCCGTCTCCTCCTTCGGCTATACCCGATAACCCTGCCTCTCTGTTCAGTTGTATATAGCAAACACACACGAGTGCGGTGATTTCTCCATCAGAAAGCCAGACTACCTAGCTTTTCTGTGTGTCTGTCTCCTCTTCAGAGCCAGGCCTATCCTTGGCACAGAGCTGGATGCTGCGCGCGTGAATGGAATCAATGTCTGCATTGGTCCCTCTTCTCTGGCTGTGATCAAAGACTTGATAGCAGCAACTGGACGGAGCAAAGGCCTATTTGATTTGGTTTTGGAGGGCCCAGTCCATTATGGCAGACAGGCACGGAGGAGCAGACAGGAAGATGCCACAAGCTCAACAGGAAGTTGACAAGGCGAGCGAGATACAGGTCCCTGAGGTCCCATTCCACAGTCCTGCCACTTCCCAATAGCCTAGTCAAATACTGAAGCCATTGGTAGGACAAATCATTTATTACGATGGAGCTCTGGTGACCAAATCCTTCTGTAAATGTTCTCACAGACTCTGGCACGGGCTTTGCTGCTTTTCTGGTGGTTTTCTCAGTCCTTAACTGTCAAGATTAACCATCAGTGTCCTTAGGGAAGGTCCCCTGGGGCCTCCTTACTCTTTCTGACATCCCAGGACACAAGGAGGTGTAAGCAGTCCGCAAGCTGGAAGGGGACCCTTGTGAAGACAGACGCCAGGAGCATCTTGATCTCAGCCTCTTCAGCCTCTAGACGTAATGGGAGCATGCTAAGTTCAATGACTCTCTCTGGTGTTTCGGTACAGTGGCCTGCCTGAGACATTTGGCTCAGCTGCTGGGATCCAGGCAGCGGCTGTGCACAGGATGCCCCTGGTTGATATGGAGCCCTGGTCACTGCCCACCAGAAGCAGGCTGTCTGCAGAGGAGTGGGAGGGCGGGGCCTCCCCATAGTTGCAGGGCTTCCCCTGAGCTTGTCAAGTGGGTGGGGGAAAGAGGAGCTGGCCTCTTCTTCCTGCCTTGTTACTGATTTAGATTACAACGTGCACGCTTTGTACAGTGATAAACGTAATGTTTTAAGTAGCCCTAAAGTTCCTTATTATTATCTCCTTTTTTGAAAAATGAGAAGTGGCTTCTTCATCTTCCTTCGAAGTCATCTCATTGTCATTTTTAAATTCCACAAAGGGGGTGATACTTTGTTGCCATTAACTGTTGTCTTTGTGTCAATCTCGTCCATCAGTCTTCTGCACAGTGCCTCCTGGCAAGTGATGGCCACCTTGTCCTTGTGCATTCTGATATAACATTTGGGGGGGGGCAGCTTATGGGAGGATTCCCCAGATTTTTAACCTTTTTTTTTTTTAATATTTCCTCTCTAGCAAGCTTTTTATTTCTCCCCACCTCCCATACCCTGATATTTTTGAGACAGGATCTTGTGAAGCTGACATTAAAATAAAAATTTAGCTGAGGCTAGTCTTGAACTCCTAATCCTTCCATTCCATGAGGGAGTTACAGGTATGCACCACACATCCATCTCCCCAAGAGGACCCCTTTTCCCAATTGTTCCTACATTTAGTTTTTCTACATAGTCAGTGTCTTAGCCTCTTCAAAGGGTAGATTTGGCTCCTTGGGAGAGTTACCAGCCCCTGGAGACCATGTGTCTTAGAATATTCTCCACTTGAGTATTCCTGTTATTAAGCTACAGGTCAGGACATATTTTAACTGTTGGATGGGCCACGCCTTTTAAAGCTTAGGAACAAGTCACAGAACAGCATAGATTTAAGCAAAGACACAACCAGTTCCTTGGCTTCTCTCTGGCCACCCTCTAAAACGTACCAACGAGCTGGGAGTAGTGGCACACGCCTTTAATTCCAGAACTCGGGAGGCAGAGGCAGGAGGATCGCTGTGAGTTCGAGGCCAGACTGGTCTACAAAGTGAGTCCAGGACAGCCAAGGCTACACAGAGAAACCCTGTCTCGAAAAACCAAAAAAAAAACACAAACAAACAAACAAACAAACAAACAAACAAAAAACCGTACCAACATTTGATCTTTGATGTCACCAGTGAGATCAGCCCCCGAGCCTCCTGGTTCCGGTGCATCCCTTCTGCAGCTCTTTGTCCAAGTTGTTCTCCTTGCTGGCCAATCACAGCAGCGATTAGCTACTGTCTGTATCAGCACCACACAGCAAGCGAGCCATCTCCCCAGCTCAGCACCGCCCACCCCATGGCTACCCTCAGGGCTGCTTCTCAGCTCTGGCTTTGGCCTCTAAGCCTGTCCCAGCCTCAGAGACGACATTCGAGAGAGAATTGGTGGCTATCTAACACTGTGAGAATCTGGTCTGTGCATGGCAGTGACCCCCGTGGTCTCACATGTCTCTTGCTAGGTCACAGACATAATCACAGTTAGTTCTAAAAGAGGACAAAGTGTGCTATGTTCTCTCACCAACATAGGATGTGGAATAAAATCACAACCAACACAAACAAAAAGTAAACCAACTACTGGGGAATTTGAAAGTCTGCCCTGAACCAGCAGTTGACCTGAGGAGGAAATCAAGAACACAAACGTTTACTCAGAAAACAATAATGGTTAGAACACGCTGCACTGGCCTCGGAATGTCCTCAAGGCTGCACTTTAAGGAAATTTAATGATTTGAACTTTTCATCTTTTTTGGGTTGTAGATAGAAAAATATTTAGAAAGCATTCACCTTAAGATATTGGAAAAATTGTGAGGCAGCAAACCAAAGCAGAAGGGAGGAAAAAAACCGTGGTGAAGAGGGTGAGAGGTGATTCCGAAAGATAAAAATAGTTTTTAAAAAATTAAGTAACCTCAATAAAGAAAACCAAATATTAAGTATTTGTAAATTAAATCTACAACTCAATAAAACTAAGAGGATACTTTGAAAATCAGAAAGTAAAATACAAAAACATGGCACCAGTAGAGTCTTTGAACATAGCAAAAGGACAAATATTTTACAATATAAAAGTCTGAAGTTAACAAACTTGGGAAGAAAGAAATTTGTAAAGTTATTTAGCAACAAGTTTCCAGAGGAAGGAAGTGTGCGTCAAAGGCCAGGCTGGACCGTAGGAACCCTTGATAAACCGGACTCTCCACACACAAAAGTTGCAGTGCAGCAAGGGGGACGGTAGCTCGCACACAGCCCTCACTCGGAGCAGAGCATTCTGGGACGTCTCCTCACTGCACAGTGGGAATTCCGCTGAGCTGATCAGGGGACCTTTCAAGTGACTCTGGAAATCACCTCTGCCTTTCTTTCTGTTTGATCTTGATCAAAACAGCTGCAGAGGTCTCTGGGGTTTGTCTTCGTGTGTGTGCACACACACACCCGCCTGCTTATTCATGTGTTTGTGCTTGTGCACAAGGGAATCCTTCCTCAAGAGCTGTCCAGGTTGTGTTTTGAGAACAGCGTCTCTCACTGGCACTTGAAGAGTACCACAGGCTCGCTCGGCTGGATGACCGGCAAGCCCCAGGGATGCGTGTGTCTCTGCCCCTAACACTGGCAGCACAGTAGGACAGCCTGCGGACACGCCTGGCTCTTTTATATGGCTACTGAGGACCACATCAGGTCCCTGTGCTTACCTGAACAGGCAGGGACGTAAGCCGATACCAAGAGTGATAATCTCACGAGAGATGCCTGAATTCGGTGGGATTTAAATTGCCTGCCTACAGCAAGAGTTCTGGGCATATCTCGGGTTTATTCTCTCAGGCAAAAGGCTCCAAGGGGAAGGCTGCTCAGGGCTCGCATGGCTGCCAGAGCCTGACCCCCAGGGTGCTTCGTACTTTCATCACTGTGAGTCTCAGGGGTGAATGCTAGAGCTCCGCTGCCATGTCTGCCCTCATGGCACAGGAAAGGGCGGGGGGAGAGGGGGAAGCCTGATGAATAATCTCTTTGTAGACATCTGGACATCCATTGTTGGGCCACGTGACCAGCCCGAGTTGCAAGGAAGCCTGGGGGCGGGGGTGGGGGTGGGGGTGGGGGTGGCTGGTGGTGCTATCTTTTTGCTGGGTGTAAAGTCACCACGGACAGAATCAGATTCTGTTAGCAGGCAGCCAGCCCTCTCCGTCATGTGGCCACATGGAGCCCGTTTGCCATCCATCTAGCAGGATGTTCCTATGCCAGGTACCACGTGGGCCTTCAGAGAGCCACAGACTTGGACCACAGTCGTTTGAAGGTTCGGTCCGAGTTGATGTTAAGCAGAGCAAGTGTCTCTCCTGAGCTCTGTGGTGGCCTGCGGAGACATGAGTAACCACCACCGTCGCCTGGGACATGTGACCCCACTTCCTACAAGGGGAGCGCTGCCCCTGGTCTGGAAACATCGTCAGGGGATGGGAGCTTTAAGCCAAGTAAATGTTCCCCAAGTCAAGCCGTGAGGCAGCCCTGGCATCTCTGGGCTCATTTTTTGCTTCCATTTTCTACAATCTCTTTTCCACTGCCTTACCCTGGGTTTTGGGGAGGTGGATGCTTGGGGGGAGGGTTGTTTCTGGTTGACTTAGCTTGGTCTGCTCTAACAGAGTGGCTCAGACGGGCTTGCACAACAGACATTTCTCTCTCCCCGGCTTTCACAGGCTGTGAAGAGCAAATCAAGGCACAGGTTGATGTGGGGTTTTGTCAAGGGGTCCCACTTCCTGGCTTGTCAACAGCTACTTTCTTGCTGTGCATGTGTTACAGTATTTTGTATTCATTCAACCTACAAAGCAAATAACTGACACAGGGAGACTGGAACGTATTTTAAAGCTGCCAGCACTTGACTGGGGTAGAGTCTGAACTGATTCTTATCTACTCGTAAACTAAACACACTACTCTAAATCTTATAACATACATATATTCCAAACATTTGCCACTATGACCCCCTGGGCCGGTCTGCGTCCAGTTCCCACCGTCCTCCTCCAACCATTAAAAAAAAAAAAAAAAAAAAAGTCCCTCTCTAACAGTTAAACTTTTCTCCTCTCCTCCAGGAAGTCCCGCCTTCCACTTCCTGTCCTTCTGCCCAGCTGATTGGCTAAACAGCGCTTTATTGACGGTTGATACATTCACTTAGCATTCCTCCCCATGTGTGTTTGTGTGGCACACTCCTAAAGAGAGCTCCTTCTTTTCCTCTAAATGATGGCCCCAAAAGCCTCCATGAGAGTCCTACCTGTGTGTCCCCAAACAAACCGATTATCTCTTAAGAGGCCCGTCTCCAAACGCCAGCGCACGGGGCTTAGTGCTTGCACATGGAGGTGGTTGGAAAGCACACAGCATCCGGCCCTCAGCACGAGCTTATTGGCCTGCGTGGGCAGGGGCTGCTCCGTGATACATCACCTCACCTAGTCGGGACATTTTCTCACCGTGATAACTGTAATTGTGTGCAGGACGCCAATGCACTCAGGCTGAAAAACAAACAAGCAAACAGACATCACTCACAGCCAGGAGTGGCCATGAGACATAGTTTAGGCTTGATGAGACCTGAAAGGGAGAATATTGGGTGGGATTTCTTGAAATGCTGTTGCTTTTCAACTTCAGGATGACTAACACTTCTTTCAACATGCCTCTTGTGCCTAGAATGCAAAATCAATGCCTTGGGAACATAGCGGACATCTTAGAGAATGAGGCTGAGAACAGCACATGGGGGAGGAGCCTGAGTTCTTACGTCATCCCAAGCCCCTCCCCTGGAGGCCTCCTATTGGACTGCTAAGACAAGAAAGACACAACTGATTAATCTCCTATAGTTGGGTTTCTGTTACCAAGGAGCAGAATTCAAACTGAAATGAGGAAGGAACATTAAAATTTTCTTGCTACGGTGTCTGGCAAGATGGCTCGGTGTGTCAGAGTGCTTGCTGTACAAGCTTGAAACAATATGAGTTTGATTTCCAGACCTCTGACCTCCACGCGTGTTCTTCGTGGCACTTGTGTACCACACACACCATACACGTACACTAACAAAAAGTTCTTACTATTTTTTTTCCTAAAATGTAACATCCTTGTTTTTATACCTCTCTCCACTCAGTTCTAAGGATGAACCCAAAGCTTTGAGCATGCCAGGAAACTGGAGTAACCGTGAACTAGCTCCCCCTCCAGTGGACTGTGTGCATGTGCAGCTCTAGTTCCATGTGGTGTATGTTCCTTTTTGTTTGTTCATTTTTTTTGTTTTGTTTTGTTTTGTTTTTGTTTTTGTTTTTTGAGACAGGGTCTCTCTGTGTAGCCCTGGCTGTCCTGGACTCTCTTTGTAGGCCAGGTTGGCCTCGAACTCACAGAGATCTGCCTGCATCCACCACTGAGCCCAGCTTAGAGGAAATGGGGATTTGAACTCAGGACTTTTAGACTTAGGCTCTGAAGCCTTATCAACTGAACCATGCAAGCTTTCTTGTTTAAAGTTCTTAACATTTATTATTAAACGTCTTTCCCAGCATCTGATCTTTTAAAATTCATTTGAGTGTTCTCGGCCTTTATTGGGCAGGCAGTACGGGCAACACCCTCTCCCCTGCTAGGAAAGACCTGGTGCTCTGATTCCTAGAATTCAGAGCTAAATATAGGGGAATGCCTGTTGTTTGTTCGAGGTTAACTGCCCGTCACTGCTGAAAATGCACCACAAGATATGAATAAGCAGAGGAGACAATGAAGAGAGATGACAAAACATGAAAATTAGCATAAAACATAAAGCCAGGAAATGACTAACAAAATAACAAACGGATACAGTAAAAATTGTTCTGCTAAAAAGTACACCCGCAGTTCAGAATGAAAAACAAAAGATCTTAGCAAATTAACAGGGGGCTTTATTCATTTTTCTTTTTTCTTTCTTTCTTTTTTAAAGAACAAACCCAGAATAGCAGAGAGCTTGACTGTTGTGTTAGCAGCACTGAGAGTGCTGTGATGTGCCCTGGCTAAAAGCACAAACCCCGGGCTGAGTAGATGGCACGGCGGGTAAAACCCTCGCCCCTTCCAGGACACAAGCCTGATGGCTTTTTTTAAAAAAATTATTAATTTATTCAGATTACAACTCAATTGTTATCCCATCACTTGTATCCTCCCGTTCCTCCCTCCCTCCAGCTTAAAGCCTGATGACTTTTACGTTTGATCTTGGACCCCCCCAGAGTGGAAGGAAAGACTTGACTCCCCCAGGTGTCCTGTGACCCGCTACACGTGAGCCAAAGCTCACTCTTCCCAGACAAAGAAATGCATTTAAACAAACAAAGGAAACCTTAAGAGTCTCTAACTTAACGGAGGAAACAATGGATCTGGCCTTCAAGATAACTGGGATCGGAGAAGTGGGTCGGGTGCAGTAGGGGCAAACTGGCTCTTCTGGGTCATGTTGACACTTGGGGAGGGGGTACCAAGGGGTTCCTTATACGCTGCTTATTTCTAAATATGTTTCAAGTTTTCCACAATAGTACATTTTAAAAAGAGAGCCTCCAAATAAAACTTCAATTTGGGTTTTTACAAAAAGATTGAAAGATCAGAAAACATTAACCCATGTTCCCACATTGCAAAAACCAGCTAGAGCTGAGAGGTGTTCCGAGCAGGCCTGACCCGGTGTCCACAGGCTGCGGCCGACCTGCCCTTGCCCTGGCCACAGCCTGTGTGCACTGACTGCAGCCCTCCTGCCGCAGCCCTCCCTACTGCCCTTTGCGCATCCTCCTTCATCCCATGCCATGGGTGCTGAAGTGCGGCGAGGCGAAGGGAGCTGCTGGCTCTCTGTTTGTTTACGCTGCCTTCCTCCTAGACTCTTTTATGTGCCGTAAACCCTTTTTTTTGTTCCAGTCCAGTATTTTGAAACTCAGAAGCTAGAAAGAACCACGTCTCCCCAGTCCTGTTTCTGCCACCGTATGGATTCCCAGGAGGCGGAGAGAATGTCATGTATATGTATGTGTGACCTAGTAAGTCAAGAGCGAGAGCTTCTTTACAAGAGCACAGGCCCTTTAGCAGTGGCTAAGCCACTAAAGAAACAGACTCTCCTTTCCTTACCGCGGCAGGAAAACCTCAGTGAGGGTTGGAGCCCCGAGGCCCCTCCCACTCCCACGACAGAGTGCAGCCCAGCCCAGTCTGGTGCAGGTAATCTATCCATCGCAGCTGCTGTGAGTTCCAGAGTGCAACATCCACGTCATCTCAGGAAGTTAGCTAACTTCCTTCCACATTGCTCCCTGACTCCCTTTGGCTCCGCCCCTTCTTCCACACCATCCCCTAAGCCTTCAAGGAGGAGAGACCGATATTCCATTTGTGGTTGGGCATTCAACCAGTCATTTATTCATGGTACATCGACCAGTTATGAGTCTCCGCCACCACCTCTAAGCACTGCGAAGAGGGGCTTCACTGACCAACGCAGACAGCATCACTAACGTAGGGGCACACACACACACAGCGCCCTCAAAGTTGGTTTGATGAGCACGTCATATCCATTGGACAGAACAACAGCAGTAGCCTCCTCACTAGGGTCTGTGACCTCCTCATATGAATGTAGTTGACCGTGTTTAGCAGCAGGCCTGTTATGGGGTAATAAGCCACTTCCTGATTGGATTTGAGGCTTGCTTCATGGTAGAGAATTCATATCTGACAATGCAAACCTGATTAAAAGTCTATAAGCACGACCAGCACACTGGCGCTGTGAAGCAGGAAGCCGACAGAAAGAAGGAAACCCAGGAGATCTGATTAAGATGTGGGTGCAGCTCTACTTCCGCACACACTGGCAGATGCTTAGAAGCTGGTCGCGGACACCAGCACAGGTGATCCTCTCTGGGTACCAATGAGGCAGACACATCTCATCCTGTCACACTCACGCCATCCCTGAGAGACTTGGCCAGGCTTGGCGAGACACGGCAACCTGTGCTCACTGCAGGGTTGTTCGTAGTGTGGATAAGTTCGAGATGGCTAGAAACATAGGATGGGCGATGGATACCCTGTTATATGCAAAGGATGAAAGGCACACTCTGGCGGAACAATCCCTGAGCATGGCGTGGACTGGCGAAAGGGAAGAGGTGATGAGACGTCTCCAGCAAAGGCCATTTATGTGCCTATTTAAACATGTGCACCATGCCGGGCGTGGTGGCGCACGCCTTTAGTTCCCACATTCAGGAGGCAGAGGCAGGTGGATCTCTGTGAGTTCGAGGCCAGCCTGGTCTACAAAGTGAGTCAAGGACAGCCAAGGCTACACAGAGAGACCCTGTCTCGAAAAACCAAAACCAAAATAAAAACAAACAAACAAAATAATAATAATTCCCCCCCCCAAAAAAATATGTGCACCGTAACACCCACATTAAAGCTTGGAAGCCAATAGCAAACAAGTTGATAGGACAGTAAACTCATAGGAATGGCCTTTTGGGGAAGAAGATATGAAATCACTCATTGAGTGGAGGCATAGAAAAATGAGTCCCGCTTGTACAAATAAGGCTAGTATGCCTTGAACCCAGTGGGGCGGCTAACTTACTCTGAGCACAAACAGAACTCCAAACCAAAACAAAACCTGAGTTAATATTAATGCCTGCGGCGAGGCGAGCAGAGAACGCCCCAGCCAGGGCCTGATGAGAGGAGACAGAGGGGCAATCGCCCCGGGGGAGGCTATGGAGGTCCTGGGGTCTGGGGAGCTGGACCTTGGGCCGCAGCAGGGGAAGCCTGTGGCTCAGTCCTGTAACCTTTAACCTGGTCATTGCTTATCTCATTCTGGGGTCTCCCCGTGCCATCAGCTTGACTTGCTTTAATCACAGATGTCTGGCTTCCTTCAGGCCCTGCCCAGCGTTCTTAGAGAAACTGACGGCTGACAAGATTTTCCCTCAGAGATTGTCTCTGCATGACAGATTGTCTCTGCGTGACGCTTTCAACCTGTCCTTAACCTGAGCCCCCTCTGTCAGGGTCAATAGACCTGGGGACAAATACTTCTCCATGTTGTTAACTGCCGCAGCACCAAAGCCATAGTGAGTAGCCTCACCTTGAGGAATGAAGGTGAGAAAAACAGATGATGAACTATTTTCTGTCTTACTAATCCATCTTTCTTCCATCTTCCACCCTCTTTCGGCAGCCAGCATGTCACTCTCCATGCTGAGCCCCTGCCTGGCACTGTGTGGCGCCCTGCAGCCACCTACCCCTGAGTGTGTTCTACCTGAGAGCGAGGCTCACAGGGCCTTAGGGCTAGAGCAGGGCTTTGTGGAGAGCAAGTGCCCCCTGAGACACAGAGGTGAGACCACCTCGGATGGGAAACTATCTGGCTGAAGTGTGCAGGGCTGGGTCTGGAAGCCCTGTGGGAGCCACTGGACAGGGACAACAGGGAATGACGCCACTGTCAGAAGAGCAAGTGCCAGCTGGGCGAGCATAGCATGGAGAATGGATGCCGTAGGTCATTCACACATCCGAATTTGGATCAACAAGGGCCTGGGGGTGAGAACTCCGGCTCTGTCTCCCCTCTGCAGCCAGCAGGACTGCCTCAGAGCCTCGGTTCTCTCTGTTGAAAGCCAGGACCACTGTTTATTTGGCACATTTCCTGTCTGGCCCAGTTTGGGTGTGGAAGCCCCATTTCTGAGTCTTGACATGAAGAGTGAACAATGGGACGGATCCTCCTCTTTACTTGTGTTTATTTTTCTCAGATGGTGTCTCCTGTGGTCCAGGATGGCCCTGAACTGGCCGTGTATTGGATACACCCTTGAACTTGTGGTCCTCTTGCCTCCACATCCCTATTTTTAGGATGACAGGTCGCGATGCCTAATTTATGTGGTGCTGGGCGTCAGATCCGTGTGTACTAGGAAGCCCTCAGCCAAACAAGCTACCTATACAGCCAGGAAGCTGAGCTCCTACCAGTGTCTCAACCCCCCCCCCCCCCCAGGGAGACTGGCACAGCTCTGGTGGGTGTTCACTGAGAAGGCAGTGGAGGCAACAGAGGTGCCCCGAGTCTCAGTCTACCCAGGTTTCCAGTTTGAGGGGCTGTGTATACTTGGCAGAGCCAGGCTGGCAATAGCAGGGTGGAGCCGAGATCCCTGTCTCCTAGCCCTTAAGTTCAGGTTACATGGTGCACGACCACCAAAACAGAGCCGAAGGGACAGGATGGCTGTGAAGCCTGGCTCTGAGATAGCATCTGCCTTAGTTTCTTGCTTGACATGCTCACTGTGGAAGAGACCAGCTTCCCCCGTGAGGTATGAGAGTTTGAGCAGCCACCTGGGGGGGGGGGCGGGGCTCTGTGATGGGGATGGATGTCTCCTGGCAGCCACCATGTGAAGAATCACAGAGGCTGCAGACCCTCTGGCTCAATCAGGCCCTCGTGATATGCTTCCCGACTGTTCAATTTCTTGACAACAACTCCAGGAGGAAACCCTGCTGCTCAGACCCCTTGGGAGACGATACATGTTGGGATTTTGTTTGAGTTGCTATGTTGGAGGGTAATTTATTATAGCAGGGAGCAGGTAGGTCATCCAAAGCATTTGGCTTTCAGCTTTGTGTTTGGGGTAGCTTCCTGGGCTGCAGTTTTGCTGCCACTGCCAGAGAGGAAATATTAAGCCTCCCCAAACTTCTTCCTTCCCTCAGCCTGAAATCCCAACAGCAGACGTGGAAAGAAGTCCTCACAGCCCTTTGCTTATCTGACTAGATCAGGATACCACACCTGTTCTCTGCCCAGAGGCCTCCTGGCTGGGCACCAGGGCAGTCCAAAAAATGATTATCTAAATACGCCATTTCGGCCTTTCAAAGCCGACTCTGGTTAAGATTGCCTGTAGATAGTCTTTCCACAAAGATAGGACTTGTCTTTTCTGCTCTCTATTTAAGGTCAGCTTGTTCACAGGCCTCTACTCAAATCTAAATTGGGAGGGGAATTTTTTTTTCTTCCCCAATATTCTTAACTGGGAGAAACCCATGGCCACAGGCTATGGAAACTCCAGTGCCAGGCGTTTGGTCATGCCTGGCTGGGTACCTGTGTGTGGAGAAGCTGCTGTCCCCTGCTACCTTGAGTTTGTTTGTTTGTTTTTTCTGTGTACTCAGCTCTGCTCTAAACACTTTTCCAATAGGAAGACACTTAGTGCCTTCATTTTCAGGTGAGGATGGTGGGGCCCTGAGTTTAGGCAATCCGTCCAAGCTTACACAGGCAGTGAGTGGCCTGGTTGAACTAGAATCTATTCAGTGAGTATCTGTGCCTCTGGGGCACTGTTTCTTGTCCTGGCCTCTAGAGGCTGGACAGGTTTCTGTGTATTTTGGGTCAGCCTCAAGGATCCATCTCATGTTCCAAGGAGGCCAGGCCACATCCTGACTGAGGGAAGATCTCAGGGACCCAACTTCCAGGCCTCCCTGTGAATGGACCCTGAGGGTCCACTGTCTCCTTCCTGGGGACCAAGTGGCTCTTGATCCACATTGTATGAAGCCTTTAGGGTGTGCCTTGCTTGAGTGACTTTATTTAGCTCCGTTCTGAGTGTAAAGTTAGAGGCAGGGTACATCTGCATCTCACTTATGAACGTAAATGCCAAAGCCTCTCTCGAACCAACTCTCAGGTGCCGATCAAGAATTCATTCGCACAAAACAAAAAGGTGCCACCTCTGAGCTCATCTAAGTAGAATGGGAACACACAGGCACAGGAGTATATTAAAACCATATCGGGCAAACCAGGCCCCCAAATCCAGTGAACATAGCAGAATGACAAGCCTCACTGTGTGGAGGCTTGAGTGAAAACGGCCCTCACAGTTCATATGTTTAAATACCTGGTCCCCAGTTGGTGCAACTGTTTGGAAAGAGTTAGGAGGTGTGGGCCTGTTGGAGGAGGCGTGTCACTGGGTTTTGAGGTTTCGGAAAACCCATGCCATTCCCAGTTAGCTCTGCCTTACGGTTGTGTCTCAAAGATGTGAGCTCTCAGTTCCGGCTCCAGCATCATGCCTGCCTACCTGCAGCCGTGCTCCTTGCCATGACGGCCACGGACTCAAACTCTCTGAGGCTGTGAGCCCCAAATAAACCCTTTCTTCTATAGGTTGCCTTGGTTGTGATGTCTTATCACAGCAATAGGGGAAGTCACCAAGACACACTTGGGTCCCATAAAAAGAAAGGCGCTCTACACTGCGGTAGAGACAGGGAGAGGCCCAGTGAGCTGTCACGCAAGCATATGTGCACCACACGGGACTGAGAGAGAACTCCCAACTGTCCCCGTTGCTTCAGCTCTCAGTGCTCCCTAGTGACTGACGGTGTCTACTTAAGTTACTGTCCTGAAGGTCACGGGAAGGGCTTGCGGCTCAGCTCTGCAACTGTGGGTGCTGCTATTGGGCAACTCCCCCTGTATCTGTGGCAGTTCTGACTCCAGCCAGGGTTCTTTGAACACTGCAACCTCTTTAACCCCTTTGTAGCCATTATTTAACACCTGAACTCTGGTCCAGGTTATCTCCCCTGACCGCATCAACAACAGCCACGAGCAGCAGTGGGGAACACAAGGGGCCTTCTTCTTTCTCTGAGTGCCATTCTTCCCCCTCCGCCTCTCTCCGGGCTCTGATATTTATCCCCGCACACTAGTCCTCACAATGAAACTAACTGCAGCTGGCAAAGACCATGCCCTTCTCAGAGCTACATGAGGCAAATAGTCTACTGCTGTGGACATCCCATATCCCACAGCTGGGATTAAACAGAAACATAGAACATAGAACATAATGGAGAAACCACAACCTCCAAAGCAGCCACTCTTCTCCCAGCTCCACCAGCTCCCTGCCAGAGTGCCCCACACCTCCTCAGTTCCTAGGCCAGTGCTTCTTGTCCAAGGAATTTTTGTCTCCCCAGTTTTTTCTTTAACAATGTTTTTACCTTGATTATATCCCCCCACAATCCTCTCTTGTCTCCTCTGATTTCCAACAACCCTCTTTTTCTTCCCAGGAAGACCCTCTCCTACTTCCATATTTTATATATTTCTTTTCATCTCTCAGATTCCCCCCCAGTCTACTGTGTCTTATTTGGGTTGTCTTATGTCTCTATGAGCGCAAGGTGGGGGTCATTTACTTGAGCAAGGACAATTTACCAAGCTGGGCGTGGTGACCCATAGGATTAATCCCAGCACTTGGGAGGCAGAGGCAGGTGGATCCCTGGGTTCGAGGCCAGCCTGGTCTACAGAATGAGTTCCAGGAGAGCCAAGGCTACACAGAGAGACTCCATCTTAACCCCTGCCTGCCCCCAAAAAGGGGGTAGCCAACTCACCGGTAGTCACACCACTGAGTACCAGTGATTTTCCAGCACCCATTATATTCCTTTAGCTCCTTAGGGAAAGGTGGGGCTTTTTCGGTGTCACAACCATCCATGCAGGAATGTCGGCTGGTTTGCTTTTGTGAAGGAAACAGCCACAGCTGTTCATGGGTACAACAGCCACCTCCTGTCCAGAGGACAGATTGATTCTTCCCAGATCTTCCACCCTTCCCACCCTTTCTTCTGCAATGTTCCCGAGCCTTGGAGAGGGTGGTGTGGATGTCCCTCTTTGAGCTGAGCACACAATAGACACTTCGATGGTGACCACCAGAGGGCTACGATTGGCATCTAAGGAGCAGAAGGCAGAGATGCGGCTTCTTAAATCATTCTCAAATGAGGACAGTGCCTCAGGACCGGTGCGACCTGGTCCAATGGGCCCACAGTGGCAGGAGGGAGGAACCGAGCCGGGCTCACCCACAGTATCCTCCCAGCCATTTGGCTCCTATGGCGGTGTTAGTCCAGAGTCTTTGGTGGGGGGTGGGGGTGGGGCGTGGGCCAGGGGCGGGGCCGGGGTGCTCATCTTCACCGAAGAGGCCACACAGAACAGTTTGTACTGCATCCACGAGTTCTTGGAAATGTTACAAGAATGCTGAGGCTTGAGCAGAGCTCACTGGCAGTGTTTTGTAGCAGGCCTGGAGCTGAGCACTTTGCATATTTTATCTTGTCATTCTCCTAAGTCAGACTTGGTGCTATTATTATCCATATTTTATAGGCCGGGAAATGGAGGCTTGACAGTTCCCTTGAGGTCACAAAGCTCTGAAACGGTTTCTGGCTCACCCAAGCACCGAGAGACACACTCACACTAAATAAGATTGGTAAGTTCTCAGGGAGAGCTAGCTCGAAGCTCACCCTAGACCTGCCTGTGCCCTTGTCTGGGGACACGGGCATTTGAGGCCCTCTCCTCCATGGCACAGTGGCAGCCCAGTCTCTGAGAGACGGCAGAGAATGTCTTGACCTTCTTGGGAAAGGAAGAGAGGAGAGAGAGGGGAGAAAGGCACTCGTTTCGGTATAGAGGCAGTTGGGGCAGAGACCTGGCAGCAGAGTGATGGCTTTATTATTATTTATTATGGCAAGGGAAAGAATGGGAGGATTGTGTCTAAGCCATAAATACCCTCCTTTGATCTGTTCACGTCAGAGCTAAATGAGTCACTCTTCGGCCTCAGAAATTAATGATTGTCCTAGTTATCGCCCTGGACGACCTTGTAGCACTAGCATTTTTCACTATCTCCTGCAGAGTGACTGTGCCAGGCTTAAACTGGGTCCTTGAAGAGGTGGGGGGGATAACCCATAATTCCTTTGGGTGTGGTTTCTTTTCCTTTCCCAATCTCTGTTTAGAGATGGGTACTGGCCTCAAGGCAAGGCCTCAGGCCAGCGAACAGCTAGCTAGAAGCAGAGCTCCGGAGATAAGACCCAGGGGTGAGGGAAGCCCCCAGTAATGTGCTTTGCTGCCCAGGGTCATCTGAAAACAAGAGGGTGCCTGATGGGCAGTTAGCATCCCACTTCCCACAAGCCGGGCCCCAGTCAGGTAAGAAAAAATCTTTGACGTCCCTTTTGTCCTCTTGCTTTTGTAACCCTGCCCCACCCCTGGGAATTTGTTCCCCAACTACAAAAAACGTCACAAGCAAAGATGTCACGTGAATTTTCCTTAGGTAGACAGGGAACAAAGGCCACAGAACCCCAAGGAGAAACCTCTCTGTGTTGACGGTTTCTTAGCATCAGACCCAAGGGTAGGGGCTGCTGAGATGGGCCTATAGGGGTTCATGGTGGAGGTCAAGGCTATGAGAGGGAAGACCTGAAGGTCCCAGAGCTGCCATTCAGGCTGGGAGAGCCAGGCTCTGGTCTCTGGGGCAGCGAGAAGACAGGACTCATGGATCCAGCCTTGAGTAAAGTATCCTGCTTGGTGTCTTCCTCTTAAGAGCTTCAGGAAAGACTCGTTCTTGAAGAGAGAAGGAGGGAGGAAGGGAGGAGGAGGAGAAGGAGGGGAGGAGCCAAGGGGGAGGGGGACAAGGAGGAGGAAGAGGAACGAGAATTTTCTGATACCAGCCTGCTTTTCAGAGTAAAGAATCTGAGCAATGGTGCCATCTTGTGGCTATGAATAGGAATTGCAACCATCCCCACCCACCTATCACGTTGTATTGGCCTATTTTAACTGAAAGTGTAAGAAAATAACCGTCATTCTTGGTTCTACACTAGACAACTGTAACTCCATACTTGGTCTATTGGTTCACATGACTATCCCGGAGAAATAATTTGAGTCAACCCTAACGGTAAGATTCCTTCGCTCAACTCAGTACACTTTTACCAAATGTTATGATGTGTCAAGCATTTTCCTAAGACCTGGGGCTGGATTGTAAGTAAAAATCACACATTCTTGCACTTCACATTTTATCTGGAGAGACAGATTTTTTTTACTGGAGTTGTTTGGGTCACAGCATGGGCTCTGGCAGCCCAGCAACCTCCTCAGCTCATTCCTCCTCAGCAGACCAATCAGAGAGGTAAATACAGAGAGAAGCCAAGAAGGATGCGCTGCGTGTGGTCACAGCGGGAAGAGGAGCAAATAAAGAGGCGCCATAGCTCCCATGTCCACTGCTGGGGGGGGGGCGCGGGGGTCTTGACATGGGGGTCAGGATGAAAAAGAGGACAAGAGGTCCACATCGCCTAGCAGTCCTGGGCACTTGTGGTCCAGCCATCACGGCTCCAGTCTGTCATGCTGAAATCCCCTTCTGAGACACAAGTTCCTTCCTGCCTTCATCCTGTTTTCCTGCCAGCATGACAGTCTTGGGGTTTTCCAGTTTCGTGGGGACCGTTATTTCAATAGTCTGATAGACAAAGTGGGGCGCGAGGGTCTTTCTTAGAACCGCTTCGCCTGTAAGGGGCTGGAGATGTCTCTCACCTGGTAGACGGCTTGTGGGGCATGCAGGCGCACCGAGGATCCCGTCCTCAGCATGGCAGAAAACGACAAACTGGGTGTTGCGTTGCGCGGCACATGCCTGTAACCCCGGTACTTTGGAGGCTAGGGGATCAGAAGTTCAAGGTCATCTTCAAGTAGGGAGTTTGAGGCCAGCTTGGGATACATGAGACCCTGTCCCCAAATAAACTAATAAGATGGAATATCTTTGCTCATGTCAGGCATAGTCAATATACGATGCAGTGGGAGCCATAACATGTATGTAATGGGAAATGAACCAGGGACCAGAACTTTTCAGACAGGGGCCATGGGTCAAACACAGGGTTTCCTGAGAAGGCGGCATTTGTGCTGAGGGCTGAGTAAAGTGAGGGAGCGGCAGTGACTCCTGGGTGAGTTAGCAGCTATAGGAGGCAAAGCCATCAGGTGGTCTAGGGGTGTAGACTTAAAACCTCTCTCACTAGTACCTTATCATCATCTTCTTCTTCTTTCTTCTTCTTCTTCTTCTTCTTCTTCTTCATCTTCTTCTTCTTCTTCTTCTTCTTCTTCTTCTTCTTCTTCTTCTTCTTCTTCTT
>OU015747.1:51043483-51067554 GCA_907169655.1 Acomys percivali | reverse complement strand
GCGACCTGCGTGGGAGCCGCGACCTGCGTGGGAGCCGCGACCTGCGTGGGAGCCACGACCTGCGTGGGAGCCGCAGGCGCTCTGCAGCGGGAGGCGCTGCTGCATCTGTGACCTCCAGGCTGCTGGGGTTAAAGGCCTCCCAGGTGAGCTCGCTGCTGGGGTCCTAGGCAGACCAGCCCATCTTCTTACTGCTTGAGCTTGTAGTCCAGGTGCTAACAAGCAGCAGAGGTCTGGTGCTTCTTCGTGACAGTTGAGCTTCGCTGAGCATAAGACTTCCGGTGTCAGGGTCTGAGGATTTGGCTCAATGAAGAAAGGGCTTGCTGTGCAAGTGTGAGGACCTGAGTTCCATCGCAGTACACGTGTAAGTGACAGACATCCTGGAAACACATTTACAGTCCCTGCACTTGGGAGGCAGGGACAGGAGATCCTGCGGGCAAGCTGGTTAGCTAGACCAGCCAAACCAACAAGCTTTGGATTCAAGTAGGAGACCCTGCCTCAGTATATAAGGTGAAGAGTGACGTCGATCTGTAGTCTCCACATGCACCTTCATACACACATGCACCACTGATCACAGACACGTAAACATGCACACACACATACAAGCATACCACTTATACACATGCAAAAAAAAATTTTTTTTCATTTCAAATAAAGCTGTCAAGCCAATCAGAAAAAAAAAAAAAAAAAAAAACTTGGATCGTCTGAGTTCTTAAGAGATACTGGTTGCAAAGGAGGACCCAGGAGCTAGGAGTTTTACAGTGCCACGTTGCTCTGATTACTGGCAATCAGAGGGCTGGTAGCCATAGCTCAGTGGCAGAGCACTTCATAGCATGTACAGGGCCTCACGTTCTATCCTGAACACTGCACACAAGCAGAAGAGAGAACCGGCCAGGTGTGGTGGTGGCACACACCTTTAGTCCCAGCACTTGGGAGGCAGAGGCAGGAGGATCTCTGAGTTCAAGGCCAGCCTGGTCTACAAACTGAGTTTCAGGATAACCAGGGCTAACAGAGAAACCCTGCTTTAAAAAACAAACAAACAAACAAACAAAAACCCAAAACAAAACAAGAGAAAAAGAAAAGAGAAGAAAGAAAAGAAATGGCAAGAGCCAAGTTCCCAGATGTTTGAAATCAAGAGATGCTGCGGTTTATCTATTCTGAGAACTCACATTGACCATGAATCCCCAAGGCGAGGGAGCAACAGAAGAGCAATGTGGGAGATGGGAGGAGACATACTGTCTCCAGGGCTGATGTGCTCTGTGCCACCTCAGGGCTCTGCCAGCATGAAGGCCATCACCAGACATAGCCTCTCGACCTTGGAGCCGGACAGCGAGTCAAAAGAAGTGAACATCTTTTCTTGACTGTGTTTTAAGTTAGCACAAAAAGTAACGGCATGTATTATGGTGTTTTCATGCATATATGTCATTGTTCATTCTCACACACACACAGGCACATACACACACACACAGACACATACACACACAGGCACACACACACACAGGCATGCATGCAATGCACAAACACACAGGCACACATACATGCATGTTTGAGCAAACACACACACAGGCACACGCACATGCACAGGACATATGCATGCATATATGTACGCACAGACACACATACATGCATGCACTCTTGAGCAAACACACACACACACATGCACACACACATCTTTTAAAAACCTAGGCATTTGTCTCCTTAACATGTGATTCTGCTCTCTGCCTGTACTTGGCATCTTGGGAGAGACTGCTGGAGAGGAGACAGGAGATCTGAACTGTTCCAGCCTGTGAAGCCTTCATTTTTGTTAGGTTCAGCCAACTAGGTGGGTGACTGACACACAGCAGAGCTTGCAGGGGGCCTGTGTTTTATGAACCTTATAGGAGGAAAAACTTGTAAAGAAGATGGAAGAAAAGAACTTATCCAGGGTCCCGAATTTCTGGAAGTGGGACCATCGCCTCTGCAGGGACAGGTAGGAGCCTGTTCTGCAGATGGCTGCATTTACCTGTTGAAGGAATCCAAGGAATGTTGTCCCCAAACGTAGCCGGCTTTTCAGTGAAAGGTACCAGGCCTCAGCGGACACTGGAAGAGGCTTTACTTTGAAAGTCTCTTCTCTACCTAATGAGCAGGTTGGGTTGGCCTAAAGGGATACAGTTGCATTTAATTTCCCCGCAGGGACGCCATCAACCAGGGAAGAGAAAGAGGGCCCAGGAGTGCCCTCACAGCCAGTCACACTGACACAGGCTGCTCATCGCCTGCGAGCTTTGGCCCACACCAGAGAAAACAGTTGGTCTCTATTGTTTGTCTTTGGAACATTCAGTTACCTTGAAAATCACTCACTACCTCTTGGGCTGGCTGCATTCCAGATTTCCCACGCCTCCGAGAGGGAGCGCTCTGGGTGACTGCCTTCTTGAAGTGCCCCAGCGCATACTACGCACCTGTGTGTCACCCGAGAACATAGCCAATCCATCTATCAGATCCGCAGAGAGCAGAGGGGAAATTTTTTTCCTAGGAGCTGCATCTAAGATAGTTTCAGGACCTTGGGAGACAGGGACATGCGAGACTGTGAGCTCTGACTTTGCTCCAGCACCTTTCTACCATGATGTCCTAGCAAAGCAAGGACTGGGGGGGCTGGGGTGAAGGGAATGTGAGGTGGTGTCTGAACCGCTCCAGCTGGTCACACTCAGGCATTGTGGGCAGGGGTGAAATCGCAGGCTTGCTTTGAAGAAGGCTCAGGCACCAGGCCAGATGCAAATGACTGCATGAACTGCAGCCCTGTGAGGCGTATGCTGGCTTCCAGGTGGGGCTCTGGCCAAGGTAAGAGGTGAACACTGTGCAATTCTGTCCCTATGGCTCTCTGGATCCTAAAGGACAGTGTGGAGCCAAGCCTGGGGGCCTGGTCCCCTAATCCCAGACACTTGAGAGCCAGAGGCAGGAGGATGCTGGTGGGCGAAGCTCTGCCATGTTGATCTGAAGAAGAGCTGGGCAGCTGTCCTGAAACTCATCTTGTTTGGCTTCCTATCCCATTTAATGTTTGAAATAGTTGGGGGTGGGGGAGCCTCTCTTAGAGTGCAATTTAAGGCTTATGGGCTGTGTTGAACATTCTTTAAATTGAAGTATAAGTTTTAGACAGTAAGATTTACTTGCTGTAAGTGTATCGTGTAATCATCACACACTCTGGTTTTAAAAGTGGTCACCCTGGACTGACCCTCCCCCCTCTTCTGTCCACTCACTGCACGTGTTCTCCATATCTGCTCTCCCCATCTCTGGCCCCAAGCAACCATCCATCTCTGTGTCTGTGGGTTTGCCTGTTAAAATGCGACAGTTTTGGTAGGTAGCTCCGGCTGGCCTTGAACCCACAGTGCTCCTGCGAGTGCCTCTGGAGCGCTGGGTGTATGGCACCATGCCTAGTTAGGTTTGCATCTTAGCATTTCCTGAAGAATGGAATCACATTATACTCAATGTTTGACAGATGGCTTCTTTCAGCCGGCATGTTGTTGTGGTCTATACACTCTGTAGGGTATTAATGATTTGCTCCTTTTGGCTTATGGATAATATTCCATTTGCGTACATTGCGTTCACGTGCCTTGTTGGCCATTTGAGGTATTTGGGCCTGTAACTATTATGTATGGAACATGTATATTCATGTAGATGGTTTTGGATACATGTGTTTAGTTATCTCAGTTAGATCCCTGGGAGTTATTCCTGGAAATATGTTGTTGACTGATCTGGTTATTTATGATCAGGTTTTGAGGAAAGTGTCAAGCTACTTTCCAGGATGGTTGTACCATTGCACATTCCCACTAACAGTGTCTGAGGCTTGAAAGTTTCCTCCAGTCCTCCCCAGGGCTTGCCACTGACTCTTTGACTATAACTGTCCCGGCGGGTGTGAAGTCTCAGCCGGCTTTTTGTTGTGTTGTTTTCCTTTTTGGGCTTTTTGTTTGCTTGTTTGCTTGTCCCTCAGGCTGGTCTTTTTATGATTGCCCGTGTTCTTTGCTACCCTGTCTATTTGGCAGCTACGTTTTAAAACTCAGGGGGTGGCCGATAAACTTCCCTGGGGAGGGCGGTGGGGTTTGTCTCATTCATTAACTACTTACTCCTAAATACTGAGTGGAAAACTACAAATTAGTTCAATGCTGCTGCTGCTTTTGTTTGTGCATACCCTAGGTATCTTGTACCTGGGTTTACACACTTACATAAATTCCCATCATTGAGGAGTCTATGCACACCCTAGGCACCTTGTACCTGGGTTTTCACTATTGTTGTAGGTGCTTTTGTCTCACCCTTCTCTCCATAGGGGTGGACGCTTCCACCTTTTAGACTAAATGTCCTTCTCTAGGCTCTATGGCACCTGATGGATAGGTTAAGCCGCTATCCGTCTCCCGAGGAAATGCACCCCGTTTTAGAGACAAGCCGGTTTCCCTGAGCAAAAGAAGAGAAGGCATTAAGCCTTAAATAAACTTATGGATACCCTCGGCATCCTGTACTTGGGTTTTCACACTTAAAATCCCATTTTCAAGGAGTTTATGCAGACCCTAGGCACCTTGCACCTGGGTTTTCACACTTACTTACACTTGTTTGTTTGTTTGTTTGTTTTTTCAAGCTACAAACTTAGTACCTTAAAACACCACATATTTCTTCTCTTAAAGTTTTGGACATCAGAGTTTGGCATTAATTTCCCTGGGTCCAAATCAGTGTGAGCCTTCTTTCCTCCCCACCCATCCTCCTGTAAGGTGGCTTGGCTTCTGTCCTGTGGTGAAATATTCAGTCACTGCGGCCTCCCTTTGATGACACACGTGATTACACTTAGAGTTCACCCACATAATCTAGGCTAATCACCCCAATCTCAAAATCCTTCCTTTAATCACACCCGAGGTCTCTTTTGCCATTTCAGGAAAGCCCCGGAATTAGGACCTGAACAGCCCGGGGCATTTTCAGCCCACTGCTGTCAGCGGCAACCATCTATCTGAGTGAGAAGGCCTCAGGGGTTCAGGTTTGGAGTTGGCTGGTTCCTGGCAATAGTCCCGAGGGGCCGGGGGTGGGGTGGGGTGGGGGTGGGGTTCTTTTGGAAGCGCAGGTAGGTCCCAGAGTCATTTGGGCTTCATATCCCTTACCTTTTCCTTTATTTTTCTCACTAGAAACCAGAGGAGCTGACAGCACCTGAGCAGCCACCGGACGGAGCGGAGCCTCTGATGGTGCTCCGCAGTCCGGTCCTAGCTTTCTGCGGTCCACACCTGCTACCTCCTAGGCCCCTGGTCTGGGGCAGCTTGCCGGGCTGGTAGCTCAACCCCTTCCATTCACCCCTGCCACCCCATGGGAGTCGGCCACCCTGCAATCTCGCACGCAGCCAGCAGGGGTCAGCATCCCCGCGCGGAGGCTGCAGCGAGCAGGCAGGGCTCGGCGGTGTCCTCCTTTGGTGCCCGGTGCTGCTTCCCCGCCCTGAGCACAGCCATTTGTGTCCACTGCCCACCCAGCTCGCTTCGCTTCTGACCTAAGAGAAGGCGGCTTGGGCGTGCAGACAGGGAGCGGGCTAGGGGATGGGAGGGGTGGGGCTAGGGTGTGTGTGTGTGCGTGTGCGGGTGCGTGTATGTGTCCGGTTTGGAGGAAGCCAGCCTCGCCCAGGAAGGCCAGCAGGGCAGTGTGTGCGTGGGTGTGGCCGGAGGGCCAGAGGCACCGAAATCCCAGAGGCCTTCCTGAGAGCAGGAACTGTTAGATTTAGATTTAGAATGATCTTTTTGTTCAGTGTCTCAGATTCTTGGCCAAAGTTTGTCTGATTCTAAAGTCCCGAGGTTCCTCGTGGGGTTGGTTGGAGCCCACCAGGGTGCAAGTGGCTATGCCTGGAGTCTGCCATGAGAGAGCCTACTGGACTCTGGGCAAAGCCAGGGATTAAAGCCTTTAGCCCAGTTACTTTCTTTTCCACTTGTGTCCTTCCTAGGCAAAGGAGGCCCTCTTGATGCTGAGAAACTAAATTCTAGTCTCGTACTAAATAGCCTATCTTTAAAGCAGGTTCGTTATTCATGATGAATACAAAGCAGCCACCCCAAAAAGCTGGGCATGGTGGCGCACACCTTTAGTCCCAGCATGTACGTTTTCATAGCTAGAAGTGTCATGTGGTTCTCTTTCTTATAGAATTTCTGATTGAAAATCTTTGTTTATTTGTTTTTTCGAGACAGGGTTTCTCTGGGTAAGCCTTGGCAATCCTGGACTCACTTTGTTTTTGTTCTTGTTTTTTGGTTTTTTGAGACAGGGTTTCTCTGTGTAGCCTTGGCTGTCCTGGACTCACTTTGTAGACCAGGCTGACCTTGAACTCACAACAATCCACCAGCCTCTGCCTCCCGAGTGCTGCGATTAAAGGTGTGCGCCACCACTGCCTAGTTGGAAAACAGCACAGGAGTGAGTGGTTCACACTGACTTTGGCATGTTGCAGCATGCTAGCTCTGTAGGGCATCTGATGCAGGCCAGAAGACAGCTTTGAGTGAGAGTCCTGTTGGATGGCCCCTTACTGTGTGTGTGCCTGAAACTGGCTTGACCTAGGGAGCCATTTCTTTGGAATTTCCTTGTGGTGACGTGGTCAAATCACATCCATGTAGAGTCAGACCCTGTCTCAGCTGTCCTGGGGTGATGTAGCCGCACTCAGGTGAGGCCTAAGTTTATTTTGCAGACTCAACTGTAATGCTAAATTTATTTACTTTTTAAATGTTACCCATGAAAGCTCCTAACCGGAGGCGGGCGGCGAACACGCATGCGCCTGAGTGATAGTGCATGCCATTTTAAAGTGATGTCTTGCGAGAAGCATTTTTGAGTGCTAAGCTTTCTCAGGGCTTGATGACATGGCTCTCTAAGACAAACAATGCAAAAACAAGGACAACACAGAGAGCTAAAAACACCATCAACAAGTAGCCACAGTGGGGCTTATGCTATGGAAAATTCCCAAATGTTGTCATTCATAACAGAACGTAGTTACCTTTAATTAACCAGGCCAAAGAACTGTTTACTTTGGTCTCAGAAAGAACATTTATTTATTTATTTACTTATTTATTTATTTTTATTTATTGAGGCAAGCCTCACTATGTAGCCCTGGCTGTGTTGAAACTCACTCTGTAGACCAGGCTGGCCTTGAACTCACAAAGATCTGCCTGCCTCTGCCTTCTGAGTGCTGGGATTACAGGCGTGCGCTAGGAAGCACATTAATTGCCATGCAGTGTTCTTATTCAATTCTCATGACATGCATGTAGAAATGATGGATGTATACTTACTATATGTGATGAAGTTTGAGGGGGCGCGGTAGGAACCACACAGGGCCTAGTGTGAGTGTGAGTTCTGGGTTTCGGTCTTCCAATCACTAGCATCTTGGTTTTTCTGTCACAGAATTTCCACATTTTGTCACAAATGTTTCAGAACTGTTCATTACTCTCATGTACAAACCCTCATCTGTTTTGTGATACTAAGGATTTTACCATTGTGGTCCCTTTCCGGGAAGGTCCTGGGCCTTTGACCTCAACAAGAGATGACACTGTATCTTCTTTTATTTTCATTCGCCTTGCTTCTGAGTAGCTGCTTGGAGCCCATCAGATGGTCCTTCCTGTTTCCCCAGATGTTCCATGAGCAGTGTTATCCTGAGGTCAAGTCCTTTGGGTGTGGCTGCAGATGACACTCCTCAGTACCAACACTTCTGAGTGGTACCGTTAGCATCAAAACTTGGTGCCTTAAAACTTCTCCTTGATATGAGAGCCTTTTGCTCAGATGTGAAGTAGACCTCGCTGTGTGCGTGCTCTCATGTGTATCAAGGTCCCTTGTTAGTTAGCACTCTGGTGAGATACACACGCCCTGTAGTGGCTCTTTCTTAGCTCACACTTCCTTAGTGATTGCCAACCATGTGCATAATTACTGTGGTCTTGTACATCTTTCTGGGAGAAATTCCTTTCCTAATTACCAAAATAATAGTTCCATTTAAGTTTGTTATATACGATAAGATACTCATTCAACATGAAGCTTAGGGGAAAACAGAGGCAGCAAGAATGTCCCATCATTATTATTGATGCTTCATCTTTGGGGTTCCTTTAGACATCACCCAATGCTGATTTGTGAATAATTTAATATTGCCTGAAAATATTGTGGTGTGTTATTTAACAGAATAATGAACGACCTTCGGCAGTCATGAGTATAGAATATTGGTGGGTTATATAAATCAGTAAGCCACACAACTTTTAGACCTTTTGGACTGGGTATCTTGTCTCATTTAATTCTACTTGTAAGCTAATGGATACCTGCTTTTATGATTAAAAATAAAGATATAAGGTATAAGATAAGATAATAAGAGATACCAGGCAGCAGACATTACGTTGTAAAGGAGTTTATTAAATGAGCATGGGGGGGGGGGGGGAAAAAGGGGGGGGTGGGGGGGGGGGCCCCCCAGGGGGGCCGGGGGGGGGGGGGGGAGAGAGATAGAGGAGAGAGGGGTAGAGAGAGGAAGGCCACGGGTGGTGGTGGTGGGGTTTGTCCTTTTATATAGCCCTGGGCATGGCCACGCCCCCGGGGCAGGTAAGCAATGACATCATAGGCAGGCAGACTGAAGCAGAATGCTAACACCTGCTATGTGTCAAAATCAGGAGAGCCCTTGAATTTACCATGCAGAAGATACACCTTGAGGTGGATAACAGAGGAGTGGAGGAAGAAGGAGCCCTGAAGAGATGGGAGAGGAGAGACAGAAAGCCCCCATGCAGCGGGTCCCACCGAGATTCAGAGTCAAGACTAAGGGGTGCAGTTTCCCACAGTGGAGCTAGGTTTTGGAGTGTCTGTCTAGCCCTTTCAGGAATACCCGGCAGGACTCTTTTTGCTGTGGAACATACTGGATTTGGGAGAACACTAGGTGTTTACAGGATACAAGCCCTGACCCCTGCTTGCTCCTTGGTGTAGGTCTCAAAGAAGTTCAGATGAACAGGCCAAAGCCCAGGTAGCAAAGATCCAGATGAGCAGACATTAGAGACCTTAGCAGACAGCGTGGTGTACTGAGCCTCTGCCATCTCCAGGTCTGCTGTCCATTTCCACTGTGGTCGGCTGTGTTGGCTCTCTCGGGCCAATATCTTTGCCTACCTGTGCCTGGGTGTTGGGAGTAGCAGCCTTAGGCTCTTCTACCCCATATGAACAGACAGCGGTTAACCGGGGGTGGAGTGGGGGAATGAGGGGTGAGGGGGGTGTTGAGGGGGTGGGGGCGGGGAAGGTCACCTCCCCTGTACTAGATCAAGGAACTTGTCAAGGAAATCTGTGAAAGACCCCAGAGGAAACCAAAACCATGGTTGGTAAAAGTGTGTCCCCAAGCAGAGGGTGGCCTGTAGTCACCTAGGGCACTTGTTAGCACTCCTGCACTCACTCTCTGGCATAGACCCTACCTGCTGTCTCACTGGCTCGTAGGATAATTCTAACTGTAAACTTGAAACCAGACTTCTGTCCTCACACAGCATTCAGGGAGGTCTGGGGCCTGACAGGTAGAACCGTGGACACTGTTTGTGATGGCCCGGCTGGAGCGAGAGGACAGGCTGACCTGGTGCAGCACTGGCCAGGCCTCCCGACTACTTGCCTTTTCCTCTGACTGTGGCCACCTGCAGCCCTCAGCCTGGCCGTTTGGCCCTGGCGGCCACACAATGCAATGGAAAGAGAATTGCCACATGAGCCCTACCCCCAGGAGGTGGAAGTTGAAGTCTGACAGGCCTGGAGGTTGCCACAATTATCCACACCCCTCTTCAGTCTTCCTGACACTCCTCTCCACCATGGGAAGTTGTCAGGCAACTCCACTCTCTGCTCTGTATCAAAATATGAGGAAAAAAACACGTTAGCAATGAATCCCTCTGAAAGTAGGGGTGTCAGTACCCCATTTCCAGCCCTGTAGGATTAAAAGTGCTAATCCATTCTGGTGTGTGAGGAAAGTCTGCTAGTGTGTTTGTCCTGTTGGCGTCACACTCTTGTCTGACTCCCATCAGTGTGTGTGTATGTGTGCTTGTGTGGCTGTGTGTGTACATGTGTACGTGTGTGTATGTGTACCTGTGCGTATATGTGTGTGTGTGTGTGTGTGTACCTGTGTGTATATGTGTGTCTGTATGTGTGTGTGTGTAAAATAAATGTTTTCATACAATATATTCTGATTCTGCTTCCTCTTCCCTTATCTCTTCCCAGGTCTTTTCCACTTCCTCCAGCTTCCAACTCTATGCCCTCTTTCTTTCTTTAGGAAAAAAAACCCCAACAGAATAAATCAAAACAAACAAAAGAACAAAATGAAGAAAAAGGGCACACTGCCCCATAAAAATACAAAATTGAAAGCCATAATATAGGGGCTGGAGAGATGGCTCAGAGGTTAAGAGCACTGACTGCTCTTCCAGAGGTCCTGAGTTCAATTCCCAGCAACCACATGGTGGCTCACAGCCATCTATAATATGATCTGCTGCCCTCTTCTGGCCTGCAGGTGTACATGCAGATAGAGTACTCACATACATTAAGTAAATAAATAAATCTTTAAAAAAAAATTAAAAAAAGAAAGCCATAATATTAAAAAAAGCCCAAACAAAGCAATATGAGATTTAAAAAAAACACACACAAAACCAACAACAAAACACCCCCTCTAAAAGCTGGGCGTAGCAGTACACGCCTGTAATCCCAGCACTTTGAAGGCAGAGGATTGCTGTGAGTTCGAGGCCAGCCCAGTCTACAAAGCAAGTCCAGGACAAGCCAAGGCTAACACAGAGAAACCCTGTCTTGAAAAACCAAAAACCAAACCAAAACAAAACAAAAACCTCTAAAGCCACCACTGAGTTATTTTGTCTTGGCCGTCAACTGTTGAGTATGGGGCCTGTCCTTAAGTGTTGGTTGTATACCCTGTGAGGCTCCATTAGCGAAAACTAAATTTCCCTTTGTGAGGAGTTGTCAGTTGGAGACAGCTTCTGGCTTAGGGAGCTTGTGTCCACTTCCACTCTCAGGCCTGGCTTGGACCTGTGCAAAATTTTAATTTATTATAATTTATTCAGATTACCTTCCGATTGTTTTCCCCTGCTTGTGTCTTCCCGTTTCTGCCCTCCCTCCTCTTTTCCTCCCTTTTCCCTGACACCGTATGACCACAGCCTATCACGTCTCATAATATTGATTCATATAATTACCAAGGTGACAGTTATTCCTTAACCCACTATTATATAAATAACAGACACTGGAGCCTGTTAGATTCTCCATAAGCCCTAATGCCCTGGGACTGTGTAATTATTAACCCTCTCAGCTATCTTGTCTACTTTCCAGCCAAACCCCCCAGAAACACTTGCACATGTTTTCCATTTAGGCTGCTTCTCTCCAGCAAGCCAATCCTCAGAGCAAGCTCCTCCCACCACAGGCTTCCCGCTGACCTACGTGACCTCTCCTTCCTCCCTTTCTCTCTCCCCCTGTGGCCCTTCTACCACGCCCAAGCCCATGAACCTTGGCTCCGCCTACCTCTCGCCTCCCCAGCCCAGGTGTAGGCAACTTTAGCCAATCAAGGATAATTTGGGAGGCAAAGTTTACACAACATCATTTTGGATAAGTGAGAATCCTACTTGGTAATAGAATAGTGAGGCTCTTGCGGGCCAAGCAATTAACGTTTGAATACATAGTGGCTCCAGATCAACCTGAACACATATGCGTATCAGTCCTGCAGAGTCTGGAAGGCGTGGTTTCTTCCATGTCATCCATCCACTTTGGCTTTTACAAGTCACAGTTCTGGAGGAAGCCTAGGCAGGAAAAAAAAGAGAAGGGTCCAAAAGCCAATCTCTGTCAGTCCCTGGCCTGGTTCAGTTTTATTCCCGATGCTGCCTCATAGCAGACAGTGGGTAAATACTGTCTGAGTTATGCCTAGGTGTGACTTTAGAGATGTTACTGTTGAAGGGAAGCTCTGGAGCAGAAAAGGCCCTCAGGCTATGCTTTCTGCCGTGGAACCCCAGCCCAGTCGGCCCCTTCAATCAATCCTGCTTTGCACCTCAGGGCCTGATGACAATCAATACAGCCCTTGAAGGCTGGGACGGCCTTGTCTGTAAAATGAACTGGCTGAGATGTTCCCTCTCTCTCACTTCCTGCTGCTGATTCTGTCCTCCCAAGGCTCCGCTAAGACTCTCAGCATCTACTGCAGGTTCATAGGTTTGGGTGTGTGCAGTCAGCGCTCCCTGCTTGACCTTCCTGGCCTTGCAGGCAGGAAGAAAGCAGGAGTAGGGGAATGCGGCAGATTGGGGGGGGGGAGGGGGGGGGGGAGGGGGAGGGAGGAGAGGGGAAGGGGAGACTTTCTTTTGGTTCTGCTCCCTTCTCTGGACACACATGACCTCTCCAGTCCTCTTAGCTACTAGACACCCTGCTTGCAGTTTAGCATCATCAGGGAATCATGGGAAATGAAGATGGAGCAAGGCAGCTTGAAAAGCTGCTGCTGCTGCTGGATAACAGTGTGTATGTGAAAGGGGTCTGCTGGTCACAGAACACAAACAGTCCTTGCATTCAAAACAAAACAAAACAAAACAACTGCCTTGAGCTTGGCATTGATTAAGGACAAGGAGCCTGAGAAAAAGGGGTCATTCCAGGAAGGCTTCCAGGAGTGTGAAACGCTAACTTCCGCCATGGCGAGCCGGAAGCAGAGTGCAGCAGGTGGCATGGCATCCGGTGGTGGAAGAAGGCCTGTGCTTGGCATCCTGGCAGAGCACAA
Organism: Acomys percivali; assembly: GCA_907169655.1. Lineage (NCBI taxonomy): Eukaryota > Metazoa > Chordata > Mammalia > Rodentia > Muridae > Acomys > Acomys percivali. The sequence goes on along the minus strand of OU015747.1, from coordinate 51,054,863 downwards.
GAAAAGCAGGAAGCTCAGTGGGACCTCCCCTGGAAGCTGAGCACCCTGAGTGCACATCCAGGCTGGTTGCTAACTGCTTGCTGGTCCCAGATGTTGAAATGCGCGCACCAGGGAAAAGGAACACTTGGTAACCATCCAGGGCTGTTATCTGCTGGGAAAATAAACAAATTCACTGAGAACCGCCTCGGGAAGGATTTGAGTACCCCAAGGAACAGAAAACCAGGCTCAAATGCAAATTCGCTGTAAGAGTGAGGACATGTAGGTAGAGGATTGTGCCCTCCCTCCATGCTCTGACCTTCGTGGCGCTGAGTGTGATCCAGAATCAGTAGGGGCTTTTCTCCTTCTCCGTGTATCACCCCCAACTTGGAGACGAGAAATCCTAGCGCACAAACTCCTGACCAACTAGCAGGTAGGCAAGGGTAGATTTGAGTACCACAGAGAATCAAGGTGTTATGGATGGTAAGGCAGTGAGATGTCCCTACAAAACGTGTCCCAGATGCCTTAAAGCAGTTTGCCACGTCAAAGAGGATGATAGTAAAAAAAAAAAAAAGTAGGGCTCAATGCAGTTGATGAATGTTGAGGTAAGGTTATTTGACAAGGTTACGGGAGAAGTTGTAAGTGGCAGTTGTGAGCTAGTCCCAGGAGGAACACAGGCGGTAATCCTCAGAGCAGCCAGGTGGGGTGACATTAAGGAGCCATAGGCTGAGGTCAGAGTCTGAAGCCGGAGGCAAGATGGCAGGTTTGTGTCATTGAGGAGAGGGGGTGTTAAAGAGGCAGTGACCTTGGAGGAATGCTGAGTCACCTCTTCTACTTTCCCAATACCCAGGGGTTGAGCGACTGGGGACATGTTGATGTTCACCAGGTGCCGGGAGTTGAGGAGATTGTAGAGTTTACCGACAACCCCCGTTTCCCACCCGGGATTCCACGGGTCCATGACGTAGAGGTAAAGGGCCCATCCTGTCAGTGGAGGAGGGATGCGTATGTGGCAAATGGTGTTAGCAAGACCAGTGTGGGCAGCCTCCATGTCTCCCTGGCCTCTCTTCACTGTAGCCTTCTGTCTGGTTATAGAGGAAGCAGTCAGGGCATGTGTTGGCTCTGTTTCTTAACAATTAGACTTTATTATGCAACCCAGCTATCCTATACAGGAGAAAAAAAAGGTTAAAGGGAAGCAAGAATAAACCTTCCAGTTCTGGTTCCACAGGACGGATCCCTAGTGTCTCCGGTCCTGCATGCTGGTCCTCTCCCGGATCCGATCCGCACCCTGATGGCCCAAACCTGCAGGCTTCTCCTCTCCTCTCCACCTGCGTCTCTCTCTTGGGGTGCAATGGCCAGTCTCTCAATATTAGAAAAACAATAGCGTGGCTGGAGTCCCTGGTTTGCTCCCTGAATTCTGGACCCAGGAAGATTCCTCCCAGTCTATAACAACGTCCATCTCAGTGGGGTATCTGTGGTGCTCCCAATAGGCAAAGCCCACCAAGACTGCTTTCATCTGGGACAAAGCCTGCAATCTTTCCACAGGGGAGGATGGAGGGGTGATGGGAATTCTAATTGGCTCCTGACAGCCTGCTATGGAACAATTTTCTAACCCCATCTGGAGGGACTGTTTGTTACAAGTGAGCATTTCTTGACCCTCGGATCTCCATACATAAGAGTTACCCTAGACAGAAGTGAACTAGAGGGGAAGGAGGGAAAGTCGATGTCCAGTCCAGCAGAGTCGAGCATGGCTGCCGAAGTGAAGCCTCACTCTTTTGGAACTGGGGACAAGATGGTCGATCTTGCCATCCTCTGAAACTTAAGGGAGCAGGGTTCTGTTGGAATTGATATGTAGGACAGGACATTATCTTGAGGAGGGGATTACAGGGCTGGAGGTGGGATAGGTGAATCCAATGAAGGTGACCCTAAAGCCTAGCAGCTGTGGGGAGTCACAGGAATTCCCTTGAAGGGACCCTGACACTTAGGAGAAAGGGGTGAGAAGTGTTGGTCGGGAGGGCAAAGAAGGACCTGATCCCCAATGCTGATTGGGGACCAACAGGAGTTGGCTTGTGGCTTGGGTAGGTAGTGATCAATAAAGTTCCATAGGAGGTAGCGGAGATGACAGAGGAAGGGGTAAGGTGCTGATCAGGGAGAGGTGAGGGGTTGGGTGAAGGGTCAGTCCTGGTCGCCTGCACATGAGCGCAAATGATGAGATGGAAAAAGTTGCTTAGGAAGAGGCCGTAGCCTGAGACGGCCAGTGGTAGGAGCTTTACCCAATCGAGGTGAGGTTCTTGTGACAGTTGGACAAGGGTGTTTTTTAAAGGAGTGCTTAGATATTTCTATCTTTCCTGAGTGCTGGGGATGGTATGGGATATGGAAAAGCCAAGGGATGTTGAGAGCTTTGGATAGGGTTTGGGAAATACAGGAGGCGACTTTGGGACTGCTGTCCAGCTGGAGGGAGGCGGACATTCCAAAGCAGAGAGTGATCTCCTTGAGGAGCAGGTCAGCGTCTGTCTGAGCCCTTTTGGTGGTGGTGGGGGAATGGCTCCACCCACCCTAAGAAGGTGTCCACCAAGACCAGGAGGTCCCTAACACATTTGATGTTGGGCATGTAGGTCAAGTTGCCTGTCAGTTCTGGAGAGAGAGCCTCCGGCCTGATGAGCAGGAGAAGGGGGGATGTGATAATTGGAGTTGGGTGTCTGACATATGACAGATTGTACAAGAGGCAGTGATAGCCCTTAAGAAATGTAGATCCTGGCCGGGCCGTGGTGGCGCACGCCTTTAATCCCAGCACTCGGGAGGCCTAGGCAGGTGGATCGCTGTGAGTTCGAGGCCAGCCTGGTCTACAAAGTGAGTCCAGGACAGCCAAGGCTACACAGAGAAACCCTGTCTCAAACAAACAAACAAACAAACAAACAAACAAACAAATGCAGATCCTCTGGGGTGGGCTACAGGTGGGTCTTTCCAGAGTGAGGCAAGGCTTGGCTATGAGGATGAAAGAGCTGATGTAGAAAGGACGGAAATTGTCAAGGGTCAGGGGGTGACAGTGTGGATGGGGGCTGTGGTGCAGGATGTCCTGCAGTGGGTGAGAAGGGTCTGGGCCTCCGAGGGCCATAGCTCTAGCTGCCTCTTTGGTTCAGTTATTTCCCTTAGAGATGATGGAATTGTCAGTCTGGTGGGACCTGCAGTGCACAATTCCTTTAGCTATGGGGCGATGGGAAGCTCTTAGCATGGCTGTAATGTGGTCTGAGTTGACTGTTGATCCTCCATCTCCATGCTCTTTCCAGATGGCTGCATGAGACAGGATAACATGAAAGGCATATCTGGAGTCTGTGTAGACACTTAGGGATTGTTCTTGTGCTGACTGGAAGGCATGGGTGAGAGCTACTAGTTCAGCCTGTTGATGAGTGGTGTGGGCAGGGAGTGCCTGTGCCTCAACCACCTAGGTATCTGACACTACAGCACAGGCTGCTTTCGGGGGGCCCTTGTGTAAAAAGGAGCTGCAGTCTGTACATGTTATATGGGATAAACATGGCCTGGAGCAATGGGCTTTCGTGTGTGTGTGTGTGTGTGTGTGTGTGTGTGTGTGTGTGTGTGTGTATGTGTGTGTGTGTGTTGCTTGGTCGGGGAAGAAGATTTGAGGTGTTAAGGGGTGGGCATGATTGGAAAGTAAGTGTGGCAAAGGAAATAGAAGATCCCAATTTGGCTAGAAGAGTCCCTCCCAAAAAGGGGGCAGACCGGTTGGCCCCACCAGGAAACAGTGAGTGAGAGGGACACCCTTGGAAATGAGTGACAGGGTCTGATGAGGTTGGTAAGGCTGCCCCCTACCCCAACAGTAGGGAAACAAGAAGGAGAGGTGGGTTCCCCAACATTCCACCAGGACCCACTAAGCGGCCCCAGTATTCAGGAGGAAGGAGATGGTTTGCCCCAATACTGTGATGACAACCTGGGGCTCCCTGTCAGAGATGACAGTGGTCAGGCTAAGGAGCCCGGGGCCCCCTCAGTTGTCCATGGCCAGACCTAAGAGGTTGGCTGGAGGATGATCTGGGCCGGATGTCCCCAAGTTGTTGTGGACTCGGGGGAGGGGGTAGCCCACAGCCCAATGTCCCTCTTAATGGCACTTTGGACATGGCCCAGGTGGCTAGCAAGGGTTAGGGTAAGCCTGGGCCAGGTGACCCTCTTGACCACATTTGAAGCAGCGACCTGGTAGTTCTTGAGCCTCAGGAGGCAAGGGAGCCTGGGAAGTCCCCGAGGCTGGTTGAATGGCCTTGGCCAACATTTGGTATTTTCTTTTATGGGCTTTTTCGTCAACACGGTACACCCTGAAGGACAGCACTAAGACTTCTGTCTGTGGAGTTAGGGGTCCTCTCTCCAAGTGCTTAGGCTTAGCCATAATGCCAGGGGGAACTCTGGGAAAAGACATAGGTCATAAGGAGTTGTTTACCCTTTGGGTTTTTGGGGTCTAGATTGGTAAATTGTAAGAGGGCCTTTGTGAGGCGTCCTAGGAATTGAGACAGGTTTTCATGTTCATCCTGGATGACCGCTTGGAGTTTCTCCTAGTTCACTGGCTTAAGGGCAGCCTTACGGAGACCAGCTAGGAGGCAGGTTATAGACCCATCCTGGGGTACTACAGTCCCGTTGAGGATTCTGGTCAGGGGCCACTTCAGCCTTGGCTTGGTGTGCTGTATCACTTTGGTGGATTTTATCTGCATGTGCTGTAGCCTGCTCCCGAATTCATCTGTGCTCTTCTGGAAGTAGTTTGTTATATATATATATCGTGGAAGGTGAGACTGCATGATTCGATAATATACTAAAATTCTTCAATTAAAGTAGGGGAGTAAGAGTTGTAGCAGCCCAATTTATTTATTTATTTATTTCCTTTTCTATTTGAGAGAGTTCATTCAACGAAAAGAGGACACGTACCTTGACCAGACTGTCTACGCAGCAACCTCCTGCGAAGGAAGAGCTGAGATCTGGCTAGGCCCGGTGAGGGAGATAGAGGCCTCGCCCCCCCCCTCGTCCCCCACCCCTGCTGTGGGAACAGGAATGAGTAGTGAGGGGCCTGAAGGCTGCTGGTGAGGTAAAGGTGGGTCCCAAAATGGAATGGTTCTAGCAGGCACCCCCCCACCCCCACCCCCTCATCCCCCATCCCCCATCCCCACTACCTCCCCACCCCTGTTGCTGGAGAGGGAGAAGAGGAGACCTAAGGAGCCAGAGGAGGCTGGTAAGGGGGTGGGGCTCATTAGCAGGCCCAAGAGTAGTGAGGTTTTCTTTTAGCTAGAAGGAGCTGAGTCAGGGAACAGGAAGACCAGAGGGAGGGCTTGGAGTGAAGATTAGAGAAAGCTTGGGCATAGGGAATCTCCCTCCGGTTCCCTGGTGGTTAACAGTAGCTACAGAGGTCCCTAATAATGCTGTCAGGATCTAGGATGCCCCTTGGTGGCCCTTTCGATTATGCAGAGGGAATTGAGGCTAGATTTGGCTGCAGAGATGGAGAAGCTTAGAGGCCCTTAAGTTGGGAACTAGGTATAGAAATTTGGGGCTCTCCAAAAGGTGCCCCAAAGGAGAACCCCCTTCCCGGTGCAGGGCTTGCTTAAACCAAGCCTTTCTTCTTTCTTAGTCAGAGAAGGGAGGCTGATTATAAAGCCATATTCTTGCCTCAGTGCCCTGGTACTGGCCTTGGGTCTGGTGAGAAGGTTATGGGCTGAGGAGTTCTTTAGAGGTAGCGTCACTCCCAGAGCTAAGGGAGAGCCTGGGTCTCCTGTGGCTGCAAGTGAGCAGGAGGATGGAGTGGACCAAATGGGCCTCCTCCTGGCACTCTTCCACAAGAAAGAAGCTGAGGCCACTCCCTAGCTCCTGAAGAGGCTATGGCTGGGAACAGGGCTAAGTGAACAAAAACCATCCTGTGCGCTCTGACTTAGGGAGGGTGAGCAGGCAGGGTATGCCAGCACATCTTGGGGTCAGCCCATTCCCAGTCAGAGTTTCAGTGGCAGTGGGAGGGCTGGCTAAGATTAAAACATCAGAGATTCTGCATCTTTGTTTAACATATAGCTTGGAATTCAAGAGACAATAACACTTGTCATCATAAAAAAAAAAAAAAAAAAAAAAAAGGACTTCCAGTAGACTTTACAAATGGAGCCCTGATTGACTTGGGCTATTGCTGTTTCTGTCCCATCTATGTTTAATCTGCATTCCTAGATGCAACTGGGTATGTGGGTATGTGTGGGGTGGTGGTGGTGGGAACATATATTGTTAGAGAGGACTGGGTGAGCATTGAAGACAAATTCTGAAATCTCAGGGAAAACTGGACCCTCCCTGACCCTCTGCTGAGGCACAAAGGATCCTGGGAGACTGTACTCCTGTGTGCCTACTATGTCCACGTCAGTAGACCTGGTGGAGGAGCAGTGCCTACTAAGTGACTGTAAGAGGGCAAAGAAGTGGAGCCATCAGAAGTGGAAGAGACTCAACAGAAGCAGGAGGAGAGTTTGACAGAGCTAAGTGTTGGCCTAGGAACAGGAGGAATAGAAAGCTAGGCGCCTCTATGCAACATCTCGGAGGAAAGACCACAGGCTCTGCATGGTGTTCTGTAAGGCCAACATGCCAGGCAGCCGTCTCATTTACCCTCTGTCACCCGCTGTTACCCAAAGCACCAAGCCAGATAACACCTTTACTTTACCAGGAAACGCACAAGTGCATCTTGTTTTAGGCGCACATGTAATTTTTATTTTGCTTACACTTTTATGCTATGTGGGCATCTTAGTCCAGGAGAATCCATGTCTCCGGCCGATTCTGTCCTCAGATTCATGCACACTGTTAAGCTATCGCCTCCCTTTCATCGAGTCTTTTACGTGCGGTTTCAATCGGAACAGATTCATTTAGCTTTTTGCTAAGACCATATATATATATATACACATACATACATACATACACATATATATATATGTGTGTGTATATATATGCATATACATATATGAGCTGGGGGAAGGAAGAGAGGCTCGCCTCTGACAGGGGAAGCATTTAATGGTGTTCTGAGACTGGGATCTTTTCTCCTCACCTTCAGGACTCTTCCCACGGAATCTGGTGAAATGAAAACAAAAAATTTAAAGGTGATAGTCACTCAGTCTTCCAGTTGTCAGGAGGCCAATAGCAGCCTGGAGAACCTGTAATGAAGTAGGAAGACAGAGGCCTTGAAGGTGGCATGTTCCTGGCCCCTGGGGGAGGAAGTGTGTGAGAAATACCCAGGTGGCTTTTGTTTGCTTATTTTATTTTATTTTTTGTTTTGGGTTCTGATTTTTTTTTTTCTTTTTCTTTTGAGACATGATCTCACTGTGCAGCCCTGGCTGGCCTTGAACTCAATATGTAGATCAGGCTGACTTCAAGTTCAAAATCACAGAGATCCCTCTGCCTCTCTCGCTCCAGAGTGCTAGGATTAAAGACCTGGGTTGTGTCCTTGCCCGGCTCCAGGCACTGACATACCAGGGGTATGAGAGAACAAAGTAAGGACATACAGACACCAGCATGCTGGGGACGGGTGCTCTGGGCGAACTGACTGGTACCAGCTGCGGATCCCCAACACCAAGTTCTCAGGACAAAGGAGATTTATTTGCCACAGAGTGACAAAGGGCAGGGAATAAGAAGCAGGACAGGACAGGACAGGACAGGACAGGACAGGACAGGACAGGACAGGAGTTAGAGCCAGGGAGACAGGGAAGGGGTATTTCTCTGTTCCAGAGGATAAAGGGCTGTCTCTGAATAGAGAGGAGACCCATAGGAACACACAGGAGAACAGCAGTTTATAAAGGCACTAGGGGAAACCCTGCGTTAGGACGAGGTGTTTACTTTTAACTGGGCATGTTAATTAGGAGAGCTGGAGGGGGCTTTTGATGGCCGGACTTCAGCACTTGATAGCTGGACCTTGGTAGCCGGCCTCAGGAGGAGGAAGTGGCCAAGGAAGGGAATGGACCTCGGTGCTAGCTTTAGGAATGTGATCTAACGGTTTTTAGAAAGGCAGAGGGGATGGGGGGAGGAGGGCAAGGCCTGCCAGAGCTATGTTTGCCATGCTAGCATCCCTTCAGTGGTCTCTCCGGTGGAGAAGCCACAGCACCCCAGAGGTAGATGTGTTTATTATATATAGTTGAGCAGGGAGGTGAGGTTATTGCATACAGTTGAGCAAGGAGGCAATGTTGATCTAATCTCAGCGAGAGTGGTCTCTATAGGGAAGTGGGTGTCGGGCAGTAAACATTCACAGTGGGGGAAAAGCTTTGGTGGACATTTTCTGCACATACTGTCAACACTCACTCTCAGACCCAAGGAAGGATTTGCCATCCCTTTAAACCTCACCTGGAGAAGTCTTTGCCTCTTCCATGGGGCTGACATCAGGGTCCTGATATGGCTGTGCCCACGTCAACAACACACATTCACTCAGGGTTCCCCAATGCGCCACCACACCTATCCCCACAGGCTGTGTGGTCCTTGAGAACAGTTGTCTCCCCGCTTTTGGTCATTAGATAGTCTGAGGCTTGCGGGTGGGCTGCGGATGTGTCTCAGGCTCCCTCCATTCCCTGATGCCAAGAAGGCCCATCCTGCTGCTTAAGGCCAACGGGCAGCTCCCTAGAATCTTTAGGAACTGGACCCTGCTTGTTTTCTCGCTTCCATCTGATTCTATCTTTTTGTCAGCCTTCCCTCCACATTGATTTTTTTTTGTGTGTGTGTATGGCTACGATTGTCTCTATCCTGAGAACTTGCATCTTTGTTTTTCCAGCCCAAGGCTCTGAGGTTCGTCCCTCACCTCTCTAGATGTGGGGTTAGCTCTGGAAAGAGAGTTAACAGAATCATTTAATATACTGACAAAGGGGCTGGAGTGATGGCTCAGAGGTTAAGAACACTGACTGCTCTTTCAAAGGTCCTGAGTTCAATTCCCAGCAACCACATGGTGGCTCACTGCAATCAATAATGAGATCTGGCGCCCTCTTCTGGCCTGCAAACGTACATGTAGGTAAAACACTGTCCTGAACATCCATTCCACATGAGCATTGTCTATTGACCAACAGCTGGGTTTGGCTGTGTGATGCCCAAGTCTACTTCCTCGGCCAGAGACCCAGGCACTTGGAGTCCTTGGTGGCTTTACCACGGCCAGCCCTCCGCCCGTACCCAGGAGCTGCCTACACAGTTACACTGCCATCTCCTCCCAGGTGGAGGGGGTGGGGTGGAGATGAGGGTTCTGTTCTCCAAAATCTCAGTGCTAAAAGGTCAAGGTCATGTCATTCTTCATTCAGAAGAGGCCCTGAGTGGATGTGTGTTGTTGACGTGAGCACAGCCATGTCAGGACTGTGGGAAAGGCTAACTTATGGAGGAGAAAACTGCGAAATATAGGTGGCAGGAAGCTGCAGCCTAGAAACAGCCTCTTGAGGGGGCAAGGAGGCCCAAAGCACGGCAGCCAGGAGCCAATGGCAGTTTTATATGGGCATGAGAAGCTGGGAGAAAGGAAGCAAGCCCACCCCCTGGAAGGGGGTAGGGATGTGGTGCGGGGTGCTGGGAGGAACAACAGGCACCGAGTGAGCCTTGTCCCCATTGGGACCGGACAGTCCACAGGAAGGCCATGGGTGGGAAAGCTAAAGTGTTGTGGTCCCCTCCTGAGGACCTGGAAATTGGTTGTGGAAATAAGACCAAATCAAATTATAGCAGAACATTTAAGGCCTGCCAAATCTCTGTGACTTTGGACAATGCTTCTAACATTTGTAGCCCCGTTAACTCCCCTGTGAGTCATATTAATTAAGGGCAAGTCTGGGTGGCCTTGTGTCCACTAGCTCTTGAGCCCACTAGTTTACTGCTTGTGGGTTGGAGTGGTCAGAGGTGGCTTCTGGGACAGCGAGCCCCTTGCAGATAGGGAACGTGGGGTTCCTCTCTGTCTCTCTGTAACTTACATGTCCGTCTGTATTATATAGGGAAGAGCCTCTGGTGGAAGGGCAGCCCAGCCCTTGAGCTGGAGAGTTCAGGGTAGAGGAAAGGATAACAGGTACAGGCTGAGGGATGCTGGGAGAAGCTGGAGGCCATGTTGAATAGGCACCTCATCATTTGTCCTGGGTTTGAAACTTGACAAGGAGGCATTCAGTAAGTTCATTAGCAAGGAGCAGACGGTGGAGCTGGGGCTGAGTTAGGCCAGGACTTGTCAGGTGCCCAGGAGAAGGGAGGACCTTCAAGACTAGGGTGAAGCGTGCCCGGCAGAGGGGGGCTGAGCTTCCCGCTGCTTGCTGACAACGTGCGTGCGCGCAGCAAAGCATTTAGTGGCTGGATTCCTTCTCCAAGTGCTGCCTGTGGTCAGCCCACAGCCTCACAGCAGGTGACTTGGGGTGGGGGTGGGGGGTCAGCCCACAGCCTCACAGCAGGTGACTCGGGGTGGGGGTGTTGGGAGGGGTGTGTGGAAATACAGACATTTTGTTCAGGAAAGTGGGAGGAAGTTAAAGTCCCTTATGGAAACCAGGATAGCTTGGCTCATAATTGTGGAATATGTGCAGGCTTTTCAAGGGTAACAGAAAGAGCTAACCTACATGCATGGCAGATGTGGTGCAGGTTTGTCATCCCAGCATTCCAGAGGCAGAATCAGGAGGAGAGTCACAAGTTCGAGGCCCGTCTCTTACACAACTCTTACACAGCAGGCTCCAGTCTAGTCAGGGCTCCATGTCAAGACCCTGTCTCAAAACCAAACAAGCTCCCTCTCCATCTAACAGAGGCGCTGAAACTGTCAGTGGGACCCAAGAGATTGCCACAAGCAATTGCCTCTTTAGGAAAAAGAAGAGTGTCTGGGGGCAGGGGTTGCCTTGCAGTGGACATGACCGCTCTTTGCTGGTCCTTGTCCACTTTAGCACTGAACACTCTGGGCTCAGCACAGCTCAAGTCACCGCTAAGGAAGTAAAGCTCAGTGACAGAAAGTTGCCTACTTACTGGGTCTGGCTGCAGTCTCTCCTGTCTGTCTCCCAAATAAAGCTATTTGGATTTGCTCCATGCCTCACAGAGCAAAGCTTGGGTTGGGAAGATCTGCTACAGGACAGCCCCTCTCCCAACTGAGGAAAACTCAAGCACCATTGGGGGGACCTTTCAGGGTTATTTCAGCTCTCATGGGCACTCATGGGGTGGCTAATTTGGGGTTTTACCAATTTTTAAAGTGTCACTCAAGAGTTATATTAGACATCATTGGTAAATAGAGAAAATGCTCATGACAGAATTGCTGGTGTCAGGCCCCTGACAAGAAGCACACAGGTGTCTAGAGTAACATATTCCACCCTGTTAAACATTTAACAAACTGTAGAGGGTAGCAATCTGTTTGTAGAGTTCAAAAGCTCCAGAAGACTCCTCAAACGCTATAAATTTTATTTTATTTTATTTTATTTTATTTTATTTTATTTTATTTTAT
>OU015747.1:51033236-51043473 GCA_907169655.1 Acomys percivali | reverse complement strand
TTATTTTATTTTATTTTATTTTATTTTATTTTATTTTATTTTATTTTTGAGACAGGGTTTCTCTGTGTAGCCCTGGCTGTCCTGGAACTCACTCTGTAGACCAGGCTGGCCTCCAAATCAGCCTCAACCTTTAGCCTCTGCCTCCCTGAGTGCTGGGATTAAAGGCATGCGCTACTACTGCCCAGAGTTTTAATTAGCTAAATTTTATTTAAGCTGCAGCTGACCTCCTTGGTTGGATTTGAGACTGAGGCCCAGCAAAGCAGACACTCTGAGGAGTAGGTTTCGGTCCCACGGGATGCCACAGCCTGCCTCCAAAAGCAGTGTGGTGGGGGCAGCGCAGCAGGCGAGGCGTGAACAGCTAAGAGAAGCGATCCCCTGCAGTGGGTCTGAGGACCTGCAAGTGGCCCCTGCCCGCCCCCCTGCCCACCCATTTCCAGCCTCCTGACCGGACTTCAACAGTTCCTGTGCTGTTTCTAGGCTTCTGCTCCCCCGCCCCCCCCCATGTGGTCCTAGGTTTTCCATTTGTCACCTCCATAAGAGAACTTAACAGTTTGCCTGGCTCCGTATAAACAGGAAGTCAAGCTGTTAACAGGAGCCTCCTGAGCGGCTGCCAGGCTCAAACCCACTGTCCTCCCTACCCCCACCTCAACCCCCTAAACCCGGCAGTTGCGCGGTGGAGAAAAGGAAAAACTGTGAGAGCTGCTGGGCTCCCTTGCAGTCACTTGAAGGCAAGTGTGTGTGTTGGGGAGGAGCTGACAGCTGGGGCTGCAGCTGGGTAGCTTCGGCTATTCCCTACCCCCCCGCCCCCCCTCCCCGGGAGGAGGGTGGTGGCGGCGGCTGCTGATTAAATCAGGGACAAAGCAACAGTGGTCCTGGCTGTGCACACCAATGCTGTTGAGCTGCAGAGAACAATGAATTGCCATGTTGTGAGGTGTGCGCATGGGGTCAGGAAGGCAGCTGGAAGCTGTAAGAATGCAGGGAAATGTCAGACAAATCCTGTGCTCATTAGAAGCCTGCTCCCCACAGGACCCCGAGACCTCCGTGGTGACAGAGGCCTGGTCACCTCCTGCAGGGCCAACAGCCATGTCAACTGGGGTGGTCTGGCATGCTGGCAAGCTGCAGACGGATCACACACTGCCAACAAGGCAGGGAGCCTCTCCGCTTCGGGGTGGCGGGTCCATCTATTCATTAGAAACTATTGTGCAAAAAAAAAAAAAAAAAAAAAAAAAAGTCCATTTTCTCTGTAAGTTAAAGTATGAAAAAGGGCTGCCTCCCCAAAGGTGAGTGGTGCGCACTGTCTAGGCACCAAATAGGCCAGAGTCTGTTTTTTGTTTGTTTTGATTTTTTTATTCATTTATTGTATTTTATGTATGTAAGTGGTTTTTAAAATTCATTTATTGTATTTTATGTATGTAAGTATTTTGCTTGTGTGTATGAGTGGGATCGTGGTGCCAGTGAAGGCCAAAGATTTCATCTCATCCCCTGGAGCTGGAGTTAAAGATGGCTGTGAGCCACTGTGTGGTGTTAGAAACCAAACCCAGGTCTCCCGCAAGAGCAGCAAGTGCTCTTAACCACCAAACTGTCTCTCCAGCCCCATACTTTTTTTAAAAAAAGTGTCTGTGTGCATGTGCTCACACATCCCATGGGTGTGTGTGTGTGTGTATGTATGTGTGTGTGTGTGTAAGCCGAAGGGCAGGTTTGACTGTTATGCCCGGAATCACTGGCCTCTCCCTCTGACACACGGTCTCTCAGTAGACTTGAGCTCCGCAGGGAGAGATCTTCCACTTTGTGCCTCTCCAGCAAAGGGGGTCTCCAGAATGTCACTGAGAGCGTTCTCTCACCAGCCTCCAGCTCTGTGGTTCTGTCTGGAACCTAACTCCCCTAACCCAAGAAGAGTTATAGTAGCCTCACCACCGGACTCCACTCCCCCCAAGCCCCTCTCCTGCTCTTAGAGATACAAGGTGTGCTCTTCCATGTCTGGGAAGGTGTCTGTTAGGTAGACATCATGTCAATAGAAAGCAAACTAGAACCAGATCTGTCTCAGTGTTCTAGCGCTGTGAAGAGACACCATGACCATGGCATCTTTTTCCTTTTAAATTCATTTATTGTATTTTATGTGTGTAAGTGTTTTGCTTGCATGTATGAGCGGGGTCGTGGTGCCAGTGAAGACCAAAGATTTTATCTCATCCCCTGGAGCTGGAGTTAAAGATGGCTGTGAGCCACCGTGTGGGTGTTGGAAACCAAACCCAGGTCCTCCGCAAGAGGCTGGGGCTGGCTTACAGTTTCAGCGGTTCAGCCCGTTATTATCATGGTGGGAAGCATGGCAGCACAAAGGCAGACACGGCGCTGGAGACGTTTCTGAGAGTTCTACCTCCAGATCTGCGGGCAGCAGGAAGAGAGAGAGACTCTGGGCCGGGGATAGGGTTTTGAAACCTCAGAGCCCACCCTCAGTGACACACTTCCTCCAAGAAGGCCACATCTCCTAGTGCCACTCCCTGGGGAGCATTTAACCCTATGAGCCTGTGGAGGTCATTGTCACTCAAGCCACCACGGTCCTTTCCCTGGCCCCCCTGGGGCTTGTATCCTTATCATAATGCAAAGTTCACTTAGTTCAACTTCAAAAGTCCTCAATACTGTTTATAAGTCCAAAGTTCAAAGTCTCTTCTGAGACTCATGGCAGTCTCTTAACTGTAATTCTTGTAAAGTCAAGAAGCAGACCACATACTTCCAACACACAACGGCACAGAGTATACGTTGCCATTCCAGAAGGGAGGAAAGAGGGCACAGTGAGGAAACACTGGACCAAAGTAAGACAAAAACCCATCTGGGTGAACCCCAAACTCTGCGTCTCCATGTCTGATGTCAAAGTGCCCGTCAGGTCTTCAACCCTTTTCAGCTTTGCTGACTGATGCCACACCCCGTTAGCAGCTCTTTTTAACAGGTGTCCCATGACTCTGACATCTCTTGGCACAGCGCCTTGGGGTCTCCAACACAATCCAGGCTTCAGAGTCACAGCCTCATGCAATGGGCCTCCATTCAAGGTCCCCCCCACCCCCCACCCCATACCTGCCTGGCCTCAGCAGCTTTCCTCCAGGGAGAGTCCATAACCCTTTCTTGTAGCCGTGACTCTAAAGCAAGAACCAAGTTCTGCTGTTTGCTAGGGCTAGAACATGGCCTCTTTGTTCAATTACATTCGTACCATCTTTTTGGTTTGGGTGGTTTCCTTCACTGCTTAAGCTTTTCTTTAATTCAAAGTTCAGCTGGGTGAGGTCCTGCTCTGAGGCCACAACTTCCTTGATTCGATTCAGCAGCAGGCTTTTCTTTATCTCCTTTTTTTCTCCTCAAACTGTCCATTTTGTATTTTTTTTCTTGCTGAGTCTGTTTCTTTTCATTATAGATCTGCATACAAGGGATCACCAATAATCACGTGATGATGCAACACTAGGCTGCTGTGAAATCTCCTCTGCCAAGGCTGCTAATCCAAAAGCTCTTCAATTTAGCCTCAGGCAAAATTTTTTTGGACAAGGCCAAAAAGCAGACTGTGTCTGTAGGCCACCCACTAAAAATTCTTCTCTGAAATCACTTGGACTAGGCCGTCATAGTCTACATTTCTCTCAGCTCCGCTGTCTTCCGTGTTTCTACTAGTGTGGCCCAAAAAGTCCCGATTAAAGCTTCCAAAGGCTTTCCTAATCCAAAGCACCAAAGTCCACATCTGCCAGCAAACAGCATGGTCAGGCCTGTGGCAGCAAGACCCCACTCCTGGTACCGGCAGGAAACAAACAAGGGAAAGTGTAAAGGAACCAGCCCCTGTAAGGACCCTCATTAAAGCCAAAGTCTGGGAAAATGTAAAAGTCAGCCTACTCAGTCCTCCCTTAAAGACCCCCATTAAGGCCAAAGCATGTATTTCTAGGGGGTCCAGCTTGAACCAAGGACAGACATATCAGATCACTGTATATGTGGGGCAGGAACAGGAAAAACCTTGAAGAGTCCAACTTGACTCAAGGTCTCAGTCTGTGCTCAGGGTCCAGCTGGACTCAAGGACAACCAGCTGTGTTTAACATTTCCACTACCCCTCCCCAACTAAAAAAGTTTCTAAACGCCCCCTGTGACTGCTTCAACCAATCTTTTCCATAGGTTAACTTGCCCATGCACCCATTATCCAACCACCAAACGTCAAGACTTGTAACTCCCTGCTTGCAGCTTTTCTGCCCAAATGCCAACCAATCACATACTGTAAAACTCATTTCTTTGTCTAAAACCTATAAAAGGCCTGTGCCTTTGTTTCTCGGGGTCTGCAGCATGAAAGAGCTGGACAGACCCCATCGCGATGGCTCAATAAATTCCTATTCCTATGCATTTGCATCGACAATGGACTCTGTCTCTTAGTGGGGATTCTGGGAATAGACGAGAGATCTCTCTAGAGGTCTCAGTCTTACAAGTGTTGAGTTGAGAAAGTGTTGGAGAGCAGTCGATATATCTTTACAAATGCTGGAGACTGGAATTCCTTCTCCAGATGCTGGCACTGTGTGCTGGACATTTTTATAAAAACTGAGCCTTAAGGGGCCTTAAGATTTATCCATGTTAAACAAAAACGTTAATTTTCTCATCATGGTCCTTTCTGTTAGGTGGAACTCCAGTAAGGGACTGTCTGACTGACGTTATGTAATTTATTCAGGAGAGTCCAGGGAACAGAAGCAAGGTGCAGAGAGAAGCGAGGAGTCAACACAAATGGCTTCGTGAAGCCATTTCTGAGCAATTGGAGCTCACGCCCATCCAGCCGGAAGAGGCACTCACCCCTCAGCTGCCACCTCCTGTGAGCCCTGAGCGGGTGCCCATTTCTGCAATGCCACTCTAGAAACAACAGTGAACGCAGGGCAGGGCCCTGGTTTTGAGGCAAGAGTCTATCAAGGTGAGAGGTCTACTTCGTTCGTGTTTTCTTACGTTGAGGGGCCTTCTGACTCATGGCCGCCCCACGTGGCCACTGCAGCAATTAGGTTCCTGTGAAGGCAGCACCTACAGCCCTACCATACCCTCCTCAATCCTCTGTCGCCCTACTGCTTAGGTCTTAGATGCTCCTATTCCAGTCCCAGGAACCCCGAAGCCTCTCATTCTTCCTGGGAACATGTCTACTCTACTTAGTTACAAGGCAGAAATGTAATTAAAGTATTGATCTAGTTGTTGCTTGGGCTCCACATAAGTGGGTCTAGTGGTAAAATTTCAGAAGATTGGATTCCAGGAGCGATCTGTCGCTAGATCTAGCAGAGGGCTCAGAAAGCCAGTGAGTTTCCCATCCGGAAACGCACCTTGATGGAGCCCAAATAAGACTCACGTTTTCTCCTAAATCCATCCCAGATCACGTGACAGGACAGCAGTGTTGCCTGCTAGTTCCCTTCAGCTGGAGAGAGCAGCAGGTCCCGCTTCCTAGCTTCCTGAGTTGAAGGGGCAGGAAGGAGGAAATCTAGGGAATGCGCATCTCTGGCAGCTGCCGCTGGGGTCCCAGCCAAGACCCTCAGAGCACATGGCACATCCTGTGCATGTGTGGCTGGGACGGAGAGGAACATTCCTACCTTGTAGTGGAGACCTAACCAGGCTGAAAAGGATGGCTGCTTGATTTAAAAACTTGTACTTCCCCTGGGTTCAAGCATCTTATTTGCTTCTTGCACTGACCGGGCCAAGTGTGAGCCAGTGCTGGGTCAATGGTAGGAGAGGTTGGACCCACGTATTTCATTTCCGGTTCCTCTGGCTGGGAAGACAGAAATGGTTTGTGCTGTAGGATTTTTCCCCCTTGCATTATTATTATGATTTCAAATTTTTATTGAGTTTGTTCATTCATATGTCTATAACATGTATTCTGTTTATTATGCCCTTTCCGCCCTGCTTTGTTTATTTCTTTTTTTAATTACTAATTTGAAGGTTGCCATAGCTGTCAGCTCTGGTTTTATCTTACTTTGTACTTTATCTTGAAACAATTTCCAAAAGGACATTTTGTTCACAAGGAAACCCATATTCTGTGGGGAATTTAGATAAAACGGAATTCTGTTTTATCAGTTTGGGACTAAAAAGAGAAATAGAACCACTTAAAGATATCTGTCTGTCTGTCTTTTTGTGGAGATGGGAGTGGAGAGGATGGGAGTGGGGGGGGACACGGGTTGGGGGGGACGGGGGGGGGGGGCGGGGCTTGGGGGGGAGAGGCCTGAGTTGGAGGCGGGCCTGACCTTTCACAGCTCTCCTTGCAGCTGCTGACCTGCTTGGGAACCTCAGAGAAGCTGCTACATTTGTGTCTAGTGCCTCAGGGAAAACAGTTGGAAAGGCCGATAAAAGAAGAGAAGGTCACTTGTCAGCACAGGAGGACAGAGTCTGTTTCCATTGTCCCCGGCGATGGTGTCAGTGTCCTGCAGGAGCGGCTGGTTCCCCACGCCGTGGAACTAAACACACATCTTTGGGGAAGCTGGACAGGCTGAAGGCAAACCAGAGCAAGGCTGCCGTGGGTTTCGGCGTTGCCCACCCCCCAAAGATAAACCCTCAGATAAGTGAGGACAAAATGCCTTCAGTTTCGCATCCCTCTTCCAGACCACACACAATAATCCCCTTTGACACGGTCAAGCTAGAAATATACAAGAAATGGATTGCTGGGGGGAATTTAGTTGAATTTAGCTAAACTGACACTTAAAACAAAACAAAACAAAAACAAACACCAGGCCTGCCTGTGATTTGAGCAGTGTTCTGGAGGAATTAGTAAATTATGCATTCGCACAATAGTTCCCAGTAGACTCACAATAGTCTCCAAACCAAAAAGAGCCACTGTCGTGAGTGGGGTGGGGGCCTTGGGGGCAGCATGCAGCCTCAGCAGAGGGGCCATATTCTGTGCTGTGTGTTATCCAGCGACAAATCCATGGCCAATCTGGACACACCTGCCATCTTCCCAGTCTCAACGACTCCATGTTTGCTTAAGTGAGTTTGGGTCGGAATTTTGTTAGTTGACATCAAGAGAAACTAATAAACAAGTTGGTTTTGGGTGAGTGTGTCCTAGAAATGGGGTTCTTATACACCGAAAGCAGACCTATTGATCATTTAAGCTTAGAAATCAACTTTAAATTTCTCTGAGAAAATGTTGCTTGCAACCAAATGAGTTATGCCAAAAAATAAATAAATTATTAAAAAAAAAATCAAATGACCTGTTTGAAGGGTTTCATCTCATAGCGGGAGGTAGTAGGTCTCAAATCTGAGTCTGCCTGGTTCCCAAATGCAGGTCTTTTGCAAACTCTCGAGGCAAGTCTGAAGGGAGCCTTTCTAATTTCCGTTGGAAACACAAGAGCCTATGGGGTGAGGCAAAGACAGAAGGTCTGAATCCGAGACTGTATGTGGGATCATACAACCCGATATTTCCTTTTAGCCAGACCAACAGAAGCCTCTGGAACTCACGTGGCAGTCCTCATTTGTGTGATTTACATAAAGGACTTGAACAAACCAAAGCGGATTGATAATTAAGGTCGTTCGCCCTAGTTAGTCCCCTGATATCAACTCCCCAAATATCAAACACTGTGCTGGTGTAAGTGAGAGTGGCCTTTGTAGCGCGTGTATTTGGATGCTCAGGCTCCAGTTGGTGGGGATGATTGGTAAAACTTAGGAAGTGTGGCCTTGTTGGAGAAGGCACCGCAGGCTTGAGGTTTCAAATGACTTGTGTGATTCCTAGTTCTCTCTCTCTCTCTCTCTCTCTCTCTCTCTCTCTCTCTCTCTCTCTCTCCCTCCCTCCCTCCCTCTCTCTCTCTCTCTCTCTCTCTCTCTCTCTCTCTCCCTCTCTCTCCTCATAATCAAGATGTGAACTCAGCTGTTCCTTTGCTCCATCATCATAGACTCACCCTCTGAAACCATAAGCCAAATTAAATGCTTTCTTTCACCAGTTGCTTTGATCTTGATGTTTTTATCACTGCAGTAAGAGTAGCTGAGACAGAAGTTGTTACCAGGAGCGGGGTATTGCTGTGACAGACTTTGCCATGTGGGTTTTCGGAAGAATGTGGAAGACTCTTGGACTTTGGACTAAGAAAACAGTTTAATGCTATAACTGGGTCTTTATTTGCCGTATTAGGAGGAGCTTGGAAGCCTGTAGTGAGGAGAGCAATATGGGTTATGAAGGTCCCGATCAGGAGGTTTCAGAGGGGAACAATATTATCAATTGGGCTAGAGACCTTTTTTGGTGATATTTTGGCAAAGTATGTGACTGCTTTTTGCCACTGTCCTAAGAACTTGCCTGAGGCTAACTTGGAAAGCAATGGAAAAATTTCTTTGGCTTCAAGAGAGCCTAATATTGACTCTGTTGTCGGTTGTGTGTCTTATACAGGTGTTTAATGAAAAAGAGCAAGTGGGACAAAAATAAATACAAAATATATACTTTGAAGCTAAAAATAGCAGCAGAAAATTTTATTTTGGAGCCAATGCTTTTGATGAAAGGGAAAAAGAGATCAAGGAGAAGACTGCTGCAAAATGAAATAAAGGGAGCAGTGCCCGTAGGGCAAGGCCCCACCCAGCGCAGCTTCTCACTTATGAAAAGTCCTGAGGAATGTTTTGTTCCCAAAAATCAACAACAAAGAAAGCTCCTCCAATGTAGGGGGCCAGGCTCCACCCTACGTGTGCAGTGAATTTGGCAGTATCATATACACAGTTATGTGTTGAGGTTATTTTACCAGTACGACCAAATATTGTTTATTATTAGACCTATAATTAATATTACAACAGTATTTTTTAACCTGCTTGCAATCAATCAAGACACAGACACCTGTTATATTTTAAAATAGCTTTAGGTAACGTGGGGGGGGGGGGCAGATATTAATCCCCTAAACTACTTCCTATAGTGGGGCAGGTATCCCATACCATCTGCTTCTAATAATTTCTATCAAGCTACCTCCCATCCATAATCCCAAATACTTGCTAATTATCATCCTCTGGGCCAAGTCTCCATCCATGCCGGCCATGTGCTTCTCCTCCACCTAACCCATGATGGCGCAACCTCCCCCTTCTCTCCTCTCCTCAGGTCTCTCTTCTCCCAAGGTTCTCTCTCTCTTCCCTAGCCCTAGAACCTTAGCCACGCCTATCCCATTTGCCCTGCCCAGGTGTGATGGCCTTTTATTGGTCAAACAGGTCAGGCTCTTAGGCAAGGTACAGGTGGGGCACAGAGACGGCAAGCAGTAATTAGCATCGAAATACATCAGACCAACCTCCAACAGTTATGACCTTTAAGTCATGAAAGATACTTGACTAAAGGGTGGTGGAATCTTCCTCCATGGTAAAGGAGAGCCACTGTGACAAGGTGTCCCAGCACAAATGCCTGAGAGGCCATTGTGTGAAGCTATTAAAGTGGAGATCTCTAGATGTTACAAGAGCCAGAGAGATCTACCAAAGAGAGCTGCAGACCAGGAGTAGAACCAGCCCGAGAGAGAGAAGTGTGTTGTAGGCAGCACAGCTGGAAGGACAGAGCCAACCAAGCCCTTTGACATCATATATGGAGCTGCATAGAGTTTGCCCTGCTGGGTTCTGGTCTTTCTTTGTCCCAATATTTCCTCACTGTACCCCAGTTCCCACTTTTGGAATGGTCATGAATATTCTGTGCTTGTATGTTGGAAGTTTGCGATTTTGGGATGACCGTAGTTTGAAACACAATTTCTCTGTGTAGCCCTGGCTGTCCTGGAACTTTCTCTACAGACCAGACTGGTCTCAAACTCAGAGACCTGCCTGCCTCTGTCATCCAAATGCTGGGATTGAAGGCGTGCACCACTATACCTGACAGAAACATGTAATTTGTTTTTTTTTTTTTTTTTTTTTTTTAATTTTACAGGGGTTTACAGTGAATAGATGACCTTGGGTCTCTGAAGAGACTTTGGACTTTTAAAATGTATTGAAATTGTGAAAGACTATGAAGACTTTTGAAATTCGACTGAGTGCATTTTTCATTATGAAATGGCCATGAGCCTATGAAGACCATAGAGTGGAATGTGGCGTTTTGAATAAAAATGGTCCTCATGAGCTCATAAGTGTGAATACTTGGTCTCCGGTTGGTGGAAATGTTTGGTAAGAATCAGGAGGTGTGGACTTGTTGGAGGGGAGTGTCACTGAGGGTGGACTTTGAGGGAGGTGTGGTCTTGTTGTAGGGGAGTGTCACTGGGGGTGGACTTTGAGGGAGGTGTGGCCTTGTTGGAGGGGAGTGTCACTGGGGGTGGACTTTGAGGGAGGTGTGGCCTTGTTG
>OU015747.1:50992976-51029932 GCA_907169655.1 Acomys percivali | reverse complement strand
TTTATTTATTTATTTATTTATTTATTTATTTATTTATTTATTTATTTATAGGGATGAGTACCTGTATGGAAGGGTAACTTTTTGTCCTTGTGATTTGAGTGGTAATGGCCTCCATAGGCTCTTAGATTTTGAGTGCCTGGCCACCAGGGAGTGGCACTATTCGAAAGTGAAGGGGCACCTTTCAGGTGGCAAGACAGGGAAGTGAACCTCGAAGAGGCAAGAATAAAAACTTGGTTCAGATTGACTTCATCAACCTGGATCAAACTTGGGGAGTCTGATGCTCGGCGGTTCATTACCAGCACCTTTAAGTACCGTGTAAGTTGGGAAAAGGGCGTGTAGGCAACAGTCATTCCAGTTCCGGGTGCACAATAACGCTTAAAGCATGACTACACTGAGCCGCCTTTGCAAAGTACACGTGACCATGAGGGTGGGTTCTACAGCTAAAAGGCCAAGAACATAGCATGTCCTCTGACTGAGATAGCATTGCGGTGAGCAGGCTATCAGATACACCTGACATCTCCCCTAAAGGCGGGCTCTAGTGCCTGGGAGCTAAAGAGAAAGGTCTGAGGAGGAAGAGTGAAGGATCAACCAGTGGGAGGAGGTCTGCCTCCACAGCAAAAGGTGAGTGAGGTCTGCGCCTCCACAGGTAGCAAAAAGGCCACCAAGTCTTAATATCCATTCCCAGGCTCTGGGCAGAAGGTGTTTCCTCCTTTGAGGGGAGGCCACCCTGCATTTAACATTCTGGGTTCCCTAGTGTTCTGTGGATGCAAGGACCTTTGTGTCCCCAACACAAAAGGAGTAGGAAGTATGGCCTCGTTAGAGGAAGTGTGTCCCTCGAGGTTGGCTTTGAGGTTTTCAAGCCCACGTCAAGGCCGGAGTCTCTCTCTCTCAGTCAAGGCATCAGGATGCAGCTCTTAGGTACTTCCTAAGCACCATTTTTGCCTGCACGGCACCATGTTTCCTGCCGTGATGATAATAGTTTAAACCTCTTGAACCTATAGGCCGGCCCCAACTAAATATCTTCCTTTATAAGAGCTGTGGTCACAGTGTCTCTTCTTAGCGACAGAACTCTGACGAAGACTGCTCTCCCTCCCTCCTCCGTGTAGGACCTAGAGATTGAACTCGGGTGCTGTGATGGGTGTTCCTGGTTGGCAACTTGACTACACTGAAAATTAGCTAAAAGCCCCAGCAGCTGGCCATGCCTGTGAGGGAGTTTTAGTTAACTGAGTCACTTGAGGCAGCTGATGTAAAGGACACGAAAGAAATCAGCTCCCCCCTCCCCTGCCCCCTTGCTTGACTTCACTCTCACCGTTCATGTATCCTGCGGCTGAGGTATTCCTTCACTGGCGTTAGAGCTGACTTCTTTGGGAAGACCACCGGAGACACCCAGCCTCATGGACTGAGAAGCCACTGGATTCTTAGACTTGTCACTGGAGACAGCCATTATTAGACTACCCAGATCACAGGCTATAAGCCATGCTAATAATCCCATATCACACACACATGCACACACACACACACACTTACATGCTTTGTCAGTTCTGTTCCTTTAGAGAATCCTGACTAATACAGGTTGCCAGCCTTGGACACCAAACCATCTTGTAGTCCCTCCAGTTTTTGACAGGATCTTTCAGTGAACTTACAGTTTTGTTTAGGCTGGCTGGCCACTGAGCCTTTGAGACCTGCCCTGTCACTGCACCCTCCCTCCCCTGGGGCTGGGGTCTGGGCAATCACACCTGGCTTGTGTTTGGATCTGGTTATCCAAGCAGTTCTCATGCTTGCAGAGACTCACTGAGCCATTTCCCCATCTCAGATAACCTTCTCCGCATGGCCTCAACAAAGCTTTCCTAATTCTAGATCCTTCCCTTTCTCATAGCATTCCAATTGATGTTTTCTCTCTTCTTTTGGTAGTTTAAACTCTAGATAGGTGTTGTCATGAAGGTTTACCTATCTTTACCCATCACTGTTTTTCATTTGTAAAATTAATGCATTAAGTAGGGAAACAGAACCCATGCTCCAGTCTCATTTCTAGATACCCGTGTGTGTGTGTGTGTGTGTGTGTGTGTGTGTGTGTGTGTGTGTTGGTGTGTACCCAAGAGTACAGGTATCTGAAGAGACCAGAAGAAGGTATCAGATCCTGTGGAGCTGGAGTTACAAGATGCTGTGTGTTTTTAAACAAAAACCCAAATATTTGATTTTACCAATAAAGACTCAGGAGCCAGATGCTGGGGTGAAAGCCTGCTAGCTCAGAGAGGCAGAGAAGGCACCCAGCTGACCTTCCTACTCTGGTCATGGCCCAGAAGGAAAATGCCTCTTCTCCATGCTGTCTTTAAAAAACCCCTCAAACTCCAAGACAACCAAGGCTACACAAAGAAACTCTGTCTTGAAAAACCAAAACCAACCCCCCCGCCGGGCATGGTGGCGCACGCCTTTAATCCCAGCACTCGAGAGGTGGGCGGATCACTGTGAGTTCGAGGCCAGCCTGGTCTACAAAGTGAGTCCAGGACAGCCAAGGCTACACAGAGAGACCCTGTCTCGAAAAA
Source organism: Acomys percivali (assembly GCA_907169655.1). Classification (NCBI taxonomy): domain Eukaryota; kingdom Metazoa; phylum Chordata; class Mammalia; order Rodentia; family Muridae; genus Acomys; species Acomys percivali. The sequence goes on along the minus strand of OU015747.1, from coordinate 51,027,389 downwards.
CCAAAAAAAAACAAAAACAAAAACAAAAACAAACAAAAACCAAAAAAAACCAACCCCCCAAAAAACAAACAAACAAACAAACAAAAATACACTGCCAACAACAACAAAACCAACCAACCAACCAACCAACCAACCAAAATGTATGTGTCTCCTTTCTACTTCCTGTGTCTCTCTCTATCTATCCTCTGGACTTCCACTCACTTTTTTTTTTCTTTCCTATTTTCATTTCCTGTTAGCTGGTTGCTTGCTTCACCTCTTGATCTATGGCTGACTTTATTTAATCTTGTTTACAGAAAGCTCTTGGATTAAAGGTGAATGCTAGGACTGAACCACACCACAACTACCTGTTTAGAATAAACAGAAGGTTTTTGGGTTAAAGGTGTGTGCTAGGGCTGAGCCACACCACAACTAGAAACAGTTTTTTTCAGTACATAATCTCAGGGTTGGGGGTCACAGTGTGATCAAATATCCTACAACAGTTGTGGGTGACACAATGTGAGTGCTAGAATCCGAACTCTGGTCCTCAGAAAGAGCAGTGTATGCTCTTTGCTCTTTACACATGTATTAACTCTCTGTGTGTGTGTGTGTGTGTGTGTGTGTGTGTGTGTGTGTGTGTCCACTGTACCATTTATCTTACATAACTCATTGTACTTCCCAGTGTCTGCTTGATATCTTTGATATTTTTTCATGTCTCCAATTCTGGATTCATCACTCCTAAAATCCTCTGTTTACTTATATTTGTGACATTGTTTGGACCACTGTTACTTTAAAAGGATGCCCACACCTCAGAATCAACTGGTTGAGAATGACATAAGAAGCCTCAGACAAACAGAAGAAAGAATGAAGAAGAGTCCTGACTTGCCTCACCTAGCCATAATTCTGTTACCTCAGGGGCTGCCTAGTGCTGCAGACATGGAGAATTGAGGGTGGGAACTCCATGATTTCCTACTTTCTTTCCTTGAAAAACTACTTCAAGGATCTTTTTGTACAATATCTTATTCCACTGTCTGCAAAAATCATATCCAGCTGGATTTGGTGGCTTTCAGAGGCAAGTTAAAAAATTCCAGGAAGAGCCTGGCGGTGGTGGCACACGCCTTTAACCCCAGCACTCTGGAGGCAGAGGCAGGCGGATCGTTGTGAGTTCAAGGCCAGCCTGGTCTACAAAGTGAGTCCAGGACAGCCAAGGCTACACAGAGAAACCCTGTCTTAAAAAAAAAAACAAACCAACCAAACAACAACAACAACAACAACAAAAATTCCAGAAAGTAGCCTCATGAAAAAAGTATCAGGAAGGGTCTTACAGCATCTTTGTCACTAGAGCCCTATTCCCCTTCTATCTGCCTTTGGCCTGTGCTTTTATGAAACAGAGATAAGTGATCCTTCTAATGGTTTTAGTGTTTAAAATAAGATGGCAAGAGTTGCTGAAAGAGTTGCTTGTGTACACTTACTTCTGCCTTCTCAGTGATTGGTCTTTGGAATAGCCTCACCAATCACAGACCCCCTTCCTCTGAGGACCAGGGCCTCTGTGCATGAAACTAACCTACCAAGTTAATGCCTAATCTTCCATGTTGGAGTTTTTCTTCCTACATCCATTTTTGGTGGCCAAACCCATTCCTTCCCTGAATTCACTCACCGGATAATTAACATAGTTTAGTGTCCTGAAATGTGCCCTTGCTAGTCTAAAACTTGTTGATGTGTGAAAGAAATGATTCTGGAGTGTGAGTCGGAGTGACACACTGTGGACACTGAATTGCTCAAACATGATCTGCAAGCCTGGCCGGGGCAGTCCAGAGCCAAAGTCAGTTCGACTTTGATACAGCGTTGGAAATCCCTCAAGCTTTTCATCTCGAACAGACTTTTGGTCAAGACTGAAATAAAATGTTGATGCGTTAGCTAGAAGAAAACAATTTTAAAACTTGGCATTCGCTGTGCCGCTCTCCGTGGAGATGTGTGAAGCAGGGATGATCTTCCGGCTGGAGAGAGTCAAGGTGGAGCTGTTTGGTTCTTCCCTCTGCTGTTCGTGACTCTGGAACCCGGAGCCTGAGATGAGCACGGCGCTCCTGGCTACCTGCAGCCCTCATTAGCGGGAGAACGAGCTTGGAAGGAAGCTGGAAGAGAAGACAGAAGTCACCCAGAAAGACAAAGTGGGGAGCTGCTTGAGTTGGGGGCACATGGAGGATGCAAGGGGCCTCATCTTGGTGACAGTAGGGTGTTGTAGCTATGAGCCTCTCGATGTTTTCATCAGCGAGTCCAGCTTGGGATTCTGGAAGCCGGAGCTGTGCCTCTCTAGCTAGATGATTTGCTGTTGTCTGGCCCTTTTCTTTTCTTACCAGATTGTGGGGAAATGCCCTTTGTATGTCACATTATACATGTATGACATGCCTCAGTCCTGGCAAGCTCAGGCATGTTAACAATTGCATCAGTTCCTAATAGCCATCAATAGCTGTGCCGCCGTTATTTACTGCTGCAGTAGTTCTGGAAACCAACCGTCTCCCCTTCACCCAGCTCCTGTGTGCAAGCGTTTCTGTGTATGTTGTTTTATTTTGGTTCTTGTTAAGGAATGAAAGACTCTTCAACCTTAGCACAATTTCCATGCTCAGAGGGCAGATTTTAAGCCAACAAAACACAATGGGGGGGGGAGCATGTGTGTGTGCGCGTGCGTGCGTGCGTGCGTGCGTGCGTGTGTGTGTGTGTGTGTGGACACACTAGGATACCCTATTGGGGCACTTGATTATCTTTTAGTCAGTAATAGCGGAAGTGAGCTCTTAAATCAGGAAAGAAACTTGGAAATAGCGGTACCAGGAGACTTGAGCTTGGCAGCGCAAACTCCCACCCCTGCTCCCAGGTATCCTGGAATCGCTTGGCCTCCAGGAAAGCAACTAAAATAAAGTACACTGGGGCAGGGTTCTCTCAGAGTGAGTGATGACTCTGACTCGCTGTGTCCCAGCCCCAAAGCATTGCTGCCTCAAATGATCAAAACGAAAAGGGAGGACTATTTAGGTGGGGGAGCCACCCCCCCCCCCCCCCCCCCCCCGCCCCGTTTCCAGCATATTTTCCACTTGCATAACTTTGCTTTTGGCTCTGAGTGGAACAGAAGGTGGAGTGTTCTCTACCGAAATCATAGGAATCTCTTTCCTGCCATGTGTGCATTCAGGTCTGCTTGCCTTACTAACAACAGTTAGGTTCGCTGTGAGCAAAAATGTTTTTGTCTTTGGTGAAGAAATCTGTGGACTGCTGATTGGCCTCCATGAGTCGGGTGAGCATTGTGGCAGCGGCTTGAGAGGGCATCCGCTTTTGTTGCGTGGGTCTTTCTCTCTCTCTTCCTTCCTTCCTTCCTTCCTTCCTTCCTTCCTTCCTTCCTTTCCTTTCCTTTGTTTTTTTTTTTCTTCACTTTTCAATCTACTTGTTGATTTGGGTTTATTTGTAAAGAGACTTATTCCATCTTATGCAAAATCTGTTTTATTACCAAGGGGCTATTTTTGTAGCCTCACAGACTGAAGTTTTCAAAATAAGTCTGACACCCCTTTGGGGACAGTGAAAATGTATGTGATAAGGAGTCATACACCAACACCTTAAGTGTATGTATATGTTAAACTCATAAACAAAAATCACAGATGAAATGAAAACAAGTCAAAACTTGTGTTAAGATGTTCCTAAGGGATGGGGAGATGGTGGGCTCAGCGGGTGAGAGCGCTTGCTGTGCATGCATGAAGACCTGAGCTCTCAGTCCAGCACCTATGAAAAACAAACAAACAAACAAAGCCTGTGAGGCCACAGGAGACAGGACAGCCACTGAGGCATACTGGTCACTGTCTTAGCTCCAGGTTGAGTGAGAGATCCTGTTTCAAAGGAATAAGGCAGGCAGAACACCTAATGTCCTATGGTCTTGCTAAGCACACACACAGGTTCATGTGCCCGCATATACACTGTATTGAAGTGCTCTGTCTCTCTCTGTCTCTCTCTGTCTCTCTCTGTCTCTCTCTCTCTCTCTGTCTCTCTCTCTGTCTCTCCTGTCTCTCTCTCTCTCTCTGTCTCTCTCTGTCTCTGTCTCTCTGTCTCTCTCTCTCTCTCTCTGTCTCTCTCTGTCTCTTTCTGTCTCTTTCTGTCTCTCTCTCTCTCTCTCTGTCTCTCTCTGTCTCTCTCTGTCTCTCCTGTCTCTCTCTCTGTCTCTCTCTCTGTGTCTCTGTCTCTCTGTCTCTGTCACACACACACACACACACACACATACACACACACACACACACTCATTACTAAGTAGCCCCACACTTGAGCTCCATGGTTTTCTCATCCATGAAATGTTGAATCAGTGAGCTTCTTGTTTCTCGAGGACCAAAGACATACTTTAGAAAATATTTGTCTGGTATTTTGTGAAACTTGATCATAGATGCCAATGAGGACCTGGCAGCTTGTCGTCTAAGCTTTACAAATGTAGAAACCCTGAGTCATAGCTTCACAGAGCTGCAAAGGACTGAAGAAGCTGTGAGTGTGTGCTAACAAACAGCTCTCTGACTCTAAATGGTCCAATCCAGTCCTTTTCTGGAGAAATAGGACAGTGTGTGGGCACCTTAGGTGGCTCAGAGCCAGCAAGGATACAAATAGTTTTCAGAGCTGCTTTCTTCCCACCCCGCTGGCCTGGTCCCTTGTCTTTTCTCTGTGGCTTCTCAGCTTGCACCAAGTCAGTTTGCATCTGCCAGATTTCTGCTTCATAAAAGCTGGCTTTTGATTTTATTCCGGGGGATGAGGGGGCAGGTATGCATGCCAACTTATTGCAAAAGCCCATCTGCTCCCCAGCTCCACCAGTGGCCTCATGCTCCAGACTTCTTGGCTATTTGAAGTAGGAAAGGGGTTGGTCCAGGGAGCTCCAGAGTTCCCCCACCCAGCACTTTTCATTTGTTCTGCAGTCCCAAGTTTTGTCTGTAAGTCTCATGAGGGCATAACAGCACATTTCTCATCCTGGAATCTCCTGTGCCTGCAGGGCTCAGGACCTCAATTAATTTGTAGAACAGAACTTTAGGCAAGCTGCTGAATGTCTCAGTTTGAACCCCAGTTCAAGAAGGAACTACGGGTCTTTTTAGACCACCCTCATACTAGAGTTCTCATTTGCAAAGTGGGAAACAGCATTGTAATTACAATAGTAACATAATGCAACAATATTACCATCAGCCATGTGCTGTACAAGGACATTTCAGTCAGTGGCAGACCAACATACAAAAGAGATCCTGGTACCAGATACTATTGAGAGGGCTGGAGGGAGGGGTTTCATAAGCACCAACTTCAGCAAAGGGCAGTCCTTTTAATTAGCCTACCAAAGGGGTTTTCCCAGTGGTAAAAATTAATCAAATGCACATCTCTTTGCCAATCCTCTTTGATCAACATGCCATGGCCCAGGGTGATGGACTGAGTGTGGAGGAATGCCTTGAGTGGATGGAGCAGTTGTCAATAAAGCACTGTTTAGCCAATCAGCTGGGCAGAAGGACAGGAAGTGGAAGGCGGGGCTTCCCGGAGAGGAGGAGCCCAGAGTTGAGAGAGGACAGTTGGTGGAGAGCAGCTGCCCTAGGAAGGTCAGATTGGCAAGTGCTTGGGATGTAGCAGGTGATGAGGATTAGAGTAGTTTAGTTTAGTTTACTAGTAGATAAGCAGCAGTTTAGATTCTGCCCAGCGTAGTGCTTGCAGCTTTGAATTACATTTCAGTCTCATTGTGTCAGTTATTTGTGCCCTAGGTCATACTGATAAGTACCAATTATTGGCTTCCTAGGTCTTACAGATATAATATCTGCAACAGTGAATAATTAGCAGAAGGGTGGGCCAAAGCCTGGATGAAATAGAAGGCGAGTTTGAGTCACTATGTCCCCTGCAGTCATTTGTGCTCGGTGTCTCCAGTATGGAAGGCAGTGCTCATGTGTTCAGTCACGTTGGCACTCAGGCACTAATAATGCTGGCTGAGTGCACAGATGAAGGAAAGAGCGGGCGGCTCCAGCTCCACCTACTCATACCTGAATCTTCTGTGGAATGAAAAGGAAACCTAGTATTGAGACCCAGCACCCCAAAGCTGACTGTGTACCCCACGCCGATACAAGTAACAGCCGCCATTGGCACCATTCAGCCAGACGCCTGTTCTGTAACAGACGCTGTGCTGGGGTTCACTCAGCATCTCACCAGGTCTCACGGCAGCTTGGCAAAGTGCACACCATTCCCTTCTCTGTAGCCAAAACGAGAGACCAGGCGTGTCTAGGAATCGCCCAGGGTAACACCGAGGTAAACGGAAGTTGAGATGTAAACCTACCGTATGTGGCTTTCACCCTGCCCTCTCACTGGCCCCAAACACATGCTCTCAGAAGCATCTAGGTAAGTGTAGATCTATCCAGTCCCGAAGCCAAAGCAGGTAGAAGCTTGGACCTCCCAGACTAGGTTCAGTGAAAGTAATAAAGTGGTTTCTCTGTTTTTAATCTAAGAACACATTTGCCCAAGGAAAGACTAAGCAAGAAAACTCAAACTCCCAAGTGCTTTCCTATAGGCTAGAACCACACGGACTCAGTTGTTAGTTATTATATCTGTATGGCCTAGGAAGCCAATAACTGATACTTATCAGTATGACCTAGGGCACAAATAACTGACACAATGAGACTGAAATGTAATTCAAAGCTGCAAGCACTAAGCTGGGCAGAATCTAAACTGCTACTAATCTAGTAAACTAAACTACTCTAATCCTCATAACCTGCTGTATCCCAATCACTTGCCAATCTGACCCTCTTAGGGCAGTTTCTCTCCACCAGCTGTTCTCTCTCAACTGTCAATTCCCGGCTCCTCCTCCTCTCCTGGAAGCCCCGCCTTCCACTTCCTGTTCTTCTGCCCAGCTGATTGGCTAAACAGCGCTTTATTGACAACTGCTCCATCCACTCAAGGCACTCCTCCACAACTCACACTTTCCCCTTTGTATTACAGTTTCCCATGGTTCATTGCTTCTGCTGCTCTGTCGACAACCCCTGAACTCCGTGTATTGCTGTCTCACCACCTGGAGCTCTCAATTTGGAATAGCAATTATCTTCTGTTTGAGGGTCCCCAGACATCTGGAGGAACTCACTCAGCTGCACCGGGTGGAATCATTATTGTTCTTCAGCTTAGTGCTGCAATGCCACTTAGTAATTCTTTGCCTATCCCTGGCTTTCCCTTTCCTTCTCTAACCCCATGACCTGGCTTATGCACCTCTTCAGCCCCATATTCCAATCTCTACTTATCTTCCCTTGAACATAGCACACGTTACTGGGCTCCCTGAAGTTTTCCATGATATTCCCTTGTTCCTAGGGATATACAGTCCCACCAGTGTCAATTCCAACAGCCAGTTTCTTTTTCTTTTATGTGCATTGGTGTTTTGCCTGCATGTATGTGAGGATGTTGATCCTAAAGTTACAGACAGTTGTGAGGTGCCATGTGAGTGCTGGGATTTGAACCCGGGTCCTTTGGAAGAACAGTTAGTGCTCTTAACCACTGAGCCATTCCTCCAGCCCCAAATAGCCAGTTTCTTAGAAGACACATTTCTAGAGGGTAGGTGAGTGGCTCAAGCTCCCTTAGGTAGGTGGCAAGAATATTCACACTTTGATCACACCATACTAAACAATTTTAATGAGAGAGAGAGAGAGAGAGAGAGAGAGAGAGAGAGAGAGAGAGAGAGTTTTAAAGTAGACTTCTTACAAGAATGTGGGAAAGGCCGTTATGTTTTGGATTATAAACTGATACATTCGTATTTGGACTGCATATGAGTCTTTTTTTAGTTGCTATTTTTAACAAAATCTCAAATGTTCAATTTTACCAATAGAGACTCAGGAGCCAGATGCTGGGGTGAAAGCCTGCTAGCTCAGAGAGGCAGAGAAAGCACCCAGCTGACCTTCTTCCACAGCTGACATCCCAGAAGAAAGGGAGCCTCCTTCCCCACACATCAAAAAACAAAAACAAACAAACAAACCCAAAACGAAACCTCAAACTGAATCTCCCTCCCTTCTACTTCCTGTGTGTCTCTATCCATCCTCTTGACTTCCTCTTACTCTCTCTGTTTTTTTTTCCTATATTCACTCCCTGTCAACTGGTTGCTTGCTCTGCCTCTTGACCTGTGGTTAACTTTATTTAATCCTGTTTACAATATTCAAACAGGAAGCTCTTGAATTAAAGGTGTGTGCTAGGGCTGGGCCACACCACAAGAAACATTTTCTTTTTCCAATAAAAAACACACTCTTGGGGTTCACAGTGTGATCAAATATCCCACAACACTGGCCTCTGTGTCACTCCTATTAAGTCTGTTTAGTTATGGCTCACTGACAAAATTGAGTTTCTGGATAGAGAAGCTAAGAACAAAACTATATTAAACCCATGTAGGCAAAACCAAAGTAACCAGCTGCCCCTGACATTTGTTCTCCACTGTGTCTTAGACACGTCTTCCCTACACCAGTAATGATTTCCTAAGGCTTCACAAATTTGAAGATCAATACTCTTAAGAAAACACGAGGGGGGGGGGGTGTAAACTCCGATGTGATACATTGTAAAAGGAAATGTTCCTGGTGGTTATTTATGTATTAGCTTGTTACAAACACCCTCACACCAATATCTAATCTCCTTGTTCGGAAGCTTCGGTTTTAGGTCATATCTTGAGGTCCCAAGTGGACCTGGTCCCTTGGAACCACAAATGTCACACCCATGCCTATTACCAGAGCACAGCTGTAGCTGCTCTTTTGCAGGGTAAGTCTCTAACCATTTTAGATGGCAGAATTAATCCCTGACTTAATCAAGCCTTGAGGGGTAAGTTTCTGAACCCCAAAAGGTGAGTTGAAAGACTTAGAAGGAAATGAATTGCCTGGGAATTCCAGGATATAAAATTATAGTAATAATATCATTTATGAATGCCCACCATTCCACACTAACTTCACTTCACCCCTGCAATGCTGTCCTGGCACCCATCTTTAAGGAAGAGGAAATTAAGAATTTAATAATTTGGAATAGAGTATTTGAAACTAGGCCTAGCTTGCTCCAAAGTCTATGCAGGTAGTTTATTGTGATATAGAGATTCATTTTAGTAAAATTCATCTATCTACTCACCCGTATTTATCAGTTATTGTCTGTTAAGCACTGAAAATACACGAGTAAGTAAGATGTTCACCATTGAAGGCCTTGTAATTAGGTAGCAGGAGTCTATTGTAAATATGCGAAGTACAAGTATAACACGCTATTATAGGGGGAGCAGTGGGGTACGCTCAGAGAAGGTGAAGTCTAAGTTCACGTGGGAGTAATGAGTTCTCCCATGGGCTGTGTCAGTTGACCTGGGTCTTACAGAAGAAGCAGTCTCTCCATGTGAGCGCGATTATTTGATGTGGAAAGAGCCGCATAGAGATAAAGAGTCTTGGGGGGAAAACTCAGAATGTACAGTTGAAACAAGGGGGACCGTGTAGTATTGGAGGGGTGATGACCACAAGATGATGCCGGGTAGGCAAAGAGGCCTCGTACACCCTGCTGGGGAGCTCTGCTCTCACCCTATAGGAAGAAGCCTTGACCGACTTCCAGGGGAACAACCTCAAGACCAGGTTCGGCTTTACCAGCTGACGACAGCATGAAGCTGAGGAGACAACACTCCTTACAGCAACAAGAGCCCAGGGAGAGGCTGTCCACCAATAGCCATTGCATGTACGCCTGTTAATACATGCCTGTTGTCTCCCCAAACTGCCCAGTAGTTCCCCCTGGGGGAAAAAAATAACAGAATTATGTAATAATGAACTATTTGAAAAGTACATGCGTGGATATAGGAGGAACATGTATGTTTTCATGTGCATGCATGTGTGTTGAGTGTATTGGGCTTAGCAGTTCAGGCTTTTGTGAGATTCTGTGTGTGTGTGTGTGTGTGTGTGTGTGTGTGTGTACATCATGTATTGAGGCCAGAGGTTAAACTCCAGTGTCTTACTCTATTGCTCTTTGCTTATTTTTTGAGGCAAGGTCTCCTGTTGAACCTGGGGCTTACTGTTTCACCGACACTGTGGGGATCTACCATCTCTGCCCTGACTCACAGGGCACTGGGCTTACAGGCTTGCGCCATCTGCCTGGTCTTTTGCATAGGGCCCGGGGATCTGAACTCAGGCCCTCACACTTACACAGCAGGCACTTATCTGACAGAATCAGTTCCTCAGCCATGAGATTCTTTTGAAATGCAATGATTTCGTCTATCAATTTAGCTTCCTCTTGCCATTTTGGTTTCAAAGAAGTCAGCAACATTGTCTAATTCTGTTGAAATACGGATCTACTGTTCACTGCTTTTGTTCAAATTGTTATAGCACACTGTATAAGTGACTAATAGCGTCCTGACACCCATCTTTTGAGTTCATTTTAACCCTTCTTCTTCTACACTTCTCATATGGAACTTTCCAGAAATCCTTCTGGCCTTATTCTGGCTTTATATTTTAAACGTCTGCACTTTTGCCTGGTCTGTCCTGAAGTCTGCCCTGGCCCTGACAGGCTTTCCCACGCATCTAATTACAGTACTCTCATGAAACACCAGGTGCGATGGCTCTCCCTGTAAGCCCAGCACTTGGGAGAAAAAGGGCAAACAATCTCAAGTTTGAGAGCTCAAGGCCAGCCTGGGCGCCATAGTGAGACCCTGTTAAAGTAAAGCAAACAACGCTACGGCACTCGTGGCATGTTACATTAATTAATCTCTGTCGATAAACTTCAACTTGGAGAAAAAACAATCTGTTTATCATCCATTTTACTGCTGCTGTGTGGATATGAATATGTTGGTACCAAGCACTTGAGGTTTACTTTGCACAACAAGAGTTGCGGCGTCGTGAAAATCCGAAGACCCTTTAGCTGCTCTGCGTTGTGACTTACTGAGCAGCAGCTAATGTGCTACCCTTTGATTACACACCAATACCTGTAGCTCTCTTTTCTTTAAACTCTCTTTGATTCTGAGTGTTTAGACCTCAACCTCCCTTCCAACCTCCCAACTCTACATAGAAGAGAGAAGGTTAGTGGGGAGAGGGGGCCCCTTTACTTCTCTGGGCTGTTTAGGATGGAAGGGTCTTTGGGTCTATACCAATGTCTGTCGATAGCAGACGCAGCCAGCAGTCCCCTCCAAGCCGCTGCCCTTCTCTGTCTGTTGTTCAAACCACCACACTGTCTGTCTCTGGTCTCTTCAAACTGTGACCCGCCTCATGCCAAGACTGCATGCCACGCTATGCTCTCTCACCACACGTCAACACGGTACGCCATGCTATGCTCTCTCACCACACGCCAACATGGTACGTCACACTATGCTCTCTCTGAGATCTCATGTATAGTCTCAGAGTTCTAGACCACACCCCAATCCATGCCCCATGAGGAATGTACCAGCTGGCAAAAGTCACACCCTTCATGAGACAATTATTGGCTGTGGACAAACTAAAGCTCAAACTAAAATCCTACACTTAGGATTAAAACAAAAACCTATTTATATAACACAACTGAGTTTACAAGGAAACCAAAACTTCCATTACACATACGCAACCTAACCTTCAAGAAAAGATAAACTATGTGCCAAAATTTGTAGACTTTTTGGGAGCAATAATTCTAAAATAGCAAAAAATGTTAATTTTGTTTTGTTTGTTTGTCTGTTTGTTTTGAGAAAGGGACCCACCATGTAGCCCAGGCTGGCTTGGAAATCATTATGTATCCCATGGTGCCTTGCACTCATGACTCTTCTTCTGGATTGTGGCAACTTTTGGCACAATAACTCTTGATCCTTCTAGAAAAAACTATTAAGGTCCTAAACATCTACTCCTGTGATCATCTTGGTACTTTTAGGCACCGATGAATCAAGCATTTGTACAATAACTATCAAATGTGTATGTATCTTGAGTATTAAGCAATCTTCTCTTTGAGGCTGCACTGTTGAGCCGTGCATCTACTCTCTTCCAATTAGACTATAAATAACTCAAGACCAGGAACTAAAAAGCCTTTAAAGATGAATCGATTATACCACTCTCCTATTAGCCAAATGCAGGGCCTTTGCAGTTCTGAAAAATTAAAGACAAGGCTACTCTTGGCTGCTTACTGCTTTTAGATGTCTGCATGTTTAATGTCTTTGAGTGCTAGCCTAAGTGACTACATGGTGGAGGAAGGACAGTGGTGGCATGAACCTGGTGACCGTGTGTGTCACAGTGCGACAGCCCCTTCAGACACGGGCTTCAGCTGTGGTGTGCTTGCTTTACACTGGGCCTGTTGCAAAGAACAATTTCTGGAGTTTTTGGCTTTTCCCAGAACGTGTGTTCCATGCTATCCTGTTTTTCATCCTTCTGTAAGGAGCCTTGTCCTTTCTTGACTTATGTTTAGAATGAACACACATTGATGCCTAACCTCATTTTCAGGAAAGTAGAAATCAATGTACAAGTTTTGTTGTTGTTTTGGTTTTTTTTTCCCAGAGGGTTTCTGTTTTAGCCTTGGCTGTCCTGGAACTCTGTAGACCAGGCTGGACTCGAACTCACAGAGATCAGCCAGCTTCTACCTCCTAAGTGCTGGGATTAAAGGTGAGTGCCACCACTGCCTGGCCATGTGCCAAAATTTAAACCGTATGGCTTAACTTGTGTTTAAAAGGTCTTCTAGGGCCTGAGTACTTAAAATGCTTAAAGTTGGAGGGATGAGTGGGCGGGTGGGGGGGTGTTTAGAAATAATTTTTACAATGCCCAGCAAGAATTTGGCTTTTTTATGACACAAAGTCCCCAAATCAGAGTCTTTTAGACCTAGAATGAAGATTTACACCTACAACAAGTTAGAGTTAAATAAACTTACCAAACATAATGGCGCAGTTTCTCTGACCTGAAACCTACCATTGGGTTAGCCTAACCAATGCGGAGCCTTCATAGGTGAGCAGCTCCGGCCGCCTCGGTGTCTCTGCCTCTGTGCCTATTCTGCTATGCAAAAGCTTTATGTCAATTTACTTTTTGAGCCGTTTAAGACCAAACCAAACCATTCCCTCAGCACATTTTAAACAATCCCTTAAAGACCTCTTTTTCTTGGCTCTATTTCCAATCTAGGCTTATCACAATAATATTTCATGCTCTGTGCTTCTGAAAAAATTCAATATTCAAGAACAAAGTAATCCAGAGCTTTGCTTCATTTCAGCCTTTTTATGTCCTGGGGCTGTCTCGACTCGATGACCCAGTTTTTATTGTCACATCTCACTGTCTGTTGCTGTGACCAGCTTGCTTAATCCTCTTCTCATTCTTATCAGTTTTACCTTAATTCAACCCCCCCTTTTTAAAAAAAATTCTTTGCATTTCTCTTTTCTCAGCTTTTAGATTTCCCCCTTCCCAGGAGACCCAGTGTTCCTCTGGTGGATAGCTAGCAATACAAAACCAAACATAGCTAAAGTCCTCAAGTCTGTTGGCAAAATTTCATTCACTGTTTTTTAGAATTGTGGGTGAATTATAAGAAGTGAACATTAGAAATTGATAATTATAATGGTTTATACCTAAGGCAAAATATCACATTTTCTTTTATATATAGATCTAGCATTAACAAACTACATATGAGAGAAACCAGCAATATTTTGATCTAAACATGCATGTGTGTGTGAACACACACACAGACACAGACACACACACACAGAGACACAGACACACACAGACACACACAGAGAGACACAGACACACACAGACACAGACACACACATACCACATGGGGGAGGGAGGAAATTCGACGGGGGGCTGTTGGGTGGGGAGAGGGGACCCTTACGAAGGAGCAGTCATGGGAAGAATGTTTGGGGGACACGTGTGAGCAAAGTTCAGGAATATATATGTTTGATGATGTCAAGTGAAACTCATTATGTGACAACTAAACTGATAAAGAAGATATTTTAAAATGTGCATAAATTTGGACAAAATATTGCTCTTAAGAATCTGGCTTATTAATTACAAAGAGCCACCTAAGATCAGTAAAAATCTGTATAGATGAGATACAGAAACAAAAGAAAAAAACAGTGTAAATGTCCAACAATAGGAAAGAAGTGAAAAAAGTCTCAACACCCTCGCTGGATGCAGTAATGAGAACAGGCACAGGACTGTGAGTGCTTCCGGCTACAACTACTCTTTTCTGACTTAGCAAATGATGCTTGTTTGTTTGTTTGTTTGTTTTGAGACAGTGTCTCCCAGGTTGGCTTAGAACTTTCAATCCTGCTGTATCTGTCTCCTCAGTGCTGTGGTTACAGGTGTATGTATCAACCTGGCTCACTTTCTTCCTTTCTTTTAAGACAGGGTCTCACTGTGTAACCCTGGATGACGGAAACTCACAGAGACTCACCCATGTCTGCATCCTGAGTGCTGGGTTTAAAGGCATGCAACATGTTTTTAAAAGGTCTTTTTTTTTTTTCCCTGAAAGTATAGAGACTCTCCCACACAGCTAAAATATTTTCAAGAACTGGGGATTGTTATTACATGCCTACTCCACAACTACACTTTCTAATGAAATAAATTTAAATTGCATTTACCTGCCCTGTGTGTGCATACGTGTGTGTGTGTGTGTGTGTGTGTGTGTGTGTGTGCACGTGTGCGCATGTGTGTGTGTGTATGTGTGTACATGTACCAATCTGTATCAAAGTCAGAAGACAAGCTGGGGACTCAGTTCTCTCCTTCCTCCATGTAGGTCCTGGGGATAAAAGTCTTCAGAATAGCCAACTCTTGTTTTTATTTTTTAAAACTACATTCTAATTTATATATGTGTATGTGGGAGGCAGGATGTGGATCCTAGGAATCAAACTCAAGTTGTCAGGCTTGGCGGCCTGCGCCTTTACCTACACACTTAAAGTAGCATTAAAACAACAACAACAACAACAACAACAAAACAAAAAACAAAACAAGCCCAAGGAAACAAGGCATTTGGCAACATTTGCTATTTTAGGCTAGTAGATGTGTAGATAGGTCTTCTTTATTCTCAAAGCGTATAATCTTAACGGATTCAGATAAGAATCATTTTAGCAGAAGTTGGAGAGCAGGCTGTGTCTTTCCTTCTGAATACATTTTGAGCCAGAGGATGACGTTGCACCTGTGTGGACACATGGACAGCACATATGTCTGGCACCACCCATGCAGAAGAGTGATAGATAACTTGTCCTGGGAGTAGGAAGGGGCCACCTTATAAAGTTGTTTGGGGTTGTCTTAGTTAGGGCTTTATTGCTGTGAAGAGACACCATGACCAGAGCAACACTTACTTGAGGTTTAGTCCAGTGTCACCAAGGTGGAAAGCACGGCGCCGCGCAGGCAGACTTGGTGCCGGAGAAGGAGCGCAAAGTTCTACATCTGGATCCCAAGGCAGCCAGGAGGAGACATGATGTGTCTCACACTGGGTGTAGCTTCAGCATTTAAGACCCCAAAGCCCCACCTCCATAGTGACATGCTTTCTTTAACAAGGCCACCCTTTCTAGTAGAGCCACTACCTATGGCCGAGCATTCAAACACACGAATCTATAGGGGCCATACCTATTCACACCACCACAGGGGTGTGTGTGTGAATTGAGACTGTAGGGGGGAGGGGTGTATTTAGATCATGTCAAGAAAACCAATCCCAAGAGCTTAATGGACATACCAAACTGAGGGTGTACATTCCTCACTTGGGTTGTATACAGAAGTGAATAGCAATGGCGGCAATGCAACGGCCCCCTGCCAACCTGTCATCTGATCATCTGATGCCCACGTCAGGGACTGTCCCAGAGGCTCCGGTTAATTTCTGTTGCCAATGTGTTTTAACCAACTGCTGTCTGCCCGTCCTGGTGGGCAGCCGTGGGTGACCCGCCAGGCACCCATCTTTCCATTGCTTCATCTAGACCTTGGCCTGATGTTCTGTTTCTCCAGCTGGACTCGGGACTGGCGCAGCTTTGCCCTCGAACCCTTGCCTTTCAGCAGCCTGATTTCCTGCTGCCGAGAACAGCAAGAATCACCTCCTTGTAGCTCGGCTCGTTATCAACAGGGATTCTGCTTGCATCATTATCAGCTTCTCTAGATTTCCTGAAACCTCTAAACCTCTGCTGTGGCTGCTTAGCCCTTACAGGCATATGTATATGGATATGTTTTCTGGGTGACGTCATCTGAGAGTTTCTATCGGTAATTAAGGTTGTAATGAAAGAGCCTGTGTTTGCTTTGCTGCGCAATGGGACATTTTTCAGGGAAAGAGGACACACCAGGCAAATAGCTGCCAGTGAAGCCACTACATCGTGTGTGTTTACTGCTATTCAATAAATCCTGGTCTTGTAGAATGACATCAAAATGCTAATTTATCCTGACAGTATTCTTATGACAGTATAAAAGGCTATTCAGATAAATTTCTGTTTAAGTGTAATAACAGGGAGGGGACAACAAAGCAGGATGCCATTTTGGTTATCACTGTCATTCTCTCTGGAAAGATAAATCAGGGCATTATTTTTCCTGAGGTGATATGGAGAAATGTCCATTTGCCCAGACAAGGTACCAGCAGTAACTCGAGTCCACCATGGAGAAGCAGTGAGTTTACTAGACTTAGATACAGGAGCCTAGGTGAAGGAGTGTGTGCACATGCTTGTGTGTGTGCTCGTGTGCGCATGTGCGATGCTAAGGAGTAAGCCTAGCATATGCTGCCCTGCACTCAGATAAAGCAACTTTCTGATGTGGTCCACATGACCAGCCCTTAGTAATTGGAAGCAGCGTCTCACTAGCTCAGGCTGAGAACTCGGTATGTAGCCTACGCTGCTCTCAAAGTCTCTGCCTTCCAACAAGTACTGAGATTAGAGCCACGCATCACCATCCTGCCTTAGCTAAAGTTTTAATCTATTATTTTAATATCTACTTATTAACTTTAGTTTTTGTGTATGAGTGTTTGACTCCCTATATGCAAGTGTACCACATGCACACATTCACCGTCACATACACATATAGTCACATACACATACAGTCGCATACACACAAACACAGTCACACATACATACAGTCACATACATACACAGTCACACATACACAGTCACATATACACACAGCCAAATATACACACAGTCACACATACATATACACACAGTCACAAACACACATGGTCACACAGTCTCACACACACAGTCATACACATATAGTCACCTATACACACAGTCACATTTACGTATACACACACAGCCACACATACATATACACATAGTCACATATATACACAGTCACATATATACACAGTCACATACACATAGTCACATACATAATACACAGTCACATATACACACAGTCACACATACACAGTTTCACATACACAGTCACACACACATATAGTCACATACACACACAATCACACATACATATACACAATCACATACACACACAGTCACACATACATACACACACACACACACACACACACACAGCATAAAAGCCCTCATAGTTGTATAGGTATTACTTTATTTTCAAGTTAATTTTACTATCACTTTTCAAGCATCTTTATTCTGTGCCATTTCTTCTTTTTCCTCAAGTTTCATCATGTTGTGTCTACAGGATTTTAGGGGCAAAAACAGGACTCTGTAGCCCTGACAGCTGAGGCCTGATTACCTGTCCCAGTATATCCTACTGAGGAGATAGGTAACTGTGAAAAGCACAGAGGGATTTAATCAACGCAACCAAACTGGGAAGAGGAAGAGATAACAGGATTTCAGCCCTTCTCTGAGGTACTGACATGAGTTTTGGCTTTAAACGGAAGAAGAAAAGTGTGCACAGCTAAGCAGTCTTGGGGAGCATGCGGTCTCTCCCATCACTGTCCCAGCTCCAGCCTTGCAAGGTGGTCCATAAATGGCCTCTGCTGTTGTTATTGACTTAGCTAAGCACTGAGAAGAGCCATTTCCCACTGAAAATGATCGTAAATGCTTCATAGAAGACCCAAGAGCTATGGAATACAAAAGATCAAGCACAGCTAAAATTTGAAGAAAATTTAAAACTTGAACAAAGTTTAGCAATTGACAGTCTTAGTTATTTTCATCTTACAGGGCATTTTAAGATAATTATTCTGAGTGACAGTCAGGATCATCAATCAACCTTAATTTTCTTTTCAAATAACAATTGATTTCTGTTTCAGTTCAAGGGATGAAACAATTTGTCAATAATGTTGTATTAATATACACATTTCCATTTAATTTTGTGTTTTAAATATACATTAAAAAGTGTTCTAAATATAGTAGTATGCACTAACTTTTTTACACATGGACCTAGAATAATGATGTATAATACCTTTTAACTATTACTGAGGCGCTGCT
The DNA here is from genome assembly GCA_907169655.1 of Acomys percivali. Classification (NCBI taxonomy): domain Eukaryota; kingdom Metazoa; phylum Chordata; class Mammalia; order Rodentia; family Muridae; genus Acomys; species Acomys percivali. Next base: position 51,009,136 of record OU015747.1, on the reverse strand, counting down.
TAGGGTATCCAGTGTCTGGGATGTCTAATTCTCTTTGTGTAAGAGAAACTTATGGTATAATTAAGTCCCTGTGCACACAAGCCAGGGAAAGGTTAAGGCCATGGACAACTATAGTTTTGAAAAACAACAGCTTGGTGAAGTGTTTTCCTAAGTTTTGTGTTTTACTTGAGGAACACGAATATTCAAGATACAAACGAGCCCACAACAGCTGGCATTCCGTCTACACAGAAGCCTTTATAGATTAATTCAGCTTCTACTTTTGAAACAAAATGGAGTCTTTCGCTTGGTAGGATGTTTGGTCTACAGCACTAGGAAAAAAAAATGAGGGAACGATACTAGTAACCAGGTCCACGTAGCCTCATTGTTTGCTGATGCACAACTGCATTGTGACTATATCACAAGATTCTTTTTTTTTTCTTTTTCTTTTTCTTCCAGAGCTGAGGACCAAAGCCAGGGCCTTGCGCTTGCTAGGCAAGCGCTCCACCACTGAGCTAAATCCTCAACCCCTTAACAAGATTTTAAATGTTGAAAATCCAGATGTAAACTGGGTATGGTAGGGCACACATTTAGTCCTAGAATTTAGGAGGCAGAGGCAGGCAGATCTCTGTGAGTTTGAGGACAGCTGGTCTGCAAAGTGAGATCCAGGACAGCCAGGGCTACACAGAGAAACCCTGTCTCAAAACAAAACAAAACAAAACTGTAGGGCTCTTCTGGGAAGGGCAACGTCTGGTGCTTCCAGATAGACTCTGAGCTAGGCATAGAGTGACAGATTCCCTTTTTCAGGGGGGTCTCCGCTCTACCTGAAAACCTAGGAACTCTTAGGGGTGTCAGATAGGCAGCAGGGAGGCTACAAGGCTGTTCTTCCAAAGGTCCTGAGTTTGATTCCCAGCAACCACATGGTGGCTCATAACCATCTGTAATGAGATCTGGTGCCCTCTTCTGGTCTAATGGCTTACATAAAGACAGAATACTGTATACATAATAAATAAACAAATCTTAAAAAAAGAAAAAAAGAAAGAAAGAAAGAAAGAAAAAGAGAAAGAAAGAAAGAAAGAAAGAAAGAAAGAAAGAAAGAAAGAAAGAAAACTTGTTCAGCAAGCACCTGGGAATTCCAGGAGATACCCAACCTATGCTAATGAGATATCCTGGTGTCTTGACTTTCAAACAGTGTCCTTTGACTTTTCCTGGAGGTCTTCCCCCACCCATGGATAATTAAATATTGCTTTTCCCCTCTTATGACAGGGCTGTTTTGCTACATGTAGATTAAGTATCCCTGGCACCTCTAGCCCCAGCAAATCAAAGACATTCACCCTCAAAACCTATCCCACTGCCCAACTTCTACAAATGTCTCTGATTCATGAAATAAACTCTCTCTCATGCTCACACAATTATACCCACCGGGCCCGTGGCTCACCCCACCTGCCTGCCTTCTGCATGGTTTTAGGCATCGCTAGCACCCCCTGCTGTACTTAGCACAGCAGCTTAACCAAGGGGCTGTAACACTTTGATATAACTTCAGGCCTTGAGTTCCCACTGCTATCTAATACCGGCAATTTCATTCTAAAAGAGCTAACTGTAACACCCAGTGGAAAACTGACTTCCACCACCACCACCAGTGAGACGGGGAGCGGTGCCTAGAGCATGGGCCTCACCCTGAGCACTCTAAGTCACCCCTGATAGAGAAATAGGACCTTTGCTCTTGAGGTCCCTGGTTCCCATCCAGGGAGCAAGCAGCACCTGGACCAGCCTGCGGACATAGAAGCCCAGCCACCACTGGATGAGGAACAACACAACACAAACAAACAAAAAACAAACAAAAGAAGAAAATCCAGATGTAGTACATAGTGAAAAGACAGTATTTATTGGCCACTTTGCATGTGTTAATTCACAGGCCTTTAACTGCAAACTTTTTTGTATGACATCTGGGTATGGTGCAGGTTCACACCTCTACACATTTCAGGTCCTACATACATAGGCTACAAAATGTGATATAATCATCTTAACACTTGGTTACAAACTGGTTATTTCCTAAAGCTTTAACATAAATAGATATGTAAGTGAACCATTTCCTTAGTAGTCAAATGCATGAGGACGTCAGCAGGAAATGTGAGAAACTATGTTAATAATCCAGCCAGGTGTAGTGGCATGTGCTCGTAATCCTGGCACTTGGGAGGCAGAGGCAGGCGGATCTATGTGAGTTCAAGGCCAGCCTGGTCTACAAAGTGAGTCCAGGACAGCCAAGGCTAAACAGAGAGACCCTGTCTCAAAAAACAAAACAAAACAAAAGACAAAATCCTTGTCCATGAAGCCAGATTTGTCATAAATGTTATGTAGAGTAGACCAGGGTTTTATGTAGACGAGGCTGGCCTCAAACCTAGAGCCTGAGATTCTCTTGCCTCTGCTAGGATTAAAGGTGTGTGCTACCATGCCCAGCCTGACCTTGCTCCTTTAAACACAGAGACCAAAGCTCCAGTTTTTCTTTCTTTCTTTCTTTCTTTCTTTCTTTCTTTCTTTCTTTCTTTCTTTTTGATGAGGTCTTTTTTCAAATATATATTTTATTAATTTATTCATATTACATCTCAATTGTTATCCCATCCCTTGTATCCTCCCATTCCTCCCTCCCTCCCATTTTCCCCTTACTCCCCTCCCCTATGACTGTGACTGTTTTTCACTGAGAGGATTGGACATTGCTAAAAGGCCTGTGGCTGGAGCCACATAGCTTCCATGAGCACCGGCCAATCCCAGTTAGAGTCACGTAGCCACAGATAGGATTCCCCTAGAAGCCTTTACAAGAGTCTGGGAGCTCCTCCTTGGGCACTGGCATTTTGTGTGGATGGTTGACCCCTGCATGCAGGCTGTTCTGCAGAATAAACATTCGTTGCTTTTTACATACTATTTGAGTCTTCCTTTAGTGATTCTTGAACCCTTACATCACTGGTGCATTCATTGTGGCATAAACTTACATTTGAAACACTAACAAAATATTTTTAGACAAAAGTTTTGTTTGTTTGTTTGTTTTTGTTTTGTTTTTGTTTTGTTTTTCAAGACAGGGTTTCTCTGCGTAGCCTTGACTGTCCTGGACTCATGTTGTAGACTAGACTGGCCTCGAACTCACATAGATCTGCCTGCCTCTGCCTGCGACTTCTTCAACAAAAGTGTTTTTTTAATAAAATATTTTCCCCACAATTTTCCTTATTAGACTACCTTAAAGTCTTTTATTTTTGTTGTTGTAGCCTTAGCTAGCCTGGGATTTGCTGTGTTGAGGAGGCTAGTCTCAAACTCACAGAGCACCAGGGCCCAAGTTTGAGACCCCAGAATCTACACACAGAGCCAGGCATGGTGCCAAGTGCCTGTAATCCCAGCCTTGGGGGTTGGGTAAAGATGATGGATTCCTGAAGCTCATTAGCTGACCAGTCTGGGCAGAAGGGAGAGTTCAGTAAGAGATCCCTGTAGAGAGCTGCGATGTGCCGCGCCCCTAAGATGGGGCCGGCTTCCGCCTTCCACTATCCCGATGGTGAGCACTCTCTGAGATAAACAAGTCCTTATTTGGCTGCAAGGCTGTTTTAGTGATGGTGATGGTCTGGTGTTGACCTGGCGTGATTCGACCGGACGAATGAGGAGTTGACACTTGGCGGATGCTCATTGGCTCTTGTGATGGATATTAGCTTTAGCCCTGGGTGAGGATGGGGCCATTCCTTGCTAACTTCACTCCTGAGTAAACAGCCTTGAGAAGGAACCTGGTTGTCTTGAGTCTTATTCCTGCTGGTCAGGAAGGGCACGGACAGATCCCATCTCCAAAAGAAGTGGCAGAGAGTGACCAAGGAAAGACAGCTGATGTTGGATTAGTCCTCAAGCACACCTGCGCATGCACACCCCTCCCCCGCCACAGCCAAACAAAAATAAATTAAAACGTAAATAATAAAGAAGAGAAAAAAGAAGCAGCTGAAAGAAGAAACAAAGGAAAGGACAAAGGACAGAGGGATGAAAAGCTTCAAGTCCAAAATGACCCCCAAATGCTCACATTTGGAATGTTTCAAATTAAGCATGTCAAAATAGCAATTCTACCACAAAATAAGTTTTAGAATATGTAAGAATGAAGCTGCTGCAGATGTTCTGTGTGCAGTTTTTGTTTGGCCCTGGTATCGTAAAAGACCCATGTGATTAAGAGATGGCTGAAACAGGAGCAAAGCGGGAGCCCTGTTTTGAGGTTAGCTCCTGCAGCGGGGTTAGTTACTGGGGCGGGCATTAGCTCCCTTAGCCTGAGGTCAGCTACTCTGTGGGTTCTCCTGTCTTCCACGCTTCTGCGCCATCCTTTCTTCTACCCTTTCCTTCCTCTTAACACCAGATAGGAGAGAGGAAAGGACAGAGAGGAAAGGACAGAGATCCTGAATCAAGTCAGGGGCTGGAAAGGGGGTGATGTTATTGTTGGACCACTTCCTGCTGGTTAGGGGCTTCCAGCTCCTTGAGGCGAGTTTGATCTTCCCTGTCAGGATATTCAATTTCTTTTTCTTGTTTCTTCTCTGTGTATGACTATTTAACAACTGAGACCAACAGCAAACAGCGACCAACCAACAACCCACTCAGCCTCTGGGGCCCTAGTATTTACATATCCCTTGAAAAGTCCCCAGAATTCCAAACTTTACACAATCGTAGAACCGATCTGCAGTTCTGAGGATCAGGTATCAACACAAAATTACGTAAATGGAGCTTCCCTGACACACTGCCTGACGTCCCAAAAGCTCAGGTGAACCCAGATTTGCTCAAAAGAGTACCTTGATGCAAGACCTGCCAGAGGAACAAAGTGTTTAACAGAATCCTCGATTGGCTCAAAATGGGCCTATCTGAGAAATAGAAGTCATCCAAGTGGCCCAAAAGAGCCCCAAAGACAAAGAACGCGGACATATTGTCAGACAAACCTCAGGAATGTGAATTACTCCAAAAAGAACCCAAACAGCTCAAAAGAGCCTCAAGGCTGACAAAGAAAAGGCAAGGCCAGAAGCAGCTGATGGAATGAAGCTACCAAGAGCTGAAAAATCCAAACAACAGATTAGCTAAAAGACACAGGATTGTAAACTGAGTGTGGTGGCGCACACCTTTAATCCCAGCACTCGGGAGGCAGAAGCAGGAGGATTTCTGTGAGTTCGAGGCTAGCCTGGTCTACAAAGGGAGTCCAGGACAGTGAAGGCCACACAGAGAAACCCTGTCTCAGAAAACTTTAAAAAAAAAAAAAGGTAAGTAGGTGATTCTTTATGAATTTGAAGCCAACCTGGTCTACAAAGTGAGTCCCAGGCCAGCCAGGGCTACAAAGAATGACCTTGTCTAAAAAGAAGAGGGAACGAAGCAGAGGAAGAAGAGTTTTTTTAAAATGTAGTATAACTATTCCTGTAGTAAAGTGAAGGAGAGATAAACCTGTTTTTTAGGATCCCAAATGCGGGATTAGAACAGTCTTGTGAGAGAACAGGGGAGGTTAATCCACTAGAAGAGCAACCACCTTGTGCAGGAGCTTGATTGTTGCCAGCTGAAAAGATCCCATGAACAGACTCTGGGAGGAGATATATAAATGAGCCAGAACTGGAGGCAGGGCTTTTTGGAGACTTGGGATAGTTTTGGCTGTTCATCGCTGCACTTCGAGATGTCCCTCGAGTGGGGCTCCGGCTCCTGTTGAGGTTCTGGGTTCTGGTTACTCTAGGTTCCAGCAGAAGATATCCTGCTGATTGTGCCAGGAGATTCGTTCCTCGGAACTGATATCCTTACGGTTTTGTTATTGTGTCTATTAATCCTCATTTCCTATTGTTTGGTTAGTCTGGTTATAAGTGACATATGCTTGGTCACTAAGTTGTTAATAAAATATATTGGTTAAGAAAATTGAGCATAAAGTATGTATTACTTATAAAGGTATATTTCCTTATAGGAAAGAAGAAAGTCTGATGAAAAACTCCATCTTTAAGACAATCCAAATAAATATTTAAAAATAATGTGGGGGATATACTCAGGAAACTGTGTTTTTAACCAAGTTTCCTTAAGCAGGTTCTTTTATTCACAAGGGAACACGGCCTTGCAGAGTCACCAGTGCAGTCCTTTTGGCTGTTGCTCAGACTCAGCTCTTAGTGTGTAAAAACAAGGACCTCCTGTTTTCGAACCAGGCTTCGTATGTGACTCTGACAGCTGTGTAGCAGTTTGTCAGTGAACACGAATGACCTGGTAATGAGATCAGGCAGTTCAGGAGCCTCCCCTGCCTGCTGTGCACTGGGCTCTCTCACGTTACAACCCCAGTTAAGACAAATGCGCAGGGCGGGGAAATGGCTCAGTTGGTAAGAGCACTGGCTGCTCTTCTGAGAGCCCAGTTTTGCTTCATAGCAGTCATGTGGTGGCTCACAAGCTTCTGTAACTCTAGTCTCGGGGAATCAGGCACCCTCTTCCGGCCTTCACAGGCACCAAGTGTGCATGTGGTGCACACACACATGTGCAAGCAAAACACCCATGCAAATAACACAAAAGTTAAAACAAAATAAAACAATCTCACAAACCTCATAGTTTTCAAAAGAACTGCACAGACACGTATGATACGTTGCTGATATTTTAATATAAATCATTTATGATGTAGAGTAAAAAACAGTTTGTATGCTATCATCACAAATACTGAACATGGTTTTATGAAACTTGAAACATTTTTATGACAAAATATTCCTTAAATATTATAATGATCCTGCCCTTTTCATCTCAATATAAACCTCTTGGATACTTGAATGCCCTTCACCTCAGTATAACAACTGAGAGGAGATTTGGAATTGAACAGTACCGGCACACCCCCAAATTTGGCCTTACTTAAAAATACCACCTAATGAGTGAGCATGCTGATGATCAAGCATTTCCACATGGTCCAAGAAACCCAGGCCAGCCAACAGATCTCTGACAAGCTTAAAAGAAAGGTTACATGTTATTTTTTTAAATTAATATTTTCTTTATACCATTTCTTGTATGCTTTTTCTATTTTCCCAACTCTTTCCCACCTTATTACCCCCTAACAATAGGACATTTAAAAAAAAAAAGCCAAAACAAATACAAAATGAAACAAAGAGTTCACAGAAATACAATGGAGTTAGCTTTATGTTGGCCAAGTGCTCCTGAGCAGGGCATGTGTCCGGAAGTGTGTCTCATACTCAATGAGGCCTCACTGGACACATTTCTAGTTACAGATTATAACTTGAAACATTACTGAAAAGGTGGTAGATTACAGCTACTAATAGATTTATGGGCAAACACCTGCAAAGTCAACATCAACTAAGGTCAGCAGGACATCGCCTCAGCTTCAGGTTAATCCGCGTGAGTCTCGGCCTCCATGGAAATTTCAGTCAGGGATGACAACCCAGGACACCTGTCCCCTCTCGGGCCTGACCTCAGATGTCCTGTCAGTCTCTGGTCTTCTTGAATGATGTTTCAGGACCGATTAGAGCTCCTCCGTACAGTGCCTCATCCTCCTCACGGCGGCGGCACTGTTTGCGGACAGCCGATCAAAGTCCTGGAGGTGGAAACGGGCTGCCAGCTGATTGACCATTTTCTTCAGGGTCAGAAACGCTGAGATGACTTGGAAAGTGAGGAAGACAGTGAAGACGATGTGCACTGCCTTTTCCAAGGGCAGGTTCCTTAGGCCTTCGTTAAGGAGCAAGAAGAGGATTAAAGGCAGCTGCAGGAGAAGGCTCAACAGCCAGAAGCCGGCCAGCTCCGGGACCTGCAGGGACAGACAGAAGGCTGTGAGGTCAGTAAGCGCGAGCTTTGTTTTTGTGTTACATACAGACCGGCGCTTAGTGGTACAGCAGGGACTTCACGCGTAATTCAGGAGTAGGCCACAGTCCCGGTCCTCAGAGAGCTGTCGCCATGAGAAAGCCAATTCGATGTGACACAACTCACATTGGAAAAGGCCGGACGGGCGGAGTGCAGTGCTGAATGGTACCGCCTAAGTGCCGCAGAGTCAAGTGAAAGGGAGGCTTGTAGGGTGTTCATATGGGAGCTATGCCACCCGGAAGCTCCCGAACAGCCGGGAATCAACACTCCCACCTCGGCTTAAGACACGGCAAGGACAACAAGATGTGGGGGGTGGGGCCTATTATTATGAAGGCGGGGCAAACCACAGAACTGTTTAAACACTTTAGAGACTGTAAATCCTCTGCCAAGATGATTCAGAAAGCACAGACCTGGCATTGGACACGAATTTAAATTTTTTCTTAAGGCTCCAAACAGGAATTATATTGACCTTTTTTTTTTACAACTCCATCATCCCTCCCTCCCTCCCTCCACCCACCCAATGCACTGTGATCATGTCCCCCCATACACACTACCCTGCCTTGTCTCTTGCCCTCTCCTGCGGTCTCTCCTCTACTGTTGACCAACTATTTTCTAGACTGTGAAGAAGTTCCCAATCAGTAAGAGTCGATTATGTTTAGACAGTAATTTATAGGAGTCATTCACTTCATCTCAGTAAACACATCATGATTATTTTCCTCATCTAGTTTATGGGGAAAGCGGAGCTCCACAGATAAGCAGTGACAGAAGTCTTCAAATGGGAGCTGGCCCGTAATCCAGGCGATGCCACCTCCACACCAGCCAGTGCTTTATTTGCATGAAAACCTTGACTCTGTTTAGCATAGCCCTGAAGGGAAGGGAGGCGCCCACCTTCTCCTGCAGGTTCCCCAGGCAGCCCAGGTACAGCCGGATGGCTTCAATCAAGGTTACGAGGATGACAACAGTGATCACGATGAATTTGTAGTAATCGGGCAAGACCGGATACTAGAAAGAAAAGGCAAAGCATGCTTGTGACATCGTTCCTCCAGTAACATGTACCGGGGGTACAAGAGGGTTTGGAGACCCTGCCCTGGGAATGTGAAGAAGTCAGAGAAGGGCAGGGGGGTGAAGGAGACTCACCTTCGTGTGAAGCATCGTAACGCAGCTCACCCACCACAGTGGGAAAAAGTAAGAGTTGAAATAAAGTGACATCTGTAGTGGCAGGCTGGAGACCATTTCATTATCTGCAGAGAGGAGGATGGCAGCAGTGTTGACCCTGCCTGCTGCCCTGAGAGCCCTTAGGGTCCCGAGCATCAATGCTGGTTCAACAGGACTCCAAATTTTAGGCCTTTTTATACTCATTAACAGTATAAGGTATGTTCACCCGAATGACTACCTCTAACTTCAAACATTAGTTACCTGTGGATATATTTCATATTCTTCTTCTTCTTCTTTTTTTTTTTTTTTTTTTTTTGTCTCTACAGTCTGCAACAGTTTTGCAAACTGGTGGTTTGGATTCAATATGGACTATGAAGCTGGACACAGTGGCACACGCCTTTAGTCACAGCACTTGGGAGACAGGGGATCTCTGTGAGCATGAGACCAGCCCTGTCACATAGTAAGAAAAGAGAAAGAAAAGAGAAAAGAGAAAAGAACTACCATCCAGCACGATAGTGCACTCTTGTGATCTGCACACCAAGAGATCGAGGCAGGAAAATAGTAAGTTTGAGGCCAGTCAGAGCTACATATATGATCTTGTCTCAAAAAAAAAAAAAAAAAAACAACAAAAAACAAAAAACCTCCCCTCAAACCAAAACCAAACCAAACAAACAAACAAAAGGAACGTGAATATGAAATTCTTTTGAACAGACAATTATCATTGCCTCTTTTGTAGGGTCTCTATAAATAGCTATAAAGTGAAGGAACAAAAATGAATCTCTTATAGGTTAGCTCTTTTATAATAATTAATCTAAAAAATTCTTCTTTTAGCAAACCCTAGTCCTAAACACTTCGTAATGCGCAACCTCGTCCCATTCTCCTGTACCCCCCTGCCTGCATGCCCCAGCCCAGCAGAGACCCCCCCTCCAGGTGCTCATTGCTCTGAACTGCGTGTTAGAAGTGCTGGTTAGGGCTGTTCTTGCAGAAGACTGCGTTCAGATCCCAGCACCTACACAGTGGCTCGTAACCACTGTAACTCCCTTTCCAGGAGATCGAGTGCCCTCTTCTGGCCTCTGTGAGCACCAGGCATGCACGTAGTACACATACACACATGCAGGGACACATACTTACACACAAAAGAAAAAAAGTTAAAAAAAACGGAAAAAAAAAAAAGAAAAAAAGAAAGAAAAAAGAAAATAAAAAAGTGCTGGCAAATAATAATATTCACTTCATTAAGATACAGTATGGTGCACTGAAGAGACCATGACCTTTAGAAGCTGTGGCGATGGCCCCCATAGGCTCCTAGGGAATGATGTCATTAGAAGGTGTGGCCTTGTTGGGGGTGGGCTTTGGGGTTTCAGAGAGTCAAGCCAGGGCCAGTGTTGCACTCTTTCTTCCTGCTGCCCGCTAATCTGAGGTAGAGTTTCCAGCTACCTCTCTAGCACCATGTCTGCCTGCGCAGTGCCAAGCTTCCCACCATGAAGATAAGAGGGCTGAACCCCTGAACCTGTAAGCCAGCCCCAGATCAATGCTGTGGTCATCGTGTCTCTTCACAGCAACAGAAACCCTCACTATGGCCGAAGCCAAGAGCTCTCGGGTGCCAGTGCTGGGATACGTTATTGCATCTTTCCGAGTACTCGGTTAATCATCTCTGGAGTGATAAAGCCCCCCAGGCTGCTTGTGTGGGCTGGGTCACTCTTACCAGTGTGCCTGTCACACTTAATGCATACATCAAGCAGTGCCATCTCCTTTTCTTACTTGTGGACACTCAGTCTCAGTGTAAGCACAGATTTATACTTCATTTCCTATTTAGAATCTTGCTGGATACACTTTGAATAGCAAGCATGCACAAGCAGACAGAACACATTCTCAAAAGCACACTGTCATACATGTAGTCATTTGTGACACACAAGTTCCCATTATCCGATGCATTACCCAACATCTTTTGCTTTTGTAAAAGGAAAAAAACTCCCTCAACAAGAACTTAATTTTAAAACTTGAGCCCTAAAAAAATACATTATAAATTTAATTACATCCTTATTTTAAGTTGGTTGTTCCAAATATAAGAATTTAAAAAGATACTCACATAAATTACTTTGAAATCTTTTTTGTTTCCTCTGCATAGCTTATAAAAAAGATTATTTATTATGTGTAGTGTTCTGCCTGCATGTATACCTGCAGGCCAGAAGAGGGCACCAGATCTCATTATAGATGGTTGTGAGCCACCATGTGGTTGCTGGGAATTGAACTCAGGACCTTTGGAAGGGGTCCTGCCTTTGCCTCCCAGAGTGCTGGGATTACAGGTGTGCACTACCACCACCACCACCGCTTGGCTAGGAATGAATATTTAAAATCTGTTACTTCTGAAGCAAACTGACTAGGGTTTATTTTATTTTATTCTATTATAATAGTACAATTCTTGATCAGTTGTGGGTGTGACGGTGCTATAAACTTCTTAAGAGTCTACGTACTTTCAGATTCAGGAAATAATTACACATTGCCTAAGCTGATACTTTTAGAACCTTTAAAACTGGAACTGAAGTCTAAATTTTGCAGAGCCTGAGGCAGGAGTATTTCAAGTTCAAAGCCGGTCTGGGCTGCATAGCAAGTTTCAGGACAACCCAGGCATTTCTCGATTGCACTGTAACATAACACATTTTGTTGTTTGTTTCAAAAGTTATGGGCAGAGTGACTGCTTAGCATGCCAGAGTTTTTATTTTATATACTGCCGTGTTTATACTTCAATACATCAAAATTATGCAATTGAAAAATCAGGCCAAAATGTAAATGAACCACGAGGCGCAAGGTGTGGACTCACTACATTTTACTAAAGCTCCAGTTGAGTTCTGTAATGACATAAAATAAAAGCATTATCTAATTGGTTACATGAAGTTTACTGACCAATTAGTACCTGTCTTGGCAGAGAGTGAACTTAAGAGCTTTTCTAACGTTTGAATGGTTGGGAGGAAAATCTTTTGTGACACATACAAATGATATGAACTTCTAGTTTCAGTGTCTTTCGGGAGTTCTATTGGTACTGATGCTATTACTACTACCTGAACTGCCCCTGAGGCTCTGCAGCCTACACAACCACAGAAAAAAATGTAAAAAAAAAATTACTTCATCTTTAACTACCCTCTGATCCCAGAGACCATATTTTATCGCACAGCACACTGTAGGAAAAGACGGAACAGGCAGAGGAAGGGCATGCTAGTTTGCGGCCGCAGTCTGGTGGATAGTGGCTTTAAAAAGACTCATCTAATGGGGAAGGGAAAAAACAAAACAAAACAAAACAAAACCCCCCACAACTTCCTCCCCTCTTTGCTATACCCTGGTGGCACGCTGGCTGGCTGGGTACGCGCCCCATCTGCCAGGAGGGGTTCTGACCCAGCAAAGCTTTCGCGCGGGGCGGACGTCGGGAAGGCGCAGCTGTTGAGGCTCTTCCCCCATCTTGGCCTGGAAGGCTGTCGCGCGGGGAACGCAGCGGAGGCCAGTGTCGGGGAGAAGGCGTTCCTACTCTACATCCCTACCCGCTCTCCCGGCGACAGCGCCACCGTGGCCGCCGCAGGGCCGCAGCCTCCTTCACCGGGACGCTGCCCTGGCGGAAGCCGAGGCCGCCATTTTTCACCCGGGCACGGCCTGCGCGGCTGCCCGCGCCCTCGGCACTCACCAGTCGCCTCGCTGGACTCCGGCCCCGTGCGGATGGAGTCGCCGAACATCGTGAGGCTCAAGTTGCTCAAGCGCTGACGAACAGGGTCCGGCAGCTCCATGCCTGGCCTGGAGGCTCCCCCACACCTCGGCTTGTCGGCTTGTCGGCTTGTGGGCGCAGCGGCGACGCGACGCGGTTCCCCCGGCAACCAGGCTGTGCCAGCCGCTGGGGACCAGGGGCCTGGGCAGCCGGGCTGGCTCCAGAATCCAACTGTCTTCTTCCCCTTGGCCGGGAGAGCAGATCAACTGGGCCCGCAGCAGACCGTGGCCTAGAGCTGCTGAAAATGGCAGGCTCTTTAGTCTTGCTTTTAAGCCGCCCTGTCTTAAAATGATCCCAAATAATAAGCCGTTCGGTCCTGGGCTGAGCCACAAGGAGCTCTCAACCCGTGGCAGTTTATCTAGAGGGAAATCTTAAAGAATTTCCTTAAAGAATCTTAGCGAATGCCCTTGACCCAGTAGATTCTTTTCCATGGATATATAAAATCTGGAGTAAGGCTAGGGTGGATGAACCAAGTGTTCCTGCTTCAGAAGAGAATAACACAAGGTACCCAGAGCAGTTATTTCTGGAATAAGGGTGGTTTTAAAACGTCAAAAACAAAACAAAACAAAACAAAACAAAACAAAAAAACAGCGTTTTGTCAGGCAAGGTGGTGCACACCCTGTAATCCCAGCACTCGGGAGGCAGAGGCAGGAGGATCTCTGAGTTCGAGGCCAGCCTGGTCTATAAAGCAAGCCCAGGACAGCCAAGGCTACACAGAGAAACACTGTCTCAAAACAACAAAGCCCAGCCTTTTCCTGCTTTCTCTAAAGTGTGTATCATTTTTAGCACCGAGGAGGCAGACACAGTAGGAACAACTGCCTAGTTTGATGTCGGCCAGGGCTACATTGCAAAAGCCTTACTCCAAACCCAAAAAACAAAAACGTTGAGCATACTAGACTTATAAAGGAGAGGAAAGCAGGACCTGGTGTATTAGGACTCAGGTCACCGAGTCTTCCCAGCAGCCCCAGGAGCCGCTCTTTCAGTGGCCAGCGGAGCAGTGGCCTATCTCGTACTCACAGCAGGCTGATTGCACAGTAGAGGTTTAAAAAGAAACCTCACTTTTCACCATCCACATTTTTAATGGATTTTCTTCCTATTTAATGATCTACCAACAAGCTTCTCTAGTGTTGATGAGCACCCGTGTGTTTTCTACTTCGGAGCAGGCATGACTGGGGCCACTCTTGGTGAAAATGCCTGTTGGTGAACTTACACGTTTATGTTGAGTGTGTACTAGGGATGGAAGCGCAGGGTCAAAGGTTCTGTCCCCACTTTTCCAACAGATTTTTACCAAATCTGCCAGCCTCCTGCTGCCTGTGAACATCCCTGTCACCCGCTGTGCTTTACCAACACTTATATTCCATTCTTCCCTTTTAATCCTCTGGTAAACCGTGGGCCTGGGGATGTCGCAACAGCTGTCAGCCCTTGTTATCTTGCAGAGGACCCAGGTTCGGTTCCTGTTGCCCACGTGGCGTCTCACAGCCAGCTGTAACTCTGTCAGATATCTTTTCTGACCTCCGAGGGCACCAAGCAGACGTGCAGTGCACAAACAGAAATTCAGACTAAATACATATAAAAGTAGTAAGTAAAAAAATTAAAAGCATGACAATTTGTGTATTTTTACAATTGCCATCATAAAACACAGTTCTCATTCCAAAGGGAGTGATAAAGAATTTATTCTGAGGTAAATATGAATACCTATAGCCTGGGAACACAAACTCTATTGGTCCCAATGATATGTTCCATTATCCAAGTGACAATGTGAATTAGTATTATCAGAGAATGCAAGATAGTCATAAACCGATGCATTTACTAAATACATTAGTGGGTATGTCAGGTAGGTAGGTTACAGCAAACAGGGACATTCTGCCACAGGTCTCAAATGCTGCATAACGACATTGTTAGTGCTTGGATGGTGGATGGGTGAAAGCCCACAGATGGCTAAACCAACATATTCCAAAGGCATCAGATACAAGTGGTAAATGGACATGGCGGAGGTGGGGTGGGGTGGGGTGAGGGGGAGCACAGGGATGGGGGACGGATGACAAAGGATACTAGAGCGAGCCCAAGGTAATTTTGGCTTTTGATCTGCAGCCAACTACAATCACAGAAACTCAGGGTCTTACAAAGGTGTGGCTTTTCCCAGGAGCCTCAGGTCACATAATCAAAAGGAAAATTTACATATATGAATGTCAAGAAGAAGAAATGGAAGGAAATGGTGTTTTAGTTAGGTTTTAAAGGTACTTTAAAAAATGTTTATCAAGACACTTAGGGCAGTGAGACACAGGGAGGTGTGGTTTCTCTGATCAAAGTCCACAGATACATTCTGGTCAGGGATGGCTGAGAGAAGCTGGTTAGCTTTTACTTCGGTTGAAGATGGCGCTCAGGACCCGGCTTCTTCAGGGTGGCTCTGAGGCCCTCCCTAAGGCTGCTTAACTCCTCTGTGACAGAATCTGCCGCCTGCTTTAGTCACGGGACTGGTCTGTCACTCTAACCTGCCACTCTTTGGAGCCTTCGTCTTAAAGATGTTTGGTTTAGAGACCGATGGAGAACTACTGAATGAATAAAGAGAAACAAAGGTCCAATCACTTTCCCCACAGCGTCCCATCCCCAGTTCAAAGATGTAGCCAGATCCTATGTACATTCATCTTGTAGAACAGACAACCCACGAATTAAAACCAGGTAAAGATTAGCCATTAAAAATAAACCGTGAATACGAAAGAATCACTTTTTATCCCTTAAGTAAACCAAGATTTTTACGGAGGAGACAGTAAGCTCAAAGCCGGATGGATGTTGGTTTAGATTGGATTGTACGTGGGACAGCCCCGTAGGGATAAGCAATTAACGACGGTGGAAATAGCTTCTCAGGCCTCTTCTTTCCTCCAACTCTTCCCCATCAACTGTCAACTGTCAACTGTCAACCATCAACTGTCAACTCCCGGCTCCTCCCCCTCTCCAGGAAGTCCCGCCTTCCACCTACTTTCCTCAGCTTATTGGCTAAACAGAACTTTATTGACAGTTGTTCCATCCACTCAAGACATTCCTCCACATGCTTGCCTGGTGATGCCCTTAGAGGCCAGAAGAGGGTGCTAACCCCTTGGAATTGGATCTATGTTGGTTGTGAGCTACCGTGTGGATGCTGGGAGTCAAACCTAAGTTCACAGGTGGTGCAGCCAGTGCTCATAGCTACTGAGCCATCTTCCGGTACCGGTATCTGTTTGGACTGTGTCTGCACTCTTCTTTCTGATCTGTCAAGGTAAACGGAGCTGCTGCCTCATGCTCCTGTTGTCATAGACTGACCTGCTTCGACCCTCGTGCCCACTCAGTGTGAGCAGACTGGAGGAAATAAGCCTTCCCGCACTTAACAGTCATTTCTGTAAGATACTGGGTCACAGTGATGAAAAAAGTAACTAATACTTAGGGCAAGGAGGGTGTGTGTGTGTGTGTGTGTGTGTGTGTGTGTGTGTGTGTGTGTGTG
>OU015747.1:50967480-50987597 GCA_907169655.1 Acomys percivali | reverse complement strand
GAACGTGCATTTTCATGCTTATAAGGCAAGCACTGTACTGACTGAGTTATCTTTCCAGCCCTAGGGTTTTGGGGTGTGTGTGTGTGTGTGTGTGTGTGTGTGTGTGTGTGTGTGTGTGTGTATTTAATACAAATATCTTGATCTGCATTGTACATCTTGTGTTTTGATATATTTTGAGTTTTTGGAAAAATTCCCAAATTCAAATACTGCTTCTTCCTCTTTGCTCTGTTTTTCAATTTTCTTTTTGGAACTCTCCTGTTATATTTAAAATTAAACATTTTGCTGCATTAAATATGTCTCTTAAACTTTAAGAATGTATTTTCTATCTCTTTTTCTCCATCCAGGCATGGGCAGACCATATGCCCAGACCGCTCCTGTCACTCTACTGTACTCAGCGTTTCATTCGAGGTGAAAGCCCCCGCCCACGCTCCTCTAGTGAGGGAAGCAGTTGGGTTGTCTTTGTGTGGAGGAAGTCCAGTTTTCTGTGATTTGGAGCAGGAAAATGTGGGAGGACTGTCCAGCCAGTAACAAAGGGAGTGCAGCAAAGTCCAAAGCAGAAGCAGGTACCCAGGCGGCAGCGAGAGACGGAGCACCGCTGTCCTCCGCCTGGGTTCCTGCAGCTGCTCAGTGCCGACACAGGGTTATGACCCTCTGGAAAACGCGGTATTTATAACCAAAATGGGCTCATCCACCCAGAGAGTGTGCCTGAGCTTCAGAAAAGTGTTTCACTAAGTTATGTAAGTCTGTGGGCGTGGGCGAGTAGCCATCTCTCAATGTGATAGAGCCAGGCCAGGAATCACACGTGGAGGATGCTCTGGGTACCCTGATGAGGTGCTCCTTTGTCAGGGAGCGGCTCGTTTTAAAAGTAAAGTTCTCTCCTTAGCCTTGTTCTCTTTAACACTTTTATTATAAATTTTATGGAAAGTTACATTTACTTACCAAATTCACAGAAGAAAAAATTACTGTTTAACTGTGTCCTGTAAGATGTTAAGTCCAGCAAGGTAATATTTACAAGACAACTTGATATAAAAATAGTATATTCTCATTGTTAAATATTTAATAATCATAACAAAATTGATTTCTTTTCCAAAGTTTAGTTTTGCAAAAGTGTAATCATAATAAGTGTTTTAGAATATATTAAATATTATTCTTAAAAATATTAAGTATTATTTTACAATTTTGTTTTAATTGACATAATTTATTTGGGAACTCTAGCAAGATCATGCTACAGTATTGTTTTCTAATTTTTTTTTTTTTTTGCTTAGAAATCATAAATACTTTCCCAAACCAAACATTATTCTCTCAATTATTAGTAGATATTATGATTTTCAATTTCTCAGCCAAATTTTATAAGCATAAATTAGAATCTTGCTTTATCATAATTTCCTGTAAATGCTGGTGAAACTAAACAGTTTTTTCATATGTATATTGGAGTTTTGGGTTTTTGTCTTGGAAAAAAATCTGTATTTGACTTTTCTTTTTCCAGGTAGGGTGTGGATCTAAATGTTTCTTAAGAACTTTCATATATTAAACACCTCAACCATTTTCTGAAATACAGGTTGCGAATATTTCTTCCAAGTTTGAAATTTGCTTTTGGTTACAGGATTTATTGGTTTGTTATATATCTGTATTTAATTTTATAGATTGGATTTTTCAATTATTTTGCCTTTCATGTCATACTTGATGATCACCTCCAATTATATAACTATTTACTTATGTCTTATATCAGAGAGAGTTAATACTTAATATAAATAGACTAAAAACCAGCTCACAGCTTCAGAATAGCAGTTAGTGAGCCTTCGCACAAGGGAGTTTGCTGTTGTGGCATCAGGGTACTCTGGTTAACCGATTAGGGTCACAGGCGTCAGTAATGAAACAAAGGGGCCAGAAGCAGGGAGCCAGCTCTACACCACCCAGAAAACCTCGAGCTCCACAGCATGTTTGATTCAATGTGTTCGTTACTGTTTATTTTGTAGCCTAATTGCTGTTGAACAATTATCAGGGCAAGTTTGCCTAATGAAAGTACCAATTTATCCTCAAGATAAAGCATCTATCATGAGTCCCTCTCCCCCCAAGCATAAGAAACACAGTACTGCTGGGCAGGGTGGTGCACGCCTTTAACCCCAGCATTCGGGAGGCAGAGGCAGGCAGATCTCTGTGAGTTTGAGGCCAGCCTGGTCTACAGAGTGAGTCCAGGATAGCCAGGACTGTTAGATAGAGAAACCCTGTCTCGAAAAACAAAAACAAAACAAAATAAAACAAAAACAAAAACAAAAAAGAAAGAAAGAAAGAAAGAAAGAAAGAAAGAAAGAAACAGCACCAGCAGCACTGGCAGCTTGTCTCTGTTTATACAGCAACGAAGGTAGCTAGAGCGTCTGCTGTGAGTGAATTCCATAGGCATTCCATCTTATACCCTGTGGGTCTAAGCCACATGTCTATTTCCAATAAGGATATCTGCCACTGGGCTCTGCAACAGGCAAATAAAGAAAAAGAGCTAAAAGATGTGAAGGTGGGAAATAAAGTCTAGGAAGGGTAACTACTCCCTATCAGGATTTCACTGGGGCCTTCATTCTGCCAAGTGCCAGGGGATTTATTTCAGGGGTTGTGCACACTACTTTTTAGGAATGTTGTAGAAGTAAACTGAGAGAGCGTGTGGAGAACAGTTGATTGGTAGCAAGGGTACTTTGCAAACATGACATCTCAGGAAATGTTTTGGAGACAGTTGACCATGGAGAAACAAGGCGGAGGCGGGGAGAGCCAAGTTAGCCTGTTTGGTCTGGTTTAGAACTGTGGCGTGGGTCAGGGCTTAGCCCTAGCCTCATCATCCTCAGGGGCTGGAAAGTACAACCAGGGTCAACAGAAGGAGGCAAGAAGAGGACAATGAACTTCTGCAGGACGTTTACGAATCAGTGTGATTGCAACAAACATGTTTAAAGAGGTAGCAAGTTTGTTGTCACTGGAGGCATTCAACCAAAGGTTGAGCATACGTGCGGCCAACTCTGTTGGGCTCCCCAAGCCTGGAAGAATAAAACACTCATGTTTTGAGTACTCAGTCTGTGCATCCACCAAGGCACTGAGTCACAGCCAGGAGAAGTATTCTGTTTCGTTCTCATTTAGCAAGTCAAAAAGCAGGCTAGAGAGACTGAGAGACTGCCTGTTACCACACAGGTGCTAAGTAGAAACATCCAAGTTCAGGCTCAAGTGGTCTGGTTCTAGCGTGCTGACGCTTAGCCAGCGGATTGAGTAACCGTTAGAGTTTCCTCTAGCTCTGAGACTGTCCGGAGGGGTCAGGACCGAAGGGATTTGCATCATCACCCATTCTGCCGCAGTTTGGCGGCTCTTCGACAATCTACTCATTAATTTACCAACAAAAGCTACTGAAAAAATCTACCTGTCATTTCAAACCAGAAAGGCGTTGACTATTCACACATCTAGTAAGGTACAAACAAGTTGGTAGACAGTGGCAGAGATCCCAGCCAGACATTGGCGGTGAGACTAAGCCTATGAATGCCAGGTGCACTGTGTCTTATAAAACAAGTGGCAGCACTTATGAAGCATCGTGCTTGTGTTGTTGTTGTTGTTGTTGTTGTTGTTTTTCTCCTAAGCAGAACAAGCAGTTGATGTTGGGCCATTTTAATACCATATTGTAGGAAAGTATTTGCTTTAGCAGTTTGCATTTACACCCCTGAGTGACAAATTATTTCATAGTAGTCACAGGGCGTGCCTAAAACCCACAGCTGTGTGCATATGGTATATTGTACATGTATTTCCTTTCAATATAAAAATTAGATGAAACACACAGGAAAGTAATGTGTATGCAAGAGATAAGTACAGAGATTGGACCTGTAAAATCTGCAGCTATGTGCATATGTATATTGTGCATCTATTTCCTTTTAAATATGAAAACTAGATGAAATATACATAGAAGTAATGTGTGTGCAAGAGATAAGTACAGAGATCGGGCATATGCTTTTGTTATGAGGAAGGAAGACACACAGCCTGAGAGTTTAGCAAATTACAAATGCCAAGGAAGAAAGTAATGTGTCTGTGTTTGAAAAGACCATGCTATTTACTTGACAAGCTGTGCCAGGACGAAGCTACAGCTGTGGCCTTGCTTTAGATCATTTAAACAGGCTTTTCTTGATGTCACTGACACTTGGGTCACATCCACTGAGCATTGCCATCAGTAAATAATAATTACCATATGTGAGAAGCTAGCGTGCAAGTAGGGCCTGTGTTAGCACTACACAATCTATCAACACTGTCAGTCTTACTGGAAGAAAAATAGAAGGAAAACCCTGTATATTATAACTTAAAATCACAGCATCATATGCAAAGACAAGCTTGCATTTGTGTGTGTATTAGGAAATATGGGCTTTGCGATCTTTTAAATATTTCTCTATCCTTCACGTTTGGATACATATTCGATTCTTTATATTCTACCGTCTGGAAACATGGGGCAGAAGAGTCTGCACTTAGCTTAATCGTCCCTATCTCCTAGCTGTGTTGTGTGGCTGAGATGGCAGGCACAGTTGCTACCGTACAAATGGAAGGAAGCCATGAATGCAAAGACACTATGTCATCATGGTATGTCACAGCAAAGTCAGATCCAGCGACCTAGTTCTTCTAGCCTGATGTTTGTTGGGAAATTAAAAGACGTATAAACCATCTGTAAGTACAGTCATCCTTCAAGTCCATGGGTTCCATGGTGTCGTGATCAGGCAGAAGTGATTGAAAGTGTGCAGGATAATGTGTAGCGGTTATAGGCAGCTACTGGGACATTTTGAGGAAGGGGCTTGAGTATTCTTGGGTTTTGATGCTGCCCTAAAACCAGTCTCCTGTGGTTAGCTACTGGTGCCTACAACAACAAGATAAGCACTGAAATGAATCACCAATGGGATCAAGGGAACATTTCACTTACCTATTTTTAAACCTTTCCTTATTTTAGTTTTTATGCTATATTGCGAGCCTGAATAACCGTTTTGTTTGTCCTCTATTTGCTAATGTGACCAAAATAGCTGAGACAATAACTTCAAGGGAAGATGTATTTATTTTGACTCTTGATTTCAGGAATTTCATTTCATCACGGCAGGGAAATGACAGCCGAAGAGCACAGCTTACGTTACGGTGGTCATAATGTAGAGAGAACGCCTGTTAGTTACTTTTCTGCTGTTGTGATAAAATATCATGACCAAAACAACTTGCAAAAGAAGGTGTTTGGTGTTTATTTTAATTTTTTCAGAACATTAGATTCCATGCAAGGGCATGGCGAGAGGTATAGCTGAGAGTGCACATTTAAAAAAAAAGATTTATCTATTTATTATTCTGCATACAGTGCTCTGCCTGCATGTACACCTGCACGCCAGAAGAGGGCATCAGATCACATTATAGATGGTAGCTCACATCTTGATCCACAGAAGGAGGCAGAGAGAGGCAGACAATGGGAATGGCCACACCTCCTCCAACAAGGCCACACCTCCTCCAACAAGGCCACACCTCCTCCAACAAGGCCACGCCCCCTCCAACAAGGCCACGCCTCCTCCAACAAGGCCACGCCTCCCAAATATATAACCAACTGGTGACCAATTATTTCAACATATGAGCCAATAGAGTTTAAATCTCATTTAAACTACCACAGTGGCCTTTCTTCTTAACTCCCTTTGATTCCTTCCTGGCCCTCAGGTTATGGGATGGTGCCAGCCATGTTCAGAAACAGTCTTACCCTCTTAGGTAATCCTATCTGGAAATGCCCACACAGCCGTAATCAGAAGGATCCATTTCATCTCCAAGGCACTTTTCAATCCATCACATTGATAAGCACAGCGAGCCATCTTAATCAGGGTTGTTCTGGTGAAACCCCCATGGTTATTACTGTTATCGCTAGAGGCAAATCGCATGGAGTCTATATTTGTTCGGGGATGTGGGGTTCTCTGTTGGTATCATGGCTGACATCTCTACATGGGAAAGGCATTAGCAAGAGGAAAGCGTAGCAGGTCTCCTTGATTATAATTTCACAGGAGACGTGAATGTTCTGACTGAAGACCTGAGGACGCAGGGAAATATCTTTATATTTATGTTTACATTTGAGGGCTTATAGACAACTATGTTGTCTGGTCAACAGGGGTGCAGTGTCACACTAACAGAGTGGGGAAACGCAGCAAGGCCTATCTGCTCAGATTCTTCTTGGTCTCTCTGTTCAGAACCTTCCCTGAAGTGGGAAGCCTTCTGAAATGCGAGTCATATGACGATCAGGTAAAGAGAGAGACCACAGAATTTCCTTATGGCCTCTGCCACACAGAGAGGTAGGAATGACTCAGTTGTAGGCCTCGTGCCTTACCTTGGGGGAAAGGGTTCTAGTTTGGGTCGTCTGCCTTAAGGGAGAGACATGTAAGTGACCAGGTGTTAGATTATCAATGGCAGCTGCAGAGAGCTGAAGACAGAAGGGGAGGCTCGGTCTGACCTTAGGTGGGATGTTTGTTCCCAGAGGGAGCATTTTTGTCAGCCACACGTGCATGCAGATGGCCAAAATGCCCATGGGGGAAGATGGGAGCTGGGAAGTGTAGTCTTTCAGCAGGAAACTCTCACTGTGGTTCCCTTGAGAGGAAGAAAAGGAGAAGGAGACAGAAAGACAAGAGAAGGCCAGAGAGGAAGGGCCCTGTTTGTGTTCAGAGACACGCTCTCTAGGCGTCTAATTTGGGATATTGCTTTTTGAGCTCCAACAGCAAAGAAAAAGGAAGGGACTACAGCTGTGGGTGTGTTTGAAATGTCGTATTTAGTTACCTAGTTAATGAAATAATGAACACATTTGTATGTAATAGGTTCTCCGGCCAATGAAATGAGCTGATTCAAACGGAATTCAAAGTAAAAAGCAGGTTTATTTGGGAACAGCTCCCAGGCAAGTTCATGGGTCCCAAAGAATGGGGGAGGGGCAGCGGGTAGTTGGGGGAAAAGGCATGGGGGGATGGGAGGTGGGGGCAGAGAGAGAAAAGAGAGAGCCTACACTTGCAGGGAGAGAGAAATGCAGAGAGAGAAAGAGGAGAGAGAGAGAGAGAGAGAGAGAGAGAGAGAGAGAGAGAGAGATAGATAGACAGACAGACAGACAGACAGACAGAGACAGGAGAAAGCCCTGGTCTAGGTAGAGCCTGAGGGATGCTGGGAGAACCTGGTGGCCAGATCTGCTTTGATACATTAGTGAAATAGGCATCTCAACCACTTGTCCCAGGTCTGAAACTCAACAATACACACTTCCCATCACCATTATATGTAAATATGGAATAAGAAAGGACTTGGTGATTGTTTTAAGTTGTGATTTCTCAGAGCCTCTTTGGCACAAGGCCATACTGGAGTAGTCAGGGCAGCCAAGCCTGGACGGAACTTCTGAAGCCTCTCCCTGCCTGCAAGCTTCTCTCAGGTCACCCAAGGCGCTGGGGGTGGGGCTGGGCATGGCTGGGTAGGGGTGCGGTGGAGGTCCTGTGATCTCTTGATTTCTCAAGACGTAACTAAAATTTCAAATTGCTTGGTTGTAGCAAGACAGTTGGGTTTTACTTTCTTTTCTAGGTGAAAAGCATGTTGGTCCTTTAAGGGCTTTGAGAAGGACGGACTTATTTAAAAGTTGTCACTTGGGGTGGAAAACTGGCTCAAATTTGAATGATGCAGTGCTCTTCTATGCTTTCAGAGATATTTGCCAGACTTTTTGAGGTCTGAAAACTCCAAAGCAAAGAGATGTCCTTCCCCCAGGAGCAGGCAGAGATTCCAACAGCATCCCACAGAAGCACTACAGAGAGAGGGAGGCTGAGGAAGGACAGGTTTTCTGGTCATGGAGTGGACCATTTGCTCTGTTCTACTCACCAGAATGCCTCTTTAATTCAGTCTGTGGCTTTAAGCATCTTCAGGCTTTGACTGCACAGAGCTGCTGGGCAAATCACCTGTGTTGTTTGGTTCTTTGTACGTATTTTTATAGATTTGGATTATAATAATTCCTCCCATTCATATGAGGTTTTCTCATTTTTACAGCACCTTGTGCTTTTAATCCTCACAATAAACACGGGTATGGAGGGTCCAGATGGCTCCTTAGCTCACACAGTGACTTGACACCTCTGCTTTTATGACTTTAATTATAAAACTGACTATCCTGGTGTTGGCCAAATCCTACCCTAGGGCCTGACTGCCTGACTCTCAGAGGTGATGGGGAAAAGAAAGAGCGCCTTTGATGTCAGTTCTGGGAGTAAGAAGAAAAACTTTAGGTTCTTGGATGCACATGAAAGTAAAGCGAACCCACATACCCTCTGCCCTGGAACACCCTGGACAGGGCTGCTGTGCATCCCTGTTGGAAGCTGTGCTGTTGACGGCAAAGGAAGGCTTTCTTTCAAGCAGAACCGTGGGATCATTTTGGGAAGATAGCTGGCAAGATAGAGATGCCTTGGGAAAGAAGCCGTAAGAACCAATAGAATTTCATCGAGTGATTTGCCTTCAAAATAATCTGTCTGCTGAAAACAAAGCACACTGTGTACTATCGGTGTAAAACGGAGCACACTGTGTGCTATGGCTATGCAACATTAGCAAAAGCAAGAGGTGGGAAGAGGAGCGGGCTTATCAGGAGGAGGAGAAAAAGAATCCAGCTGTGGGATCGGGATTTGGGGTGGGGCTGGGGGCGGGGTGTGAGTGGCGGCAGAGCCCACGCAAAATCCTGAGAATCAGACTCCAGAGGCCAGACCCAAGGTGCCAATCTCGCGTTGTTGCGCAGTGTATAAGCCTTTATAGGACTGAAGGTCCAGTCAGACCATCCCAAGGCTAGCCTCAAGCACGATAGCAATCAATCAAGTTGACGTAGCTATAAGGAAATATGGTCACGGCAGGAGACATCCATAGAGAAGAGGGAACCAGTCACATTCCTAGCCTCGGATTCATTTTGAGACTTCACTAGTGTGCTAGGTGTCCCTAGTAGATCAACACTGTGCAGTGGGTCAGGACCTTCGTGCAGTCTTAGGAGCCGCTGACGTGTCACTCACTGTTCTCTGGGCCCCCAAAAGGCTCATCCCGACATGGTCCACACCCAGCTATGGGGAAAACCAGCTTTCAGGGAGAGTTCTTTTTACTGTACATAAAAGTTTTTTTTTTGTTGTTTTTTTGGTTTTTTTACATCGATGGCCCTGCTCTTGATCATAGTTTGAAAATATTTAGAGCAAAGAAGCATTTTCTTGCTCCAGGCAGATTTATCAGGGGGAAAAAAAACCCTTTAATTAGAATTCCTTCGGATTGCCATTTTTACAAGCCTTAGCCAGTCCGTGAGGAATCACCCCCATCCCCTCCCAAGGGTCCCACACAACACCGGCCTTTTCTTTATGAACTTTGAAGATCATTGTGAAGACCTTTCCCCCCTGACAATCGAGCTGCATTTTGGTAGTATAAACTTTGCCTATAGGAACGTTATCTTCAATTTAGCTTTACAGGTAATAAAAGTTTAAATTATGGAGCTTGTAGCTAATGCAAGGAACGAGTTAGGTCCTGAATGTGAATGGTTTTAGTTCCAGTCCACAATCGAACGTAGACCCTAATGCAGCAGAGCAGCCCGCTGCTTGAACCAGGCAGCTGAGGTCACAGGATGCTGCTGACTTCAACACGCCCGTCTCTTCCTAACTTGAAAGCCGCGTGCTCGCTCAGGGCACTGAACCAGTGCTCTGATAACCCCGCGTGAATATCATGGCCGAATATCATGGCGACTCACGGACATTGATCGGTCGACATACCATATTGGCTATTGAGCTTTTATCGATGTTTAAGTACAGTTGGTGTCTGCAGATGAGGGCAGTTCAATGCAAGAGGAGCACACGGTTGTTTCCCCAAGGCTGCCTTTGAAAACAACGAGCCTGTGGAATCACTTCCATGAAAGGTGAGTCTTGTCCCCAGACTGCCCCCTAACGTGCTCGCCTCGAACCGAACCCACCTTTCCTGCGCGCCTAAGGAACTCCTCCTTGTCACTTTCTCCTCCCTTGCCCTCGCAACCTTTCTCTCCCTAGATGCCTTCTCTTCCCTTTATAATAGAGTTGGCAGAATAGTCCCCTAGTATAATCTCTCACTTCATAGTCAACCCGCTGTAACCTACCGTCAGCATCCGCTTCTCAGCATCCTTTTCCTCACCTTGACCTGCATTGCTAAATTGCCTTTTTTTCTTTTTTTTAAATCTTCTCAGCAACATCTGGCATAACGAATTATCCTCATCTCCACTCTCTCCTTCTGCCTTTGGGGGAAGGGGTGCTGAGGAACAATTTCTTAGGTGTTTTGTTTTGTTTGTTTGTGTGTGTGTGTGTGTGTCTAAAACCAAATTCTTTTCAGAAAAAGAAAAGCCTTGACTATAGTGGGTGAGGAGGAGTCAGCATGGAAGTGTTTGGCTCCCCATACAGGAAGTGTTGGGCATCCTTGGGCGCTTCTCCGGAGTTTATCCCATGGAAGTCTGGCCCCCAGTCTGAGTCACTTGTCTTCCAACACTCTCCCGTGGGAGCAGCTGCAGCTCTCAGTGTCTTCCCTGTCCCCTAGAAGAGAACCAGGGTCACTCAGGTTTCAGAGGACACTAGCTCTCAGTGGAAAAAAAAAAAAACCATGCCTTGCTAGCTGTCTGTAAAATCTCTTTAGCCAAACTTGGGGTTGGGTTTGGAGCATGGGATGGCTCGGGAGGCTTCCATCGTGGGCCACTCTGACTCAACTAGTACAGTTCAGATGCTGTAAATATTTCTTAGCCAGGACTGTTCAGGAACGATGTGATTGCTTGTTCAGTAATTGAAAACAATACTGTCCATGGTTGGTTGCATCCTTGCATGTGGAACCTACTAGATACAGTGGTTGTTAGTTTACTGTCCAACCAGTCCAGAGAAAAATCCTTCATGGAGTCTAAGCATGATGTAGAATGTGGTCATGTTCAGTGCACACTGCCAGCAGGGAGGATTTCAAAATTTATACATTCCCGAGATTTGTGTGTAAATGGTCACATGTAACTTGTGGATAATGGGTTCTTGTTTCAGAAAGACCTAGTCCCACAATGTGAGAATGCTCTAAAGTGTTATGAAACCAAAGGCAGACAGTCCCGATTGCGGAGTGTGGCATATAGTGAGTGCTCTTACAGGCAGAGCACACAGTAGCAAGACTGGTGGGTCCTCACACCCCACATCAGGAGGGTGCTCCGTAAGCTCAGCTAGGCTACAGCCAACCAGAGTGTACCTGGCCATTCTAAAAAACCATTAACATGCTTAGCTTTTAGTTAAGAAGTAAGTCTCCGTGCTGGCACACCATGGCCAGCTCACTTCCTTAACATTTGTTTTCCCTATAGGGGTTGGGATGTGTGCCAGGTAGCCTGGTATACAAAGTGGTGCTAACGACCAAGATGGAGGTAGTCATGTCAAGCGGGATGCCCAGGTTTGTACCTGTCTATGCACATCTGTGTCCATCAGGCTTATTCTGGTTTGCTTGAGCTAGCTAGGCCTTCTGGCGCATGATGAGCAACAGCTGTATTCCCAGCCACTCTTGTCTTTTTCCGGGGTAGAAAGGACATGTTTCCTGTGTGTCACATTGAGCATGATGTTCACTGTATGTTATGGTAGACATCCTTTAGCAGTTTAGGAAAATATCCTTCTAAGGTTGAGGTATTATGGGAACGGACGCTGAAGCTTAACATGTTTCTCATGTGTTGACATAATTTTATGTTTTCCTTCTTTAACATATTAATATATTTCATTAACAGATTTTCTAATATTAACCCATCTTTGAAGTTTTGCAGCATATATACCCTGACCGTGGGTTATTAAATTTTGTATACATTTGAACATTTGCTTTGCTAGTATCTTTTCTTCCGTTTTTTTTTTTTTTTTTTTCATTCGTGTTCATAAGTAAGATTGTCCTTCACCAGTGAACCAGCACTCTCTTCCAGATATGAGCTGGGAGTGTTCTCTTGGGTCTTTCCTTCCTTCTTTCTTTCTTTCTTTCTTTCTTTCTTTCTTTCTTTTTCTTTTTTGTCTTTCAGAATTATTTATCCTCAGAATTTCTGTTTTAAATAACCAGTAAAAGAGGAAATGTTGAGGGTAAAGAACTAAAGAGAACAGAGACTCCTGGATAAGGCGTTAGTGGGTAGGTTAGTCAGTGTCTGCTGTGGTGACAAAATGCCTGAGAGAGCAGCTCTAGGGAGGAGGGATGCACCGCGCCTCACGGTTCAGAGTTTTCTGTCCGTGGGCACCAGCCCCATTGGTCCTGGGACCATGTGGGATGGGGTGAGCCACCACGGTGGATAGCACATGATCAAGCCCATGACAGAATGAGCATGGGGCCCCCAAAAACTGTATCCTCCAAGGACATGCCCTGTCTCTGAAGAGTTCCTAACCATCCCTTCCTCTCCTCAAGATGCCATCAACTTACAAACTCATCAGCGGCTTATTCCATTGATGAAACCAGAGCTTTGTTATCCTGTCATTGCTCAGAAGCCTGTGTCAGCAGGCAGCCGAGCCCTTAACTCCAAGCCTTCTGTGGGACCCTTTGCATGCAAGGCACAGCTCCAGGGAAGATGGAGGGAATTCAAACACAGTCTGAGAAATAATAGATCCCATTAGACTAAAGTTTATTTATTAGTTTTAGAGGACCTCCTTTTCCTTTTCCTACCCTTCCTGTGGTGGTTTGAATAAGAACGGCCCCCATAGCCTCATATGTTTGAATCCTTCGTCACCATGGGGTGGCACTACTTGAGAAAGAATAGGAGGCCTTGTTGGAGTAGGTGTGGTCCGGTTGGAGGAAGTGTGTCACTGGGGGTGGGCTTTGAGGTTTCAAAAGCCCAAGTCAAGCTTAGTCTCTCTTGCTCTGCCTGCTGCCTTTGGGTCTTTCTGAGATTGGCTTAAATTAGAGATAATATGAATTATCTCTAGTTGCGTCCATTTTCCTACAAACAGCATAGCATCCTTCTTCTTTGTGGTGGAAGTAAAATTCCACTGCGCTTATGCATCACATTTCTCTATCCATTTTTTCTGTTGTTGGACACCTAGGCTAGTTCCCTAAGTTAGCTACTGTGAATGGTGCTGTAGTAAACACTGGTGTGCAAGTACCTCTGTGATGTCACTTGGAGTCCTCTGGGTAAACACTCAGGAGGGCTAGACGTATTTCTGTTATGCCCAGATCACCAGATTCCCAAAGACCACCAGGAGTCTGAAGCCGTATGCAAAAGCAAGGGGCCTTTATTGCTGCAGAGAAGTCCAGCATTCAGGGATCACCATTTAGACAAAATGGTGACCCGAGGTGAGCTGGAAGGCTCTTTTTAAAGGCATTCAGAGGAATTCCAAGGGAGATGTTGGTAACCTTTAACAGGATTAGAGTGTTCAAATGGAAAAGGCACTGGCAGACTGAAAAGGTACGGGGCAACCTTAGTCAGCGGTCACGGTCACATGTTAGTTGTAGGACAAAATATTTCCGGACCAGCAGTAAACTAACCTTAAGAAATCTTATCCTCTCTGGCCAGGTGCCTAGGCCCTCCCTGATTGGCCGCTGTTTTCTCTAACTGCTGAGCTCATTTCTGAGGAATGGGGGCTCAGGCCTGCTCCAAGCTAATAAGAAACTGAAGCCAGTCATGGGGCCAGCTAGACTTAGTTAACCAGGCCTCCTCACTTTGTGTGGAAGGTCTGACTTTAGTTTTTGGGAGCTCCATACAGATTTTTCACAGTGCTGAATGACTAGCTAGTGTGCTCTCCCACCAGCAGGGTATCAAGGTTCACCGCCCCCCATCCTCATCAGCATATCTTTTCTTAACGACTGCCGTTTTGCCTATCGTGGTTTTGATCTGCATTTTTCTGGTGGCTACTGGGGCTTAACCTTCTTTTCCTATGTTTGTTAGCCATGTGTATTTCATCTTTTGAGAACTATGTAACGAATCCATTAGTACACTTATTCACTGGGTTGTTTGATTTCTTGTTGTTTAGGTGTGGCTGGCCTTTGCTACTTTGTGGGTTCTTTTCCCACCCTTTATGACCCCTACCCCACTTCACCCCCTATCACTAGATAGGAGAGGAAGAAGGTGGGGAGAGAGAGAGAGAGAGAGAGAGAGAGAGAGAGAGAGAGAGAGAGAGAGAGAGAGAGAGATCCCTGAATCTAATTTCTTCTTGTTTTTTCTTTGAGCACAACCACTAACAAACTGCAGTCAATCCCTCTGAAGGACCGCCAACCCCACATACTGGGGCTCTAGCATTTATATACCCTCTGAACATTTCCAAGAATTCCAAACATCACCCAATTACAGAAAATATCTGCAGCTGGCAAAGCCACACCTCTGCTGGAGCATGCGGCAAATCACAGTTGCTGCAAACAGGCCAAAGGATTCCCGTATCCCCACATCTGGGATTAAAACAAAAACATATCCTTATAATATTTCTGTGCGTTTAAAGAGGCTGAAATCCCAGAATTCTCACTACATTTAGGTTTTTCAGATGTTCTTTGTATTCTAGGCATCAGTCCTCTGTCACTGTATAGACAGCAAAGGTTTTCTCCATTGTGTAGGCTGTCTGCAGGCTGTCTCTAGATTGTTTCCTTGGTGGAACAAAAACTTTTTAATTTTATGGGGCCTCATTTGTCAATTTTTGGAATCCCATTGAGAAAGTCCTTGCCTACGCTTATACTTTAAAGTATTCTTCTCTATTTTTTAAAATCAATTTCATGGTTTTAGGTTATACTTATATATGTGAGCCATTTGTGGGTGAGTTTCATGCAAGCTGAGAGAAAGAACTTTTGTTCTTTTTTTTTTTTTAAAGATTTATGTATTTATTATGCATACAGTGCTCTGCCTGCATTTGTGCCTGCATGCCAGAAGAGGGCACCAGATCTCATTATAGATGGTTATCAGCCACCATGTGGTTGATAGGAGTTGAACTCAGGACCTCTGAGCCGTCTCTCCAGCCCCAGACTTTTGTTCTTCCCACCCGAATATGCACTTTATTAGGACCATTTGTTAAAATATCTGTCTTTTTGTCTATCTACATTTTTATATCTTGCTCAAAAATCATGTGGGTGTAGATATATGGGTTGCTATATCTGGGTCTTCTATTCTATTGACCTATTTGTCTGTTTTTGTTCTAGCACCATGATTTTTTTTTTATATTATATGAGGTTTATTAAATGAGCATGGGGAGAGAAGGAAACGAGGGAGGGGTACCCCAGAGAGAGACAGAGACGGAGACAGGAAGAGTGAGAAGAAGAGAGAGGAAGAGGAAGAGGGCTCAGAGAGCCACCATGATGTTTTTATTACTATGGCTTTGTAGTATAACTTGAAATCAGGTATGGTGATTCCTCTGGCAGTATTCTTTTTGCTTTGGATTGCTGGGGCTATTTGCACAGGGTCTTGGTGGTTCCACATGAACTTTATGATTTTTTTTCTATGAATAGTGGTATTGGAATTTTATTGAGATTGCCCTGTTTCTTTTTTTCTTTTCTTTTTAGTATGTATGTATGCACATGTGCATGTAAACATGTGTGCTGGTGTGTGTAGAGGTCAGAGGTCCTCTCTAGTATTATTCTGGAGTTCTAATTGTATTTTGAGATGGGATCTCCCATAGGCCTGTGGTTGACCAGCTTGCCTATGCTGCATGGTACGAAATCCGAGGGATCCAGAGTCTCTGCCTCTGCAGTGCTGAGATTATAAGAGGCTCAGTCATCCCCAGGCTAAGTGTGAGTGATGAAACTCGGTCCTCATGCTTGCACAGTTGTGTCCCTAGTACCCCTCGACTGGGGTCCCACAACTGAGCTGTGTTCCCAGTGCCTTGACTGGGATCCCACAGAATCTGGACATTTCTTATGATAAGGGATATTCTCACAGTATTAGTTCTTCCAATCGACATTCTAATCTTTTGAAACACATTTCTATGATGGCAAAGAAAGGATCTTTTAAGATCAAACATTAATGCAAATGAAACCCGGGAGATGAGCAGGTTCTTGACAAAGCTTTTTCCGGAGAGCATTTGTCTCTGTACATAGTAGTTGAGGTGGATTCCAAGACAGGGGTGCCTGAAGCTGAGTCTGCAGGACTGTACCCCCTGTGCAGGGACCAACCACAAATAGCCTCCCATCTTTTCTTCATCCTGAAAACAATTACAAGAGAATTGCCCATTTGGGAGCAGAGACCTCTCCTGATCTATAGCTAGCCAGCTCTCTCAGTGTGGCAGTCCAAATTTATACTGTACTTGGGAGTCCAAAAAACTCAAGTCAAGAAAGACTATTAAACCTTAGTTTGAAGTTTCCAGGCAAGTGGCAGGAACAAATGCAAATCTATTCTGGGGGTAGATTCTGGGGGTGCCATTTTCAATGGAATGCTCCACAACTCACCACTGATAAGTTCTAAAGAAACAAGAGCGCATGGTTGAAATCAGAAAACACGAAAGGAAATGATGTGCCATGTGCGGGGACTGGCAAGAACAAGATGGCAGACAGGCTGAGAAGCTACTGGAATGAGCAGGCACCATATACAAAATAAGCAAGCTAATTATGTTGAGAGAAATAAGCAAAAAAACTTAAAAACATACAGGAAGCATGACCAGGGGATTTGACAGGCCCAAGAAAAACAAAAACAAAACTAAACAATGCACCAGAAGTTTAGGACACCATGTGAATTTAGACACATAACAAGACGTTAGAGAAGTGATTCCTCAGTTAACAGCATTGGCTAATCTCCCAAAGGGCCTGGGTTTGGTTCCCAGCTCCCACATGGTGGCTCACAACCACCTATAACTCACTTCTGGGGGATCCAGGCATGCAGGCAAAACCTTCACAAAAAATAAATTAGATTAAAAAAAAAACAGTAAACACATCAGACAAAATAGTGTCTAAGGCCAAAACTGTGCAGAGCTAAGGGAGTCATTCTCCTAACCAGATGCGTCAGTTCACCAGGAAGACAGAAGAAGGATCAAGCTGATGACATCAGGAAAGGAACAGAGGACGAGAAGGCTGGGGCAACACGGACACTGCACTTGACTCAGGAGGTTGATTATTCATCCTTTTCTGCCAAAATGGAGTCTCTTAAAAAATTGCCCATATTTCTGAAACTATAAAGCCAACTTCAGTAATTTTAGAGAGGCTGAAATCACATACACCAGAATTTCTGATCACAACACAATTAAGTTAGAAACGACTAAATGAACAGTAATGACTCCGCTATGTGGAATAGTAATATTACCTCTAAATAACCTGAGGGTCAAAGAAAACCTGCAACAGAAGTGAAAAAAAAAAACCACTTAAAATGTGACAACAAAAACATCATAAGTGAAAATATATCTGATGCGTTTATTGAGCAATTACAGCCTCAAATATTATTGGAAAAAATGAAGGCCAACAACTAATGAACTAAGAAGTTAGAACAAGGATGAAATAGAAATAAAAATGAAGACAGAAGCAGTACAGGCAGAAAGGAAACAAAACAGGAAAGGATGAACAGGCGCTGTTACTTTCTCTGAAAATCCTTTTATTTGTAAGTGTTAGAACAAAAGAGGCCATAATAGCCATGGTGCATACATTAAAACGTATATAAGCAATCTAGAAAACCAGATCCAGTTCTGGATATCTAAATTTTCTCAGGAGGAAGTAGGAAATTATAGCAACATCAAAGAAAATGAGTTAGATTAAAATTGTCCCACCGGGTAAGTTCTGGGGGTTGGAATGATTGCCCAATGGTTAGGGGCGTGAGCTGTTTGTTCTTGGAGAGGACCTGGGTTGCTTCCCAGCACATGCTGGGGTGGCTCGCAGTGCAACACCAGCTCTCAGGGAATCTGGCGCCCTCTTCTGCCTCCGTAGGTGGTGCACTCATGGACGGACACACACAGAGAGAGAGAGAGAGACAGAGAGAGACAGAGAGACAGAGAGAGACAGAGAGACAGAGAGAGACAGAGAGAAAGTTTATTTATGTTTTTCTTACTTTTGTATTAATTGTACATGCTAGTCATATAGTATATACTTGTATGAAAATGAAACAGTAAGAAAACAAACAAAAGTTTACTGCTTATAGTCTCCATTCAAAATGCTGATAATAAAAATATGTCAAAATATCAAAAAATTCTTTGTTGCAGGGACAGCGTTGAGCATTTCCGGCTGTTGTTTGGTGAGGAAGTCACTGTCTATCTGTCAACCTCTAGAGAGGGGAGCTACTCTGCCTGTACCCGAGGCAGCATTGTTCTGAAGGGTTCCTTTCCTGGTGCCCACCCCCCCTTACTCTCTCTAGACAGCTTTGTTTATCCCAACTGTTTTTGGTATTTTCTACCAATTATCCTCTGAAGTAGACACGTCTTTAGCTGCTCAAACAACTTAACCAAATGTTTGTTCATTCAAAAGAACATGCATTGATTTTCTTGTAGTTCTGAAGGTTAAAACTCTGGAATTACCTCCACTGGGATAAAGATGATGTTACAGCATGGCTGTTTCCCCTGGAGGCTGTAGTGCAGAGTCCCTTCCGTGCTCCTCCCAGGTCCTGGAGGCTTCCTGCTGTCCAGCGGTTATGGTCTCTTCCTTGGGCCACCCCAGCCCCACGTTCTACTGTCACTGCACTGCTCTTTCTGCCTTTCTTTGTAAAAAGTCTTAGAGTCTCACCCAGATACCTCGAGATAATCGGTCTCAAGACTGCACATTTAAAACCATGTCAGCGATATTCTTTTTGCTATACAAAGTAATAGGTTTGGAGGGTTAGAATCTTGTTATCTTTGGAGATCATTATTCAGCTAATACAACTTTTCATCTAATCACCAGACTCAGATATGTTTCTTCCTCAACATCACCAATTATCCACCTCCCAGGCTCTTCCAACTCACTGGATCTCAAACTGAACTATAGCACTGAACTATAGGGCTGGCAACGTAGCTCAAGGGTAGGATGAAAAGAAAATCCCAAACTTTCAACTTTACCAATAAAGACTCAGGAGTCAGGTGCTGGGCTGAAACCTTGCTAGCTCAGAGAGGCGGAGAAAGCACCCAGCTGACCTTCCTACTCAGCTCACACCCCAATGGAAAATGCCCAAAGGCTCACTAGCTCAGCTGACAGCCCAGGAGGAAAAGGCCAAAAAAACCAAAGGCCAAAGACTTGCTAGCTCAAAGGTCAAAAAGCCAAAGGCCAAGGAGCTGAGGAGCCCAAGAGCTAAAAACCCAAGAGCTTCTTCCACTTCTACAAGCTGTCTTAAATACCCTTCAACTCAAAGTCCCTCCTACTCTTTAATCTCTGTCAGCTGGTTTCTTGCTCTACCTCTTGATCGAGAGAGAACTTTATTAAATCCTGTGTACAGAAATCTCCTGGGTCAAAACTGTGCGCTAGGGCTGAATCACACCTTAATCACCTGTTTACAATAAACAAAGTTCTTGCATTAAAGGTGTGTGCTAGGACTAATCCACAATCAACAACAAAACAACAACAACAACAACAAAACAACAACAGGTTTTTATAGTTTACAATCTCAGGGATCACAATGAGATCAAAGATCCTGCAACAGCCCTGGGCTCAACCTGCAGCACTACAAGAAAAAAAAAAAAATCACACAGTAAAAATAAATAATAAACAGGCAAGCAAAGAAACGAACTGAGCCACAGTTGACTTTCTACAACTGTGGGCTTCACTTCTGTAGGGCCGCATCAGTGGTGTGCTACTCAGCTTTCTGTCACTGGGACTAGACGCCCATCTCAAAGGAGGAGAAATGATTCTGGCTCACGGTTTCAGCCTTTGATCACTCAGCGTCATGGTTTCTGGGACTGTGATGAAGCAGGGAATCCTGCTAGTGACATGAGCTAGAGCAAAGCCGTCAGTTCATAGTATCTGAGGAGGGGGAGGGAGGGAGAGAGGGGAGAAGGAGGAGGAGGAAAAATAAGAGAAAAGATGAGGGCAGGGGAAAGAAGGAAGGGGAGGAGAGGAGAGATAGAGCAAGGAGAGGAGAGGGGAAGCTCACCCTGTGAGGGCGTGCTTCCGAGGATCGACTTCTAACTGAGCATTGCCTCTGCAGTCTGTGCTTCCTCATGACAGCCCACTAAGCTACCAATTAATCAGTGGCACATCCTACTCTCGAGCTCAATTGTTTCTCAAAGGGCCTCTCTGAGTACTGCTGCATTAGTGACTGAGTGCTGCTGCATTAGTGACTGAGT
>OU015747.1:50913399-50967470 GCA_907169655.1 Acomys percivali | reverse complement strand
ACACACACACACACACACACACACACACACACACACACACACACACACAGGAAGAAGAGCTAATAGGAAGGCACCGATGAGCAGTGAGTCAGCTAATGGAATTGTGCTCCACGGAGGAGCACGGCAAATGTTTCTGTGTTAACAGTGAGTGGATGATGACCAGCAGGACACTGGGAGAGCTTTAGCACAAGAGAGGTGAGTGTATTTGTAGCCCAGTTTGTCACACTATGTCCTGTGCGTTCTGCACATTATGAAACCTGAGCTAATTTAGAAAATCCTATTCCCAAAGCATTTAGCACCAAGCACAGTACCAGCCCGAGGTGTTAAACTCCAAGCTAGAGTAACCCCATAATCTCTTTGCTAGCAAAGTTTCTGTGAAAAACACCTACTTAGACATAGGGTCATGGAGAAGTCTGGGGTGTCTACTCTATAAGGTGCCATTACTTAGAAGCCATCTATAGTTTCACTCCGTTAAGAAATGTGTTCCAACTTAAAATGACACCATTAAAACGAAAATTGATGGTGGCGTTATATTGCCCCCTTCACTTAATTATTTTATTTCTGTGGTTGACTGATGACCAGATTGCTATGAACTTACTCAGTGGATAAGAGTGATTTTTTTCTTCTATGTTATTTTATCTCGTCAACAGATTACTAACTCCACTTACTTCTTTTAAACACAATGCAATACAGCGTTAACAGACTGTTCATCATCTATTCCCTCTTCCTCGCTGAGGCTTGTTCTTAATCATGGCTGAGGCTTGATCCCACACCGTAGCCTTGGTCTCTCCTGTACCTGGGCAACCTCAGCATTCCTATGGTGGTTTGAATGTGAAATGTCGCTATAGATCCAAATTTGGGCATTTTGTCTCCAGCTGGTGGTGCATTTTGGGAAGGCTGCGGAACCTTTGGGAGGCACAGCCTTGCTTCAGATAGTGAGTCACTGGGGGCAGGCTGAAGTTGTATAGCCTGGGCTGTCACAGACACAAGGATAAGTCATAGAGGCTTTGCTTGGTAAAGTTCCAGAGACCTCTGACTGTCCAGCATGATCTCTAGACATCCAGAACAGCTGTTGAGGTTTTGCTTGCCAGAATTCCAAAGACCTCCAGCTGATCATCACTGCCCTTAAATATTATCTATCGTCCAGGCGTAATTTTGTCTAAAAATCCATCTTTTTCTCCTAAACTGTCTTTTCTTTTTATTTCTGAGCCCTAATGAAAATCACACAGGGAAAACTTTTCCCACAGAGAATGTTGAGAGAGGGCATCTGGCCAAAGGCTTGAGACAATGATAGAGTTTTTGCTCTGTCTGTGAGCACCCAAGAAGAAACTGCACGAAAGAAAGTTAGGACCTTGACTTAACAGTACCTGGCTACATACTGTTACCTGTAGAAATATTTCTTTAGACTGTGCTTTGAAAGTACTAGAAGATGGGCTTGGAACATCATGCTTTGCAGATACTTTACAACAAAGGACCCCTTGGCAGTTAGCCTAGACTTGGATAGCACACCTGTTGGTTTGGGACTGGGAGTAAGTCAAATTATTTTCTTTATTAGAGAACATTTAGCGCAAGCTATGTTTGACAGTCATGTAAACACAATGGCTTTAGCCTGGGGAAATTTATGATTAAACTTTCCTGAGTATTGTTTAAGAAATAATAATCAGGTTATGCTGACCATTGCCTGGAAATTAATTGAATTTTGCTATATGCTTTATTGTAGGTTATACAGAACTGTTTGTATTTCCTCATTAGACTATTCTCTTGCTTTGTTGATTTCTGAATGCCTTATTGATTGTAAAAGATGGGAAAATCATGATGTAATCTGTAATGAAAAAAATCGAACTTCATTTTAAATAAAATACTGGGGTTGGCCCAAGGAGAACAGCAAGGAGTCAACAGACAGCAAGCAAGATGGAGACAAAGTTCTCCTGGGCTTTAAGACCTTCAGTTTGTACCACATATACCTGGGTCTCTGAGTATTTCTTTTCCTTCCATTCCTCAGCCTCTCCTCAACAACTAGATCCTCTAGCTGGTTATTCAACCAATGGTTGGTTTCCCTTACCCAGCCGTTCACCGCCTGCCCCGTTCTCCTTACCCCGATCCACCTATCTTGCCTCCTCTTCACTGTTCCGGTAGCTGGCTCCCGTACTGGGCCTGCCGCCGCCTCTTAACTCTGCTTCCTGACTCCTACCATGATGAACTGTATCCCCTTAAACTGCAAGCTACAGGAAATCCTCTTTCCCTTAGGATGTTCTCCTCAGGTGCTATGCCACAGCAAGGAAAGTAACGAATACTGTGGTCTTTCGTGCTCAGGAAGGCCCCTCTCCTCAGAGTCGGCTAGCTGGGACTCCAGACTCCCCTCCCCCAGTAACTGGGAATTCTCTCGTCTTTTCTCATGAGTTTCCCGTCCATATCCACACCTAGCCAACTTATCTACAGCCACATCCTTGCCAACTTCCTGAAACCCTCTGCCCCAGTTTTGCCACGATCAAATTATCTTCTCCATCCTTTCTTCCCGTTTTGTCATAAGAAGAACTTTTCATTCTGTTCGTGATGAAATGTTCTGGTATGTTCTAATCCAAGCCACCCAGAGAGATCATGTTTGCCACGCCCACCCAACACACATACTCTGCTTCTCTCTGCCTTATGACTCTGTCCTTTCAACATACATGCAAACTAAATCTATCATAAGGGAAACAAATGGGACGTATAAACAAATCTCCCTTAGCCTGCTGTCCATTTCAGAACCAGACTGCCACCTCTTGCTATGAACTACATGTCCCCAGCAGGCATCATTTACAGTCACCTTGGCAAACAGACCCTCGTAGGACTGAGCGTTTTACACCTGAACCACTCCTTGTAGGAGCCCTCTCAAGTTATCCACTTTGTCTCTTTCCCTGGAAAAGACAGGGTTTCCTGGAATGAATTTGAAAAGCAGCAGAAAGGCTTGAAATGCGTTTCTAGCTTCCATTAGTGTCTGTCGGGGCCACCAGCTTTGCAGAGCTGTGGCTGTTGTCTAGTTCTTTGGAGAAAGAAGAATCGGTCACAAACTTTTTTCTTTGAATTCAACACTACGGTAAAGTTTTGTAACTATTCCCAAGTTTCTGTAAGTCTGTGCTTTGATATAAGAAGACTATATATTGGTTAGGGTGTGCTCCCAGCTGGTATATCTCCAAAAAGGGTAGTGCAGGGCCTTCCAGCTTCTGAACACATTTCCTGGGACAGCATTACGTCATACATGGTGGCCCCGATGCTTCCTAAATGCCTATGCCCTTCCAAGGGGCACCCTGGGTTCAATAGCCTTGTTAAGAAAAAGTTCTCCAACAAATGCTGGCTCCTTTGGCACGGCCAGTGCAGAAGGCGGTGTTCACCTTGCCTCTATCTGGGAACCGCACTTGATACAATCCTTGGCGCTGATTGGTGGTGTCACAGCTCTTCCTTTTCTTCAATGAAAGGAGCTAAGCGTCTCCAAGGCTGTTACCTAGGTTCTCAATCTACTCTAGGACTGAGCCCACGACAGACGTGCTAAAACAGGTTTTTGAGGCCCGAGCAGTTGCTTCCAGCTTATTTTGTATTCCAGGCCTGAGGACCACTCAGGGGAAAGCCTAGCAGACCAAGCTGATGATCAGTGTTGGGCTGCAGTAGGGACAGTGTTCTGAGTGCCAGCTTAAAAACCACAGCAGCCTTGGAAACATCCACTGGCTGGGAAAGAAGTCGTCAGGATGCATGGCAAACCAGCACTGGCTGCCTTGACAGCAGCTGCATTGTCCAGTGGGACAGCGGCACATAGAGGAGGCACCCAGCTGAGACTTCAGGGGCTTAGATGTGGACTCCTCATATCACTTCCAAATTTGGGGGAGACGATGGTCACAACCCCAGATATAGTTGGCCAAGTTCCTGATGTCATGCAGTTAGCAGTCTTCCTGCTTTGAGAGCAGGTTTAAAGAGACAATACTGAATAGGCTAAGGCTGTGTCCGTGTATAAAAATCACCCCGTGGTTGTCTGAAATGTCAAATGGTTCCTATGCAGGGGGTTCTGCGCTGTTACTTGTTTTAGTCTGATTGGATGACTCGGTGCTCACTTCACAAACACTGAGGCCAGGGCTTTCTCTGTAGTCATAATTTTCCTCACTGCTAACAAGCGCTGAGCATGGTGGCCTGGTGGGAGCCCACGGGGTTCACTGAGCAGTGGAGGTTGGCAGGTTACCAGGGAGGCCCCCTCATGGGACAGAGCCTATCTCTTAGCTGCAGCAATTCAGCCAACCAGAGTTCATTCTAAGTTAAAAAGAGATGCATGGGTGGTTTTTTTTTTTTTTTTTTTTTTCTCCATTTTTGCGCTTTCATTTTATTTTACATTTTTGGCTAGTGCTTTCTAAAAATTTTTGTTAAAATTACATTTTTAATTTATTTATTTTGTGCTTATGACAACTTCCTGGAGTTAGCTTTCACCTTCCACCATGTGAGTTTCAGAAATGGAATTCAGGCCATGAGACGTGGCAGCAGACCACTGACCATCTCACTGGCAGCAGACCACTAACCATCTCACTGGTAGCAGACCACTGAGCCATCTCACAGGCCCCTGCCCAGGCCTCCAGGCACACACACGGACAGCATACTGGCAACTTATTTTCAGTGTCCTGAAGTATCATTATTTTTTTAGGTTAGTAAAATTGGTGGTTTGAATGAGCATGGGCCCCCTAGGCTCATGTGTTTGAATACTTGGTCCCCAGTTAATGGAACTGTTTGGGAAGGATTGGGACTTGTGGAAGGGGTATATCACTGGGGCTGGGCTTTGAGGTTTCAAAGGCCCATGACACTTCAAGTTCTCTCTCTCCCTCCCTCTTTCCCTCTCTCTATCTCCATCCCTCCCTCCCTCCCTTCTTCCCTCCCCCTCCCTCCCTCTCTGCTTTATTGTGTGGATCAAGACATCAGCTCTCAGCCCAGCTCTGGTCCATACCTGCCAGTTGCCAAGTTCTCCATGGAGAAGGTCACAGACTCTAACCCTCTGGAACTGTAAGTTCCAAGGAAACTCTTGCTTCTGTAAGTTGCCTTGGTCACGGTGTCTTACCACATGAGTAGTAAAGTAACCAAGACAACTAACTTACAAAGCAATGGAGTTTATCCTATGTGTCATGTTTTTAATCCTGAAAATTACTGTTCGGCAACCAGCTGCTAAAGTGTTATTTCCAACTTGCTTATCTGATCAGGCTCTTTTTTCTGCCTGAATCCCTTAGCGGCTCTGTGGACTGTTCTAGAGAAATGTTCACAGTCCTCTTCACACTTGTATCCTTTGTGGCCTTGGTCTGGCCACTGTGTTAGACAAATCTCCTGCGATTCCCTGAAAAAACACCTCATATTGCAGCCATGTGGAGCAGCAACGTGCCTTGTCCCTGTCTCCCACAGAACTCTCTGGCTCCTCCCAGCACCCTTCCCTCTCTTTCCTCAGCTTAATCTCATTTACCCTTAAGGCTCAGGTCTGGTGAGACCTGCCCAGAAGCCTCCCCTCAGGGCACTGGCTGAGTTAAGGCTTAGCTCTCCTGTGTTGGCCGCCATAGTAACACACAGCCTACTCCAGAGCAGTCTCCATTTTCTCACTGATTTCTGAAACCAAACTTAGATTGTAAACTTTTTCAGTAAAGAGCCGAATCGACTGGTCTTATAAATCCTTATGTTCTGACTGCTGTGTTTATCAAGGAAGTTGGCAGATAATTCCTTCATCTCAATTACTGGAACAAAATTATGTTGAGTTTGTTGGGTGTCACCATAGGTAAAGTAAAAGCCAAGTTAGAATGTAGCTTTTTCCCTCCAAATGCCCTAGAACCAAAATTTAACTATTATTACATGAGCCCTCTCCTTGGTTCTTTCTGAATATTGCAGTTAATGAAAGAAAATGAAGTTTTAATCACGCTGTTGTCCAGTCATGCTGTTGTTCCATGCTCCCATCAGATGGTTATTAATATGCCAGGGATTTTATTCATACTTCAAGCTTTGCTTATAGTCAGAACAAACAGTATTTATAAACTTCAAAAGAATCTCCATTTTCCACAATAAATGTGGATGAGACAGTTGCCTGGTGGCTTTCAGGGCAACTCCCCATTTGGTGGAGCCCCCCTGAGCACCCGAGCACTCAGGCTCAGTTCCCGCCGTAGACGGTACAACCTCGCCCAGCTGTGAGGTTTCTCGTGCTCTTTCCTCCCGATAACTTCAAAGTTCGGAGATGTCGTTGTGTGGTTTCCTACTGACAAGTGTCCTTTTTCTGTTCTGTCTGGAGCAAGTTGGTTCCCCTTGGCAGGAAACACAATTCATGAGAGAAACACTGTAAGGCAAAGAATCCTGGATGTCAGTGCCGAATCAGCAAGGGATCGTACAAAGATTAGAACTGTCCACATGTTGCAGGAGACACAGCTCAGTGGCAGAGAGAGCTCGTGGTGGAGTGCTTACCCAGCATGCCTCTGAGGTCAGTCGTCTGCCCCACCCCGCCCCGCCCCCTCACCGGACTCCGCCTCCAACCAAAGCAGAGGTCACCGGGGTGGATCCTCTGATGCTTTTCCTTGCGCAGAATCATCTCCCCATGTCAATCAAGGCTCACAGGAAAATGCGTTGTCTGTGCCCTTACGGAGTTGGGGTCTTTATCTCTTTGAGAAAGTGTCTTTCCCCCGCTCCAGGTTGGAAGAACACCATCAGGAAAGTGAAAATAGTTACTCGATGGTACCGTTCAGCCTCCTCCTTTCTTTAGGTAGGCAAATCCCATTAATGGACTCTCCTCAGAAGACTGTGCCAAGAGGTGCGTCAGTCTGCGTGTTGCAGCAGGGGCGGCTGTTTGCGATGACGTTCTATGTAGTCTCAGGGTTCTTGGTATCTCGAGACTGAGAGTAAACCCAAGACCCAGGTCTCACACAAACAGCTTTACTCTGGGGGCATTTTATATAAACGGTTATAAGATGAAACCTAACACAGGTTTCT
Source organism: Acomys percivali (assembly GCA_907169655.1). Lineage (NCBI taxonomy): Eukaryota > Metazoa > Chordata > Mammalia > Rodentia > Muridae > Acomys > Acomys percivali. Next base: position 50,960,507 of record OU015747.1, on the reverse strand, counting down.
TTTGGGAAACAGATTCTATTGCTTATAGAGAAGCTTAAAAAGAGAAAAAGGTGACTGAGGTGTCGGTCAGTAGAGGCTTGCCTAGCAAAAAAAGGAATTGGATACTTTTTTTTCTTCAGCAGTTCGTTTCGATACGTCAGCACACAAAGTTAAGATTAGCTACCCACATTGCTACTGTTCAAAGTGGAGATACAGTTAAAAGCATTATTTATTCTGCAAATATATATGGAGCTCTTGCGTGGTCCCCACAGTCCGTCTTTTCACAGACTGTACATGATGGTGGAAACGGGCAGCTGAGAGGATACCTACCCGCACGGTGGTGATGGACGCTGGCCTTGTATGTGTGCAGAGAGAGAGGGGCGCTAAGAAGGGGCTCTGGCTGACAATGAAGCCAATGAAGTGGGGAAGCAGCCATGTTCAACAAGCAAGAATTATTGATGGAAAGGCCTGTGGATGGGGGTGGGGGGGACCATGGCATATTAAGCCCAGAGTACAGAGCACAAGTCAGAAGCTAGTCTAGATTTTGCGTCAGTTAAGGATTGTGGTGTCAACCCATATATTTTTAAAGAAATATACTTTGACATATAGTTTGTAAACGGCAAAGTAAAAATTTCATTTATCTTGTGATTCCATTTAATAAATGTGTGTTTGTTATTCTAAAATAAGTATATAAATGCTACTGATGGCTTTTTTTGTGTAGTAAACTATGCTTGCTTTACATTTTCTCTTAAACATTTATTATTACTTATAATTTTACACGTACACCTTTCATACTGAGCACTCTCACCTCCTTCCTCCCTCCCACCCCTGCCCAACCGATTTCCCACAAATTTTTCTCTCACATTTTCACATCTATTCATTTTACTCTGTGACCCACCCCCAAGGGTAACCAGGGCCATCTCTGTGACTGTGGGCTTGACGCTGTCCAGTGGGACCTGGACAGCTCAGAGTCTAGGGTTCTTTTAATCTTAAGAGCCATAGAAGAGGCAAGGGAGAAATAACCACACTCCTGCCAGGAGGGAGACATCTCACTCATCTGTGATGAGAAGAAGGTTAGAGGAGGAAACTTCTAGAGTTTTTCAAGTGTGATAGCGAATTGTCTGGCTAAGGGAGCAGACACGAACAAGAAGGGACATAGGCAAATTCTAGTGACAATGTAGGGATGTAGGGATGGGTTCGGCTAAGTCTGATGACAGAGGACCAGGGATACAGTTCAGCTCTCCGGCTCAGGCTGCCAGGCGGGGAGTGGAGTCACTCGTGGGAAACCACAATAAAGTGAGATTTGTTTTTTTTACCTGTTGTGTTGGAGGCCCCTGTGGGGCACCCAGTGTATGCTGAGAAAGCAGTTGGGGAGTCTAAACTAGAGGGAACGGTACCTCCTATTATAGTTATGTAGAGATAGTGGTGACTCTTGAGGGCAGAATGGATAACAGTTCCCAGAGAGTAAGGAATTTGTGAAAGGAAGGTGGCACTGAAAGTGGCCAAGAAAGGGGGGATGGGGATAAAAGAATATGGTGCCACAGAAGCCGTGAGAAGGAAGATATTCCAGTATGGCTGAGTGAGAAATAGGTTAAATATGACAGAGTTCAAATCTGAAACCGTCTGCGGCACACATGGCTGCAGTCTCTCAGAGGCAATGGTCAGAAGCTCTCAGAGGATCTGTGGTCTAGTGAGGAGGTTTCATATGTTAGTCTTGACAACGATGAGCTACCGAGGACATAGTTAGTTCTGGGTATGGGGGCTCACACCTCCAATCCCAGCACTCAGGGGACTGTTATGAGTTCAGGGCTACTTAGTGAAACCCTGTTTCAAAAAAAAAAAAACAACAAAACTAATGAACAAATAAGGAACAATAACAACAACAACAAACAACAACAACAACAACAAAAACAAAAAAAACCAAAAATAACTCAGATACAGTGCACTCTCCATTTCAATGAACTCCCATACTAGTGTTTAGTTTCTGTAACTATCAGAAGTTTAAAGACCAAATGGCCAAAAATTGCTACATCCCTACTCCTTTATCTGCAGTGGTCAGGTAGCTGAGGTGCTGTCTGATGTGCTGTTACTAAAAGTCCAGAAAACAAAATCAAGAGTCTCTCATGGACTGCTTTTTAGTCGAGTATAATTAAGGCAAAATAAGTATGTCTTGGAAGGACATGGCCAGAGGAAGCCGATGTACACACACCTTAAGTCATGCTAACTCACTGTTTTTACTAGACCAATCTCCATCTTCTGCCCAACTGTACTTACCCTCTGTGCTTTGTTCCACTTACCTGCCTCTTTGGGCGTTCATCTTATTGGAGGTAGAATTGCTGGTAAATATAACAAGCCTAGGATTCTTCCAGAATGGAAAGTGTTTGCCACCCTGTTACCACACGGCTGGAAGGGAACCCAGGAATGTCTATCTGGTCTACCCGCTTCCTCTTATAGTTGGAGAAATTGGGGTAGGAACTTGAGTAAGAATCCTGCAGGCACCAAGTGGGCAGTGGAAGAAGGCCTGTCCTGTGTGGATAAAACAACACATTGTGGAGATAACAGAGGGAATTAAATATATTCTGTCTTATTTTAAGTTCCCAGAGTAAGCCTGCTCATGCCAAGTTGTTAAATCATCTAGATACAAAATAAAGAAAACAATTAGTTTATATGTTTGGAAGACATTGGGAGAGCTAGCCCACAACACTAATTTTCTTTTATTTCCTGTTATGCCACACTTTGTATTAACTTTGTCTCTAAAGAGATTAAAGCTAGAGAGATGGGCATTGATTTATTTTGTGTTTATTAAGTTCTGTCTTGACCGGAGGTCTGTGGTCCTTTCCACTCTTAACCCCTTGCTCATGGCACTACCTTGGCTGTCCTATGAGAAGCCAGGAATTTGTGTGGCTGCTCCCATCAGGCTGTCAACGCAACAGGAGACATTCAGCCGGAAGAAGCTGGAGAATCCAGCTCTCGCTATGCTGGGCTACAGAAGGAAGGAGCAGGCTTTTTGTAAATACTGCAGCTCTGAGCTGACAGGAAGTTTGGTGGGGTGGTAGGTGATCCCTAACTCACTGAAGAGGAGAGAGTATAAAGAAAGGCCCTGGACTCTGGGGTTGCGGGGCCTGCCCTACGAGTCTATTTAGCTGTGCCTTTTACAGATTTATTTTGACTTCTCTGGAAAGCCCTCCACTTTCTCTTCTGTGGACTGCAGCTCTGAAGATGAACTGACAACATGAGCAGAAGCACCCCGCACAATGCTCCCCACATTTTCCTTTATCTTTTCTTTATTCTAAATTCCTTAGTTCCTTCCCACCTCACGCCCTTGCTTCAGATCCACATGAAACAATTCTGCTAAAGAAAGATTCAAGCTTTTTGCTGAACCACCCTTGAAGAAAAACTCCTTGGAATCTGGACTTAGAATTTCAGCAGGGCTTGGCATACTAAGCCAGCTGGACTGTGACAAGTGAAAAGATTATTTGTGACAGAGAAAAATTACTTCAAGTATATAATACTAGGCTGGTTCTGAAAGAAGGTCCTTTGTTTGCTAGACTGAGTGGAGGGTCTGAGGCTTCGAGTTAGAGCTCACAAATTGCTCAGTGTTAGAAAAGTCTGGATGATTGAGCGCCTGATTGCAGAGGACAGTGGAGGAGTAAGTACGATCCAGAAGAATCCAGAAAGCTTAGACCCAGTGTGTGCATGGCATCAAAGAGTAGAGGGGCATCCGGGGAACTTTCCTTGGAGGTCCCAGATTTAAATTTCTATAAGTTTGCCACGCCATGCTGGATCCAAGCCTTGCCTGTATCTCACTGTGAGATCTACAGTCAAAATTCATGCTTCTTTTTTACGTTTTGGAAAGAGTGAATTTTGTTCTTGTTGAGGAGTGAGAAATACTGAGGTCTACTTGAAGGTACTCACGAGCCCAGGACAGTGATGTCCAGGAGGGCCCGGGACATCAGGACCCCCATGACTCAGATCCTTTTCTGCAGTTGCAGATGCTGTGTTTTTAAAAGTAGAAAGAAGCACCCAGAAACCGTTGCCACTGGCCGAAGACAACAACTCAGTTCTGAAGGTCTGACATCGAGTTAAACCTGACAATAGCACACCAGGTCCAAAGTATCTGTGCAACAACGCTCAGGACACCTCTCCTCCAAATCCTGTCTGTTCTGGGCATGGAGCTGTGGCTGCACAATTTGTGTGAAAAGTCAGAGAAGAAAAGCGTCCAGTAAATCCCCGAGCTGCTGGGAATTGTTTGCATGCTCATAAAAACCAACAGCAGTCTCTCTCTGAGGTTGCCTGCAAGGCAATGGGGTAATGGCTTAGATTTTCAGAGCCTCCAGCCGAGCTTGTGGTCCCATTAGCCCTACTTCCCCACAAGCCTCTTGCCTTTTTTTCCGCAGCGGAAGAGGGCCTATTAGCGAGCGGGAAGTCGCTTTTCAGAAAAAGGTTAGTGAAAAACAAACAAACAAACAAACAAACAAACAAAAAAACCCACACTCTCGAAACACTGATAGGAGTGAAAATTGGATATAGACAAGAAATTTGGAGTCCAGGGGAGAACACGAGAGGCGGTTGAGGCCTGAGAGTGGCACGCAGTGAACTGCTTTGGCCTAATGGCTACTCGGATGACTAGTGTTACAGGAATTTGTGGTTGGAGCTTAATTGCTTCAAGCCTTTCGTGCTACTTCCAGAACGGTCACCATTTTAATCAGAAAACGAGTGTTTACGGAATGACTGGCAGGTTCAAATGAGTAGGATGGTGCTTTGCTACAAAGTGACATGAGATACCCTCGGATATAAAAATGCTGTGGTGAGCTAGCTGCCTTGGAGAGAAGCCATAAGAAGCAAGCCTTGTAAGGTAGAGGGCAGGACAAGATTCACAGAGCGGCTCTGAGGAGCTAGCCCCTGTGCGTCCTCAGCACCCACGCAAGGCGTTGAGCACAGCAGCTCACCTGCACCCACCGGGGAGGCAGAGACAGCGAGTCTCTGGAGCTTGCTGCCCAGCCAGCCTAGCCGAATAGGGAGCCCCAGGTTCAGTCGGAGACACTGCGTCAAACCAAACCCACCAACCACCGTGAACGAACCAAACCAAAACCAAAACCTAAAACCTAAAACCTAAAACACAAAACCAAAACCAAACCAAACCAACCAACCAAAACAAAACAAAAACAAAAAACAAAACAAACAAACAAAACCAAACAACAACAATACAAGAAAAAACACAAATAAAGAACTGATAGAAGCCACAAGCCTTTGATCCCAGCACACAGGGAGGCAGGGGCAGGTGGATCGCTGTGAGTTCAAGCCCAGCCTGGTCTACAAAGCGAGTCTAGGACAATCAAAGGCTACACAGAGAAGCCCTGTCTTGAAAAAAAAAAGTTGTCTTCCATGTAGAAATGCAGTCTTTAAAGATGTAAAGGGTCCTTTCAACTATCAGTAGTCATCAAAATACCAAGGAATATACATTCATCTCCTCTCCAACATGCACGAAACCCCAAGCATCCCAAAGTCACTCTGCATCACTCTCCTGGCAAATCTTTCCAAGAGTGTAAGGTGAACAGGATGATTTATGTACCTTTTCTCACTCATCTTCCGGCCTCCTTTCTTTCTGATGGTCAGGAGGACCAGGGTTATCAAATAAGACCTTGGGCCAACATGCTTGGCCTCACATGCTTCTGACTTATTCTCTTCAAACTTCGGCGATGACGCAGGGCTTCTGCTGAGAGATGCCGCAGGTGCACGAGAGTGCTTCCTGCGCACAGACGCCACCCACCGCCTCTCTGTTTCCTATGTCCAATAGATTTTGCTTTCGTGTAGAATATAAATGCTTTTTTTCTCCTTTTTCAAATATCTAAACACTTACCTCTATTGATAAAATAGGCTCCTATGCAGTATATACTCTCAGCTATGTTTGAAGTTTTAAATTATTATTTTTACTAAATTTTTATTTTCATTTTTTTTTTTTTGTGTGTGTGTGTGTGTGTGTGTGTGTGTGTGTGTGTGTCTGTGTGTGTCTGTGTGAATGAACGCCATGTGTGTTCAGGTGCCTCCAAAGGTGAGAAGAGGACATCAGATCCCTTGGAACTATATCTACTGAGAACCGCTAGTGCTGGGTCTGGGAACTGAATCCAGTTCCTTTGCGAGAGCAGCAGGTGCTCCTAACTTCTGAGCCATCACTGCAGGCCCCAAGTGTTAACATTCTGCTTCAGTCTACCTACCTGTGATGTCATTGCTCACCTGCCCCGGGGGCGTGGCCCTGCCCAGGGCCATATGGAAAGACAGACCCTCCCCATGCTCTCCCTCCTCCCTCTACCTGCTCTACCCTCTCACTTTCTCTCTCTCTCCCCCTCTTCTTCTCTCGCTGGGGTACCCCTCCCCTCTTTCCTCCCCCCCATGCTCACTTAATAAACCTCATTTAATATAATATTTGTTGTCTGGCATCTTATTATCTTACCATCTTATTTTCTTTTTATTAATCATAATACCAAAAGGGTTTTTGTTTTTTGTTTGTTTGTTTGTTCTTTGTAGACCAGGCTGGCCTTGAACTCACAGAGATCCACCAGCTTCTGCCTTCCAAGTGCTGGAAATAAAGGTGTGCGCCACCACGCCTTGTTTGTTTTTTCTTAAGGAATGAAAGATGTTACTAAAAACAAAGAAAACATCTTTTAACACCCATGACCTTAAAAAATATAAATCCAAGCAAGAAGACCAAAATAAGTCAACTTATTTGTTTGTAAGATAATTTTTTTTTTATCAAATAATGCTTGATAGTAGAGCTGCCTCAGTGACTGACCTCAGACTTAGCCCCCGTGGTGTGGCTTATGTTCCCTGCCTGGGATAAAACTGTCTGTGCAGTATGGCATCAAGTCAGGGACATTCAGCAAACAACAACAGCAACAACCAAAACAAAACAAAAAATCTACACTCAGCAAACAACAACCACCAAAACAAAACCAAAAACCCAGACAGACCTAAGACCAAAAGAACTCATTTGCTTATAAAATATTAGTGACTGACTCTAAATGAGAAATCTGTTAAATGTTTGGCCATACATAGATCTTTCCTGCCAGCTCTGCCCATCCCACTCACACCAGACCTAATACAGAAAAGCCCTGAAGTTAAAAGTAGTTTGAATTTTATCAACATAGGAAATTATATATAAAACTACAGAATGAAGAAATAATTACTTACTATATACTAAAAAGTAAAACTTTCTATTTGTGCTAATTTTAATATAATGTAAATGAGTATAATATACTTAGTTGTATTTAATACTTTTTATTCTTTTATTATAATCACAACAAAATAAGAAAAAATAAGTTTCAATTGGTGTTAAAGGATATTTCTGTATTTTTTTCTGAGACAGGGTTTCTCTGTATAACTAGCCCTGTCCTAGACTCGCTTTGTAGACCAGACTGTCTTCAAACTTCCAAGATCTGCCTGCCTCTGGCTCCCAAGTGCTGGGATTAAAGGCAGTGCACCATCATGCCCAGCCTACATTTCTGTATCTTAAACTTAAAAAAAAAAATTCATGTATCAGATATATGATTGTAAAAAAAAACACCCAGATATTTGTAAGTCTATGGATTTCATATGTAACCTCTTCCTGAATGAAAAATTATAAGACAAATGTTATAGATTATGAAGATCTGATTGAGCTTAAATGATTCCAAACTTTTAAAAAATTTGTACTTATTTTCTCTAAATCTCAAAGTGACTATCTAAAATAAGTATGCATGTTGGGGTAGATATTCTATAGCCTAGAGGAAGTCCAAACTAACTTGAGTGTTTATAAAGTAATTCTTTATTTGATGTCAAATGATTATCTTGCCATATCAAACTCTTCATCCCTGTCAGCTAAGTAGTAACATTTAAATAGCCACCAGAGAGGAGGAGGGTGGTTTGCAGTAACCCAAAACAAGATTCAGCCTTTGAAAGGCGGAGTTCGCCTTTTAAAATGTGCTGTAAGATTGCGTTTCTTCAAGAGTGATAATCTCCTCTTTCATTTCTGAACTGACATTCCTAATATTTAAGCAAGCCATGGCAATAGGTTGCTAGATACTGATTGCGGTAAATTGGCTTTAATTAGGTCACCTCTTTCAGTACGGTACATAGTAAGCATTCACACCAAAATCCTCCCTGACAATTCAGATCAATGGAAAGACAAACAGGCACCATTAAAGTGTCACAGCACTCAGGCTGCTTGTCGGCTCTGACACCAAGTGGGAAGGAATGAAGCTCTGAATTCATAAAACCATGGCAGAATTTACAGTTTGAAGTTGGCATAACTCAGTGAATTCCCAGGGAATTTGCTGGTGAGGTCAAAGCTTATCAGGAGGCCAGTGTCCCTGCTGAGCTCCCTGGATGTGCTGCACAGCCCCTGAAAACCTTTCTTTGCTTACCAGTTAACATCTGTTCCGTTTCCAGTTTTCTATTGGGCTTTAGAATAAAGATTATAACTATTATCTACACGTTCTACTAGCAAATATCGACTAGAAATAGTAGAACAACGGTGTAGTTAATTGGAAATGTTTTTACCTTTCTTCTTTCTTTCTTTCTTTCTTTCTTTCTTTCTTTCTTTCTTTCTTTCTTTCTTTCTCTCTTACTTCCTTCCTTCCGGGCTTGTGTGGGGGTGTGCATGCCATGGCATGTGTGAGAAGGCTGTAAGGCAAATCTGCTGGCGACAGTGGGCAAGCCAAGTGTGCACTGTGACAGAGCGCAGGAGGTCACGTGGCCTGATAGGCTAGCCTGAGTAGATCTTCCCACTTGCTAATTTAGTGAAATCTTCTCTGCCACTTTTGAAAAAGATGCATTTGTTTTATTTTATGTGTGAGTACCCACATGTATCTATGTTTAGCACGGGTATACCTGGTATTGCCCAGGCCAGTTGACAGAGTCACAGTTCTTGGACCTGAAGTTACAGGTGGTTGTGAGCCACCATGTGGGTGCTGGAAGCCAAATCTGGGTCCTCTGCAAGAGCAGCGAGTGCTTTTAAGTGCTGAGCTGTCTCTCCAGCCCCTTTCTTTAGCATTTTTAACTATCCTTCATGAAGCGTCCCAATTTCTTTAACCCCTGCCCCTGGCCTTTCCTCTGCATCTCGGGACGCTTCTAATTTCTTTCAACTAAATGGTCTCTAGTCAGCGTCTCTTCCAATGAGTAAGTGCTCAGCCACATCACCAGTCATACACGGTGTGTGTCTCCTTACACACGGAGCACCCCCAGTTCCCCACTGCAGGGTGTTTCCTGCTCATCATGAAGGCCACACCATTATGCCTTCAGACTAGACTCTCGGGGGTTCATAAAACTGGAAACACTTACGGAAGTTTAGTTTAAGACTTTATTTTTATTTTTATTTTTATTTTTTTGTTTGTTTTTTGAGACAGGGTTTCTCTGTGTAGCCTTGGCTGTCCTGGACTCTCTTTGTAGACCAGGCTGGCTTCGAACTCACAGCGATCCGCCTACCTCTGCCTCCGAGTGTTGGGAGTAAAGGCGTGCGCCACCACCGCCGGCTAGTTTAAGACTTTAAAACAGCAAGTTATATAAATTTATCTTTCTGTTGTTTGTTTGGGGCAGTCTCATTCTGTAGTCCTGGAACTCACTGCCCGGGCTGGCCTTGAACTTGCAGTGATCCTCCTGTCTCCATCTCAAAAGTGCTGGGATTACAGCTATGGCCAGAACATATCTTTTTTTAAAGCTTCTTTAATTATTATTACTACTGCTGCTGCTATTATTTGTGTGTGCGGAGGAGGGCAGGTGTGTGCATGCTGTGGCATGCATTCAGCAGTCAGAGGACCCCTTTCAGGAGTCAGCTTTCTCTGTCTGCCATGGGTTCTTGGGATCCAACTAGGGACATAAACTTGTGTGTCTTTTACCCACTGAGCCATCTCACCAGCCCTAAAGCTTCTTTGTTAAGGTAAAAACCAGCCGCCATAAAATCCACTCATTTCAAATGCACCATCCAGTGGATTTTAATATGCAGACAGAGTTTCACAACCATTCATACAATCCAGTTTTCAACATTTTTATCATGCCAAAAGACTGGTGCTAAAGCCTCCTCGGCATTTAGAAATGTTTGCTCTACTGCATCTTTACAGGACGTCCTGCTCTAGACCTTGGCTTCTCTGCAATGGCCTCACATGGCACACGGCCTTCAGCTGGCCACTTTCGGTTAATATTTTGTCCTAAAGGTTAGGTACGCATTTCTAATTTTGTGTGTGTGTGTGTGTGGGGGTGTTGGCTTTCTTTCTTTCTGTTTTTATTTATTTACTCACTTTACAGCCTGATCCCAGTGCCCGCCCGCCCTCCCTCCTTTGCCCTCCCCTCAGTGCCCTCTTTCTTTCTTCTCAGAGAGGGAGAGGGCTCTAAGGGGGGTACAAACCCACCCTGGCACATCAAGTCACAGCAGGGCTAAGCGCATCCTCTCCCACTGAGGCCTGACAAAGCAGCCCAGCTAGGGGAAAGGGATCCAGAGGCAGACAGCAGAGTCAGAGGCAGCCCCTCCTCTTGTCGTTAGGGGACTCACATGATGACGAAGCTGCGTTTCTGCTACATACATGTAGGGAGTCATGTCTGATGCGTAAATCAAGTTGAAGTCAGAAGTGATACCCGGAAAATGTTGGCTGCAGATGGCCCAGAACCCGGGAGCTTAAGAGGTGGGTCAAACCTGCTGCTTTTACTAAGGATGCCTCCATTCTGTGAGCACTGGAGAGCTAGTGAGGACTCTGAGTGGGAAGGGGGCCAGCATGGTCACATGTGCCCTCCAGAGTGGATGATTGTTCCTGAACATAAGGATGAGACATGGGCTCATGCCTCATCTTCCCAAATGCTGCACAACAGACTGATGTGCACTGATACTGCCTCGTTGGACTCCTGATGAGGTTAGTGAGGCTGTGGGACAGGTAGCATGATCAAGAGTGTGCGCTGCTCTTTCAGAGGACTCGGGTTCAGTTCTCAGTACCTGTAATGCAAGCTCCAGGGGACCCAGGGTTGCTTTCGACCTCTGCAGGTACTTGCACACACGTCACACACTGCATGCGACCACATAAATATAAATTAGTCCGTTAGCTCCGGAATACAAGGCTGTTGTGGGGCGCAGTAAAGCGATGGGTATGGTAATGTTTAACCTCAAGGGAGGCAGATACAGAAGGTTAATTTTGGATGCTAAGGAGCTATGTAGCAAGACCTGCGTGATGTTGATTACAACAGAATGGCCAGTGTTTAGTAAACACATACTCTTTTTCTTATTCCTTTTTTAAGATTATTATTATATCATTTCTTTCTTCCCTTCAAACTCTCCCACATACCCTTCTTGCTCTCTTTACATTTCATGGCCAGTTTTTATTCACTGTTGTTACACACACACATCCACATTTCTAAAGGTAGCCTGCTCAGTCCATGTAATGTTAGTTGCGTGTATGTTTTCAGGGATGATCATGTGGTACTGGATAACCAATGAATATGTTATTCCACAGGGAAGACTATTTCTCCCGCTCTCAGCGTTCCTCAATGGCCCGAGGCTCTTCATGGAAGGTTGAAGCCTTGTGGTCTTCCCCCATCCACTTTGGCATGTTTCCTGCTATTGTCCTTGCTCACCTCGTGTCTGGGCAGTCACGTTGGCGAGACTTTATAGGTGTGATGTCTGACATCACGAGGACACACTATCTATCCCATTGTGCCCCAATGTCTTCTGGCTCTTGCACTTTCTGCCCCTTCTTCCACAGTGTTCCTGAGCCTTAGGTATGGTGGTTAAATGCATATTTTCTTGCACTTTGTCCTCAGGAAACAGTGAGATAAGTGCTCATGTCCCCAGTGTAGAACTGAGCAGATTCAGGAGATAACATCCCCCAAACCTGTAGTGCTTGGTTTCAACAAGGATTCAAATTGCATATGGCTGGCACACTACAATGATCTCAGCGTGGTTGTTGGGAACTGAACTCATGGCCTTGGCAAGTCCAGTACATGCTCTTAGCCACCGAGTCACAGCCGAAATCACCCATTTTACATTTTTAATAGTTTTCTTTCTATTTAGCATGTTTATTATAAGAACCACAGACGTTAACTCCTTAAAAACGGCCCCTGGCTCATTCTGTCCATGTAACCTGTGTATAAACACGACTTATCTAAATGATTGTAATGTCAGCCAATGTCAGGTCAGAGGGGCAAATGCCTCAGCTCCCCTTGGATAACAGCTGGGCAGTGAAACATTTGGTTACATTTATTCTATTTTTCTCTTGGCACCAAATATGTTTGATTAAATAGATTTTTTCTTTTTATCCGAGTGTTTTGGCAAAAATCAGACAAGCAGGATAGGAAAGATTTATATGTAAATATTTTTGAGGCTGACTTGTACTTGGTGTTTCTAACCAGGATGGAATTGGAATTTGGCTTCTGAACTTTGAACTTCATGAGCTTAAACTTACAGCAAAGAGTCAAAGATTAGAAATGATAAATTATTAAGTGTTTCTACTTCCTCACACCAAACTTAAGCCAGTTTTGATGAGAAAAATTGTATAATATAGAAGAACAAACAGATTTCTTTTTAATAACATGAGATTTAGGAATTAAACATAGCAAGCAGGAGATCCGGTAGGAATTCCAAGTGATATTTTCCAGTGGTCCACTAACGGGTGTTTTAAGCCTTGGCTTGTAGAGCATGCTACTTTACGTAGTATTTTTTATTCTTGAGATCTCCTCAGGAAACGATATTATATTGATATACATAATCATCTCCACTTCCTTCACAGCTGGACACGTGGGAAAGGAATAAGCAAAAGTAATGTCCTGCTCACAGAAGAGGTGAGAAAAACATGTAAGAAGATGAAGGCCAGCAACAGTGGGAGGCAGTGATGTGTGATGGATATCCTAAATGGTAAACACAAGCCAAAAACACACCTGCACGTTTTAACTTTTAAAAAGTTTATAGTTTTATGGTCTTTTCAAGGAGACAGCTACCACATTTTATAAAGCATTGTCAAGAGTCCTACACTCATTTATACCATATTTTTAAAAGTCATATAATTAGTGATTATTCATTATGTATCTGCTAAAGATTTAGGGCATTAAAAAGTGATGGAAAGAGAGAGTTCGTACTCTCTGATTACGTAACCTTGGGTTTGGTTGGAGGGGCCAGCAGGACAGAAGCAATACAATGATTCATTGAGGAGGCTCTGTCAGGGGTACAGCGGGAGAAGCAGCATTCCCACAGACTTCTATAGAGGTGGAATCCACTGTGGAAATCCTCTTGCCAAGACAAGCACTATGAAGTTTGCCTCAAAGCTGGGAGGAGTTGAGGGACAGCTCCCAATGGAAGAAAGTAATGAGATATTTTTGGTTTAGCGCAGGGTCATGTATGTAAAGATGAACCATGAAAAGAGACAGGAGGTGGTCAGCGAGGTACGCTGGAGGCGCCCTGAGGCCACATAAAGTCACAATAATGTTGATTGTGTGTTCTGAGATTGCTTGCCTCCCTGGAACCCAAATCCCTCTGCTTCCCGCCTCGCCCTGCACACTCTCTACACGGAGTTCCGGTATTCAGCGGAGTGTGTTAGGTGGGATCAATAGCTGCTGACATGTGTGGCCACCAAGGGAGGAGTCGGACTGTGCAGATGGATGTAGGAGAAGGTCCCTGGGAGAGAAGAAGGCAGAGAGATGACAAGAGGACCCAAGGCTCAGAGGAGCGCCCTACAATCTGAAAGGACTGGGAGAGTTTATTCAGAGCCCAGGGCACAGGAGGCTAAAGCCGAATGGGCTAGGCATAGTGCCTTAGTTACTTTGCTGATGCTGTGATAAAACACTGGACCAGGGAAACTTATAGAAGGAAGGGTTTATTTGGTACTCACGGTTCCAACAGGGAACATAGCCGCAGGCAGGTGGGCACAGTGTTGGAGAGCACACATTCTGATCCACAAACAGGAAGCACAACACTCTGGGAGTAGTGCCTGTCTTTTGACTGCTAAAAGCCCACCCCCACCCCGAGTGACACACCTCCTTCAACAAGGCCACACCTCCTCCTAATCCTTCGTAAACAGTTTCACCAACTGGGACCAAGTATTCAAACACAGGAGTCCATGGCAACTGTTCTTATTCATCCCACCACACACAGAGTAGGGGTGTTTCCAAGAGGAAAGAGAATTGGGGTGTGGCAGAGCATAATCCTAATCTTGGAGGAGATGACCTTCTAGGATTGGTTGCCAGGTAATAGGTGAGCAGTGCAGAGAGGCCTAGGGTGAACCAGGACAGTAGTGCGCATGTCCACACCCAGCCTCACACCCAGCATCATGGATGAGAATATCGTCTACAGCTTGAGATCCACTCATTGCCAGTTCCTTCGACAGGAAGCTTCTTTTCAAGTCTCTAATGCTTTGATAAGAAACACGAACCCATAACAGTTTTGAACAGCAGCATCTTATTTGATTAAAGATGAAAATCTATTTTAAGCCCTCAGTTGGCTTGGTCAAGAGTGAGCAGGTCTTGCCCTCTGTTCCTCAGACCTACCCTCAGGATTCTCAGGATTCCACAGAACACAACCTAAAACCCACCAACCTAAAGTCCCAGGTGCCTCACTGGTCTGCCTTCTTCATGAAAGCACGTTGACCTTGCTTGGAGACATTTCATTGGAAGGCTGTGCCAGAAAATGTAGAGGGTTGCTAATACCTAGGGTTGGTGAGGGAGTGGGGACCCCTTGATGAGGTGGTGAATCCACGTGCTCTTTGCAAGTGAATGCATGACCTTTAAGGGTCTGCGCTGTGATGTCTCGTAGCTCCCCTTCAGGAAATAAGTCATATAGAAGAAACATTTCACGTCTTCTGAAACACGTCCTGTAGCATGCTCACTACAAGATGGTAAAAGCAGAAACAACTTTAAAGGGGAAATGGCCACTGGCCTCCATGAAATGAAACGCCGACGAGACATTCAGATGAAGTCTATGGATTTTGTTCATATGGATAGAGAAAAACCCCCTTGGTACCATGGCAAGTAAAGATAGAGGTCACAAAAGAACATGATTTGGTATTTTTAGTGATCAAGCAGATCTCTATCGCAGCTGTGTGATAATTCTAATTGCCCAGGAAAAAAAAAATGAAAATCTAGAAACAAATGATTAGTTTAGGGATTTTGTCTCCTGGAGAAGGGGAAATAGATTTAGGACACATTTTTCTCTGGAAATATTTGTGGTATTTGATTTTTCTAACAAAAGATATGTTTTACAATTGCAAAGTGAAGAAGATAAAAGGGTACCAACAACTATTGAGACTTTTTTTTTAAACTTGGTAAGTTGAATGTTTTCTGTTGTACTTTGTAGATAATAATGTTCCTGTTTTCCTTGGTACCAGGAAAATTCACAGCCAACTTCAACACATGAGACCTAGAGGGGAAAGTGACCTTCAGGTCTGGAATATTTACATTTTCCTTTGTTCTGGTTTTGTTCAGCTAATGTTGTTGTTGTTGTTTTGTGTTTTCCCTCCCCACAGCCTCTCAGACTTCTTTCTCATCTGAGATAGGTTATGGAGGGACAAACTATGAACACTGAGCAGTCTGCACGTCTCTGTCCTGAGGCGGGGATGGAGCATTTACTGTTGACACTTTATCCTCCAATTGTTCCCCCACACAGTGAAGACATTGAAACTGCTGAAGCTATGCCTTGGAGTTTTGGCTCAGCCCTAGCCCAGAGCTGCAGGGACAGACTTGTGTGAGTGACAAGGCTTGTCTTTACTCTCTAGAAGCCAGGACACTGTTAGGACAAGGAGTGACTGGATCTGAATCATGTTTGGAAAAAACCCACACAAGCTGTGGAGGAGAAAACAGGCTGGCACAGGAGAAGGAAGCAGTGCCCACTGAACACCTGCAGACTGGCTGGATGACCGTGGCCTAGGTGGCTACAGTAACTTGTGGGCGTTTGTTGAGTGTGGCCTTCTGCCTGTTAGTCACGAGTGGTTGGAAGGCTTGGTCCGAACATGAGGCAGCCGAGTCCGTATCACTGGCCAGTGAGATTCCTAACAGGAAAACAACAACAACCAAAAAACTAAAACGCAAACCAAGTACCAACAAAACTAGTTCACAAACACAGCAAGCCATTGCATAAGGGGACAGTGTGACTAGTGTCTTGTGGTGGAAAAGAAGTGGACTCACTCACTCACAGACGCATAGGTAACATCTTTATTTATATGGACAGGGGCCTCTTTACTTTGCTAGGAGTGTGGGAGGCACACTTGCCTCACCTCTGAGGAGGAAAGGAAGCACCAAGAAAGGCAAGAAAGTGGCTTAGGGTCAGACCCCGGTCAGTGATTTTGTCACTTATTAACTGGGTAGCCTTGAGTGACCCCCTCAAGAGACAGTTTCTTCATTTGTGAGAAAGGGCAAAGACCCATTTCTAAGCATAGGAGGATAAAATAAGGGAAAAGTATGCATTCTAAGAACTAAGTGTGGCTTTTAATTTTTATTTTTACAATTCCACTTTGTATGCCTCCAAGGCCAAAAGAAAAATATTTTAAAATAACAATGTTACACGTTGCCTTTCATAGTCTGAGATACCTGTTTTAGGCTTTTAATAGCTTTGAAAAGCAGGAGGAATCCCTAGCTAGTCTGTATTCTCCCTTTAAGTCAAAGGATGTGGGGACGCATCACTCGCACAAAAGCCTTTGAACAGCCGACCTGCGCATCTCACCCCTGGCTTCCTGGGACGTTCCTCCAGATCGCTTGGTGGCAGCCCCAGCTCACAGAGATTGTAAAACAGCTGCCACAAAGATCAACCACTCAAAAAAACTGTTGCAGGATTAATAACGACACTGAGCGTGGGTTCTATTTGCAGAGCACTGGCAGGCATCAGGGACCTGCTGGTTAAAGTCCATAGAAGCGTTCCTCCGTCACGCTTGGAAAATCTGGGAGGTCTTTAGGCAGCAACTGAAAATCTACTGCACCCTCCGCACCCCTAGATTAGGTGCGGTGGGATATTCTCACGGAAGGAGAAAACTGTCCTCTTAGAAGTGAAAATCTTTTCCTCAGAGTCGCTGTCAACTGGCAGTTTTTAAAAATGGTGCTTGCGTTGTTCCGCACGCTGTTCCCGCTCGCTCCCTGTCTCCAGCAGGCGGTGGAGCTCTGGACGCCTTGCTTCAGGGTCAGGCTGCCCCAGCGTGCTCAGCACGGAACAGGTTTCTGCAGTATATATAACTCACCCCTGCTGCTTCTGCCTCTGGGGCTGTGTAAACACCAGGCAAGAACGGAGTGCTCCTTGCTTTTTCCATAGTTTCCCTCATAAAACAAAGAAACAAACAAAAAAATCATGTTGTCTGCATATAGAGCTGCTCATGTCAGCTGGGATCTTAACTCTTAATCGCTTTGTTCTTAGCAAAGATGCAGGGAGAAACCCTAAATTGTTTCTTGGTTCATTATCAATCTATGAAAACACATTTGTTAACAGTACCCAATATATCACAGTAGAGAGCTGAAAACAAATTATGCTTATGATGAATAAAACAGACTAAATACAGACTAAACAGCACATATCCACACAAACTGAACTGTCCGAACCCCTTACACATCACTGAGCGGACAACAGCTGGGTTTTAGAATGACCTTTTCCTTTTCCTTTTCCCCCCTTTAATCTCTATTTCTAGAATTAATTTTGAAATGCCTGAATATCAGATAGAGTCCCTGAATAACTGATTTTGTTTAAAAAAAAAAAAAAAAAAAAAAAAAAGGCAGCACCAGCGGGCTGGTGACGTGGCTCCGTCGGTAAGTGCTTGCCGTGCCAGAGTGCCACAACCTGAGTTTGGGTCCCCAGAATCCACACAGAAAGCCAGGCCGAGTGCCTGTAATCCCAGCCCTCTGGATTGGGTGGATTCCCGAAGCTCGTTGGCCAGCCAGTCTGGGCAAATGGGAGAGCAACAGGTTCAGTAAGAGATCCCATCTCCAAAAGTAGCTGTAGAGTGATCAGTGAAAGACACCTGATGTTGACCCTGATCAGGCCTCATCTTACACACACACACGTGCATGCACACACTTGTGTGCACGCACAATAAATTTTTAAAAATTGTAAAAAGTCAGCAGCTAAATAGAAAGTAAAAGCTAAAGAGAAAAGAGAACGGAAAAAGCCGTTATAGACAAAAATGTCCCCCCCCCAAATGTTCACATTCACACATTTCAAATTAAGCATTTCAAAAATAGTGATTTTACCAAAAATAAGTTTTAAAAAAATGTAAAAATGAAGTAGCAACAGTTTGTTACTCAGTGTCTTCAGAAAGTCAAGATAACATTGTTTGTGTTGGTCCCTGCTGCCTTCAGACCCATTTGTTAGAGACTTCACTTGGTGGCTGATACAGGGGTCAGTGCCAGAGGGAAGCTTGGGTTCCCTCTAGCTCCTCTTACAGTCTTAGGGAGCCGCACCCAAAGGGATGTGGGTACTTGGAATTACCACCTGACACAACGGGGCATTGCCGGTGAAGGCAGTCTTCATGAGGGATTGTCCAGGTTGGCTTGCCTTTGTGGGGGATGGTCTTGATTATGTTAACTGAGATGTGAACACCCAGCCTAAAGGTAGGTGGCACCATTCCTTGGGGATGGGCTTCGGATTGTACAAATAAGGAAATGGTGAGCAGAGAGTGTACCCACGCATCCATTTCTTTCAGCTCTTGGCTGTGGAGATGACACAATCGACGGTTTCAAGTCTCCCCCCACCCCCAACCCCACCCCCTCCCCCGCTGCTGTGAGCTCCCTATAGCGATGGGCGACCTAACACGGAGCTATGAACTAAGGTAAACCCTTTCTCCCCTCAATTGCCTTTTCAGGGTATTCCGTTTCAGCAACGGGAAAGGACACTAAGATAGTATGCGAACCTTCTGTACGAGCAAGTCAGGAACACACCTTATGGGGTTCCTTAACCAACCTCAGCATGTCATGAGGTCATAGTCCTATGACATCTCTGTTACGCCAAGTCATCCAGAGAGGGCTTGAAGGACTTTTCCCTCTTCACTCGGAGTCCAAGGACCCCCATGCAGCTAGATCTCTACAGGCACTGTCGAGACGGCTTTCAGATTTTCAGCCTCCTTTAAGACGACCATTACTTACTCCTCTTCCTTACAAAATAGTGGTGGACATGAGGGATGACAGCAGCTATGCAGCACCAGCCATCCCATGCCCCCATCCTCCCTCCAGATACTAGTGGCTGCTGCTCAAAGGCCTCTTCTCACCTGGCTGTGTGCTGACCTTGGTAAGGGCATCTATCTTTCTCAGGAAAGCCCAGGCTCCGCACTCCCAACAGGCCTGCCTAGCTCCATGTCCCCATATTCTGGTCAAGGAACTGGGAAAAAGATGACGAGATAAAGGGGTCAGTGACCCCAAGTCCTCCCTTGGGGTACTGACATGGACTAGATTTAAGCAGAGGGTGGCAGGTGTGCGGAATCAAGCAATCCTAGTCAAGGCATCACCCTGCCTGTTGAGGTCTCAGCTCCAGCCCACAAGGTGGTCCATGGTTTCTTAGTCTGTTAACCAGTCATCCTCCAGGGACCAGGGCTTGCTACAAGAGGATTCCTGTGCCAGGAAGCAGTCTCACCCTGTGGATACCTGTCCCCATGGTAGGAGAGGAGGGCCTGTCCTGGGGAATTTTGCTCTTTCTGAGGGAACTCAAGGCAACTACAGGTTGAGGACAATGACATCTCTGCGTTGTTGGCCTTGTGGTCCATGTGACAGCCAATGCTTTTTAGTGCTAGCAGCTTCTAAGTGCCTATTCCAAAGCTACTCAATCCACGAAATTATTGTCATGATTAACCTGGTCCTGTCTCATTTAGATATTACTTCTTTATAAACCCATGGTGCCCCACATTATGAGAGTTCCTGCTTCCTTGGCTTTTTCACCAGATAGTAGTCAGTACAGCAAGTGGGAGTGCGTTCAGTTAGCGTCCCTCCTAACCGGTTCCTTCACTATGGAGCAGGGTGTGTGCAAATGAGGCTGATGAAAGGCTGAGTGTGCCCATCCCTGGTGCTAAGTGCTCAGGGCACACGGGGGGGGGGGGATGAAAAAGAGAAATAAAAAAGGAAGGACTTGACAGCTCCTGGGTATGGGGGAGGGCATAGTCAGAGATGCCTGGGAGAGCCCAGAGTGAGAATGACTAAATTCAGCTGGTCATGTGAGGGGCGGGTGCAGAGGGGGGAGGGGCAGTCTGGGCCAAGACACTGACAAGAGGGTAAAGGGTAGACCAAAAGAGACCAGGTAACCAAAATGGCTGGAATATATAGGAAAGGGCAGCTGGGGAAAGGACAGCTCAGCCCCTGCTCTCGAGAAGTTAAGGGTAGGGGGCCAGGTATGTCAGCCACACCCTGTAACAGGTACAGTCTGAGGGATGCTGGGAGAACCTGGTACCCAGGTTCACTTTGGTATGAAGGGCACTTTGGCCAGTTTGTCCCTGGTTTGAGACTTAACAACAGGGGTGTGCTTGGATACCATCAATCATCATTCATCATTAGTTAAGGTTTTCACTGTGTCTCCTGAAGTTTTTTTTGTTTTGTTTTTTTGGTTTTGTTTTGTTTTGAGGAAACTTTTAGGAGGCGACACCATAAGAAAGGGCAATTAAATCAAGCTTGGCCTTGACCTTGTAACAAAGTTTGAGCAGTAGGAGTGGAAGCATTTCCATTTGAGAATTTGCCACCACGGAGAAACTCTCTGGCCCCTATATGGTCACCTAGGATCGTGCACACACGAAAGTCCTCTACTGTGTCCAGTGCTCTGCTGTCACCATTCTGATGTGCTTGATATGTAAGCAAAGGGACCCTGTATTTTCACTTTGCAAATTATGGAGCCTTTTACCTTGATACAAGATCTGATACAGGTGGGAGACAGAGGGAGTTCCGATGGCATGGCGGAGTAATCGAGGGAGGTTTTAAGAGAAAGGCATCAATGGATAGAAAGGCAGTTTGAGCCCGCAGGAGAACGCACCTCTGCAGGAGACGTGTTGGCTTTTCAGCCAGGTTTCACTGCTATTTAACCCTTTCTTCAACCCTGAAGATGGATGCTTGACTGAGCCTGTGTCGTGGCCATTTTCTGATGAAGTTCTCTATGATCGTCTAGGATACTCACTTTATCTCGACAAACCTCCCTCTAAGTTTACATCCGAGAGCTGTAGACAAGCCGGAAGGAAGATTGACGTCCCTGTATCCTGAGCATATGTTTAGTGGATTTACCAGTCTCACTGCAGGATTGCTGCGTGAGCTCACTGTAGAGTCCTGTGTTCGCCAGGACGGGTGTGAGGCCTTTTAGAAACTCTAGACAAACAGGAATCAAGATTCTGTTGTGTTTCCCCTTGGCAATCACATGATGTGAGTTTGAGCTTTCTTTAGGAAGCTAGTGCAATTTCAAGAGTTAAAAAAAAATCTATTGTTTACATAAAGAAACATAGGCAGCAAAGGCAAATAGAGGGCAGACAATGCAAGCGCGAGTTGCTATTAACTGAAGGTGGCCACTGAGGAATACAAACAGGGCAGGAGCATGGGGCTTGTAACATGGCTAATATTTGGAGATGGAAAGTTAAGAGTGCTTGCTGCTCCTCCAGAGTTCTGTTCCCAGCACCGGTGTTCCGTAAGTACCTGCTAATGCTAGCTCTAAGAGACCCAGTGTCCTCCACTGGTGCCTGCACATGTGTGACATACATAACACATACATTTAAAGCATCCTCTATAAGAAAGATAGTTAAAACTTTACTTTAAAAATGTTTTGATAGCATAAATTATACATAATAATGGACTTCATTATGACATTTTAAGAATGTATATAAAGCGTTTTTATCATAATATTTTATTCTTATACTAATTTAGCCACATGAGTCTTGATAGTCATTTCGCCGTGGAATTTGGGATAAAGGATGTTGGACTTTCCAGTCCACATCTTCCTTTTAATTATAACCATATTAATCAGCCTTTGGTATGTCTTCCTCTAAGTGGTAATACATATTTGTAAGTTTTCATTGTTTTGCATATTTGGCCAGTTATTGGATTCATTCCTTACTTGGTAATGCTTTGATTTTTTCTTCCCCCCCTCCCCCCAACCCCTCTCTCTCCCCCTACCTTCTTCCTTCCCTCCCTCCCCCTATTCTTTTTCTTTTTCTTTTTTTCTTATAATGGTTTATTTTTAAATTACCCAAATTTGTTTGTTAAATCTAGCTTCAAGAATGGGTGTTCAATAAAATGTTATTATTCTTATTTGTTATATTATAAAGATAAAATATTTATCACAAAATAGACACATGTGATCAGAATTGATATATCTAAGAGAATTTGTGACTCTTTGAATGATAGATTAAATTTAACAATATTTTTGACTGGTTATATGAACAAGTGTTTAAGAAACACCAACACAAAATTGTTGGTGTTCCTAGAAATTGATACACACAAAAACTAACCAGACCTGAAGTTTATACATGTCAATGAACTTTTCTGAAGTGAGAATAGTCAGTTTGAAGCCATGGAAATTCACTTCATACTTTTCCTAAGAGAAACATGGCATTAACATGGACTTTATCTAATAATGTACTAGATGGCACAATAGATATATAGAATCAGATTGGAAATAATCAGGTTTAACAAGACACAGTGTGATAGGAATTCTTGTAAATTGCCACAATAAATCTAAAAATTATCTGTATAAATATAGAGTAGACAAGATGTGTTTTGATGTTAAAATTTAAGTTCATGATTGACAAATGTTCATAGTTCTTGTCTTATGTTTTAACCGCTACTCTTTTTCTAAGGCAAAATTTCTCTAAGTAGACCTGGCGCTGTCCTGGAACTTGCTCTGTAGACCAGGCTGGCCTTGAACTCAGAGATCCGCCGGCCTCTCTTTCCCAGGCCTGGGATTGCAAGCCTGCATCACCAAGCCCATCCTTCCTTGTGCTCAGAAGGAAAGAACTGTAGGAACTAAGCTGCCTCCTCATCCCTCAAGTTGCTCTTTGAGACAAGATCTTGAGATGCAGTCCAGGCTAACCCCAAAGGCACCATCCTCCTGCCTCGACCTCCTGAGTACTGCTGAGCATACATCCTCACTCTGGGCTCAAAGTTTTCTCCAATGATCTTGATTTCTTAATTCTACTTAGATTTATCTTTGAGATAGTAAACAAGGAGACTGAAGGAACGAACTTACCTTTTGGTACTAAAGCCCTTTACTCCCAACACTTCTAGAATGTATCCTGTTTGGGGTTACTCAGTGCAAAGGACTTGAAGGTTTTGGATATTTTTGCTAAGCTGGCTATGTGCAGACTCACCCGCCTATTTCTCCAGTGAACCATTGGTTCAGGGAGTAATATTCTGGGAGACACATAAGTTATGTTGCTCATAATTGTTCCTTCACCTTCTTTGGAGTGCCTTTGAAGGCACCAGGCATCAACAATGTCTGTCATCAAAAGCTCCTTTGTCTGCAGTTTCTGTGACTGCATTCTTCTAATTCACAGCACAGAGAGTGTTTCCTCCTAAGATGATGGATTCCCGCTCCCCTCTGGGAAAAGCACCCTACCTGCAGAAAGGAAGTTGGCACAGGTTCTGACCAGCCAATCAATTCCTGAGCCATTCTTCTTGAACAAGTGACCCTTTATTGATAACTTGAGGCTTTTCCCTCTACAGTTACAAAAGTGGCGTCGTTTGTCAGCCAGCTGTTTGTCACCAATAGACTGAAAAGATTATCTGCCTGTACTTAAAATTCAGACAAATGTGCAAGATCAATAATTTTGGAATCACGTCTAGAGAGCCACTCTATGGAATCTCATCTGGATGAGGTTTTGTTATTCATCTTAACGTTCTTGGGTGGAATTAAGGGTTGTGAAGGGACTAGAAATCAGAGACAAACCCTTAGTTACTGGGCAGCTGCCTTCAGGGTTTAATGAAGGTATAATGAAGCACTGGGCGAATCAGCCGTAAGATTTTGTTTTGTTTTGTGTTTTCTTTTCTCTTCTTTTTTGTAAAGGAAAGAAACTTTTAGCTATAAACTTAATAAAAAAAAAAAAACAAGAAATTTCCTGAAATAAGGATATAGAGGAAGTCATAGAAGCTAGGTGTGGGTGGGCGCAGTTTGTCCTTAAAAATGGGGGTGAGAACCAAGAATTAGTGGGGACACAGGGACTCTGATCCAGGTTTGTTGCACTCTAGGTGTGTACTTCATTTTTTCTGTTTTTTCTGAAAAGCGGATTTTCTTTTTTCTTCTTTGGAAAAAAGTTACATTTTTACAGTGTGTGTGTGTGTGTGTGTGTGTGTGTGTGTGTGTGTGTGTGTGTGTTTGTTGGACAATTTACACAGTCAGTTCTCTCATTTCTTCTTGTGGGTTCCAGGATTCATACATAGGTTGTCAGGCTTGGTGCCTTTACCTGTGGAGCCATCTTGCCAGGCCAGAGGGCTGGGCACAGACACTTCTGTGCTCATCTTACATTAGTCGAGAGATTTTAGGTGATGCTGATGTGAGAAATGAATCCAAAACATGAAGAGTTTTTTCCTCATTCATGTGACAGATTTCTATGGGCTCTGCAGCCCACTTCTCTCCTCTCTGATTATGTCGAAACTATGTGGTCTCCAAGGTGACAGGCAGGGGAAAAGTTAGAAATGTTTCCAGCATCTGAGCCTAGATGGTGTCTGCACTATCTCTGTCCCACTGGCTGGAACTTACTTACACATCTCTCATCCAATCGTGGGGCAAACTGGAAATGTACAAGATCAAATAGAAAGTGGTACACACCAAGGAATTCAGTTATGTCACCATCAAAGGACGTCCCAAACCAACCAGTCCAAACTTTTGTTCCAAGTATCTCTCTTAGTCCAAACCTCAAACCCTTAAGGAAGAGACCTTGGCCGAGCATTGGTCAGCTCTCCGCTCTTATCCTAGAGTGTGTTGGAAAAGGAGTCAGGCTGAGAGGGACAGCAGCCATCTTCCCACCTTTGAACATGGCTCAAACATGGACAGCGGTGACAGCACTGGAAACAGAAACTTCTTTGGGTAATCAGTATTCAGAACCTGCAGTCAAAACCTCCAAGATGCCAGGTCTCTTTCACGTTATTTCTCAGCACTGGCTTCTGAGTTTTAGAGAAAACATAATTTAAAAAATGAAAACTCTAGTGACCTACACAGAGCAGACATGGCTCCTTGTGTCCACTTCTAGATAATCACATACACATGACCTCCTTCTGGAAACAAGGTGCCCACAGTGATGATGGATGCTAGACATGTAAATGTAGAAGCCATTTCTCCTGGTCTCAGTTGACACTTACTAATCTACAAGAGGTGGCACTGAGATCCTCTTCTGGATCCTGAGGTGGCAAAGGGACCCTGACTGGTAGTCAGTGGGGTTTCCTCTTCTGGCTATGTGGTGAGAGTCTGGTCCTTGGCTCCTTTACAGTAAGGAGTGGCCATGTGACTTGCTTTGGCCAATGGCAAGGAAGCACAAGTGTTATAACAGATGCTCTCAGCAAACATTATTATGGGGGCTCCCAGGGAGATCCAATGGCTGAGCCTGAATCTCCCAGCTCAAGGAATGCCAGGCATTTAGTATGAACAAACAAGGGACTTTTATTTTGTTGAACCGCTGGGACTAGAGCAGTTTGTAGATAAACTGGTCCATGCTAACTACTAAAGACTCAGGGGCAGCAACACACACGACAGAAGATGCTGACCAGTAGGCACAAGCCCATGTGGCAAAGCATCCTTCCCTGGGCCAGCTACTAGAGAACGCCGATGGTGGTGGGTGGGGCACATGAGTTCTTTTACATGTCTGTGTACCACCAATGTCACGTGAAGTGTAGGTCCACCCATATGTCATCTGGGAAATCTTTGGATGTGGAAGTCCGTAGCATAGATTAAACGATAATAAACACTTAGAGTCGCCTCACTGCTGTTAGCTGCAGCAGAAAACTGGCTCTGTGAGCTCACTACAGACTCTACTTCCGTAGACAGTAAAAGATAACCTGCTAAGTAAAGAGCAAGGGAGACCGCGAGGCCGGCTTTGGTTCCGTTTTATTTTTTAGAAGCCTGTTTGTCTTGCTGTCTGTTCTCCGCAGCCAGCAGAGTCTTCACAGGCTCCCCACTAACAGGCCACACCTAGCTCACTTTCTAACAGGTTTAGCTTAAGGATGCTCTCAGCTCAAATCAAGACTCAGGCAAATCTGATACCCTTATCAAAGCACCACATTTTACATTAGTTCTTTTTTTGTTTGTTTGTTTTTTGTTTTTGTTTTTCGGGATAGGGTTTCTCTATGTTATCTTGGCCATCCTGTGCTCTCTTTGTAGACCTGGCTGGCCTCGAACTCACAGTGATCCGCCTGTCTCTGCCTCCCGAGTGCTGGGATTAAAGGCGTGCGCCACCAGCCATTCCTGGCTTTACATTAGCTCTTAAGGCTAAGAGAATTAAAGAGATATAAATAAGTAAGGTGGAAAATCAAAGGGTCCATTTAAATAGGCAAGAGCCAGGAGCCAATCACACTGGATTTCGATAAGCCTCGGCTACAGTGTTGGTGGCACCAGGTAAAGAATAGCTGGGAGATACAGTGGCGAGGATTTGCACTGAAAGTTGCCCAGGACCCATCTCATAAAGAAACCCCTTGCCAAAGCCCTTAACCCAAGTGCTTGACTGCATATTTCCTCAACATCTCCTCAATGCTGTGAAAATTCCAAATTATAGCCTTGGAACTCTCCAAAAGGACATAGTGTCAGCTTGTTCATGCTATTCCTGATGTGGGAATCAGCCTCTGGAGTTTAAAAAAAAAAAAAAAATATATATATATATATCAGTCATAGGCTCGGGGCCCAGTCAGCCTGAGGCTTGGGTAAACACGAGGAGATATGTTGGTCTTCCTCAGGGATGCAGCCATGAGCGCAGGTGCTCAGTTCTGGAAAGCAAACCAGAATTGAGTCTGCTCATCCTCTTGACTGGCCCTGAGGTACAGGGTCCAATATGTCTTCCTGTGTTCAAAAGCCCGGACAATTTGCCTGGTTCCTGGATTCTCTTATGGTCTAGCTTAGAAGCCATAGTGTACCAAAGTGTAGAATCTGCTATACAATTCACCAAAGAGTTCATCCTTTAACTATGAGGAGATGAAGGATGAGAATAATGTTGATAAATATTGTTAATCATTGCTATTATTAAATATTTGCTAATATTATTATGATTGCTAATTAATATTGCAGTGGAGTTTCTAGCATATTCCAAGAAAAGCCTGCGTAGTGATTCCCATTGCTGAAATCCTCCTGCCGATTGTATCAGCTCCAATCTCTGTTCCGAGGAGCATGGGATGCAGACGTGAACTGCAGTACAGTGTGGGGAGGATGAGGAGAAAGGACAGAATGCTAGCATCTTTTTAGGACACGTTTAGAGATGAGTGATGTCCGAGTATGTCATTTTCTTCTTCCCTCCTCCCTCCCCCCCCCCCCCCCCCCCTCCTTCCCTTCTTTTTTTCCTTTCTCTCTTTCTCTTCTTCCTCCCCACACCTCCAGAGTGTATGTATACACTGGCCTGAAACTCTAGAAGTAAGGACTCCCTCCTCTGCCTCTGAGTGCTGGGATTATAGGTGTGCCCCAGCACGCCTGGGCTGACCTAAATGCTTGCTCTCTTCCTCTAGAGCACCGTCCAGCATCCTGGTACACACCACCCCACCCCACCCCCCACCACACACACATACAATCCCTTTCCCAGCAAATGAAATCCCACCGATTTGGTGCAGCTGGTCTGTAAGGATGGACGCCATCGGCTGAACTGACTGTGTTAAGAAGAGAAAGATGATCGTATTGTTTTCCTAGAGCCCCCCCCCCCTTCAGCTTTTATTTGTCAACTTGTTTACTTTCAAAGGGGATGACACTTTTCCAGGAAGAGCCCATGCCTGGCTGCTGCTTGCTCCTGGACACAGCCTGTCAGAGCTCTTCCTATTTACTACGATATCTTCCCTTCAAAACTCTGATTTTTTTTGAGAGCCTCTCATTTTCATCTAGTGACTCTCTTGTGGGAGAAGCGGGAATCAGCATAGAGGTGGGCGGATGAAAGGTTGCCCCCGAGTTTAGTGTAGAAACACAGGTGTTAAGTCCAAGGCCTTCTCACTGGCCGGCTCTCCTGCATCTGTACCTACAGCTGCACTCACACACAGGTGTTAAGACCAAGGCCTTCTCACTGGCTGGCTCTCCCGCATCTGTACCAACAGCTGCACTTGCCTACTCGCTAACCTCTCTGCAGAGGAGGGATGTTTTCTGTAGTGAGACTCGCCCAATTAGACTCAAATCAAACATGAATCAAAGTGGAAAATGAGAGTGGTGTAGAGTGCGTAATATTACTGTCAGTGTATTGCTCAACTGATCTTGAATTGCATGAGATTTTACATTACAGGAAATTAGCTTTTAATTAAATGACTCTGTGGTGAATTACATTGTTCTAACGCGAACACTAAGTGAGCTAAGAGTGCCCCACTTTAACAATGAAGCATGCTGTGTGGGCAGAGAAAGCTGTATTTTAATGGGTCTGCAGCTATGCCTGAGTCACTGTTACTGGAGGTTGATAAAGACACACTCATTCTTTTATTTTTATTTTTTAAAGTTTTGTGTACATTGGTGTTCTGCCTGCATGTGTGAGGGAATCAGATCCTCTGGAACAGGAGTTACATATTCGTGAGCTGCAACGTGGGTGCTGAGAATCGAACCAAGGTCCTCTCGAAGAGCAGCCAGTGGTCTCGACTACTGAGCCATCTCTTTAACCTTAAGGCACACTAATTCTCAAGACTATCAAGTTCATAGCCCATAGAAAGTACCAGGAATATGACCTTGAAATCCAGACATAAGTAAATGCAGTGAGCTTGTAACCTTCCTGGCAGAATGAATATTCTCAAGCAATGTTCATGCCCTCCGTGTGGCCATCAGACTACTGAGAGGGCACACCCCCAAGGAATTGGAATTTCCCAGGAGTCTCACCAGGGAGACGAAAAGGCTGCGGCGTTGGTGTCAGACAGAGGAGGGACTGGTCTTCCTGGAAGAGATTTCACACAATTCTAACCACCTGTCAGGCCATCTTGCAGGAGAGGCCGGAGCCCAGACAAGGATGAGTCAAAGTCAGCTTAACGCTGATAGGCAACACTTTGATGGGCGTGCTTAGGTACACATGCCTCTTGCCTTCTATTCAGACCTAAATCTCCTGCCTGGGTTCCAAAGCTGGACTTAGGTGGGGAGGAACCGCTGCTCTCTTCGTCTTTTCAGCTTGGCCACACTGAATAGCTGCTTTCTGCTTTTTTTTTTTCACTTCTATTTGTCCGTTTCATGGATCTACTGAGGATGGAGAGCCAAGCCCAGGTGTCAGGGTTGCCACAGGGACCCTAACACCTCCATCCAATCAGCCATGGGTCCAAGTGTTCAGCAAAACTGTATCTCTTCTGAACTTGTACAGATGTTTTTCTTGTCTTAATTCCTTGAGATACAGTATAGCTGTTAGTTGCTTAGTATTTACATGGTATTAGATATCAGAGTTAATCTAGAGGTTGTTTATGTAGGAGGATGCCCATAGGTTATATGTAAATGCTGTGCCTTTTATGTAAGAGACTTGAGGGTCTGGCCCAGAGCCAGCCTCCCCAGGAGACTGAGGGACAACTGTGTACTGTGTTCATTCACGCCTCAGGACTTCAGCAGGAAATCAGCTGAGTTAGATATCAAAAGGCTCTTTCTGGTGGGGCCCCAGCTTCTTGCCTCTGTTTCATTTGCACAAACATAGAAGGAATGTGTTGGCCTTTTAAAATTTTTATTCCCGAACCAGAAATTGGAGGCTCTGGTTGGGCACTTTTGATATGACAAGTCTTGAGAACAGTCAGAACAATTGTCCCTTTGGAGTCAGATTTGGGCTGATGACAAGCTTCCTCAGCGCCCTCCCGCCAGCCTGGACAGTCAGCACTCTCCAGGAGACCAGTGTCCGCGGCCTTCAGTGTGTGGGGGGGGTGAGCAATGTCATTGGTCCCCTAGGTCTAAACAAGGGGACCTACAATGGTTGCTTTGTTTTCTGCTTTGCTGAAGAAAGCTAAAGAATATGGTAGTCAGGGTTAATTCTGGAGTGAAAAAAAAAATCATGCATGTAGATGATTAAAAATAAGAATTAGGAGAGAACAAACAATATTTTCACCCAGATGCAAAACATTCTTGGGATAGCTGCTGCTGTGCCATGTGGAGGGCACATGGTAGAATGTTCTATTTGTTCTCATATTTTCCAGGCCTAATGGTCATGGCAAATTCCAAAGGTAACAAAGGATGAAAGCCGTGGTGGGGCTGGCGCTGCACCAGAAGGGAGCTGAGCAGCTCTGGCAGAACACGAGAGACCGGAGGGATGAAAGAGGTCTGCTCACCTCTCCAAGTGTTGAGACTCTGTACCAGGAGACCCAGGGTCATAGGAGACAAGATCAGACCAAGGGACCCAGCATTCCCTGTAATAAGCAGGTTCCAGGCCTCATCTCTACTTTATTTCTAAACTATCGCTCTAAAGTTCATAACTACAATGTTCCCTTGGTCACTTTTTTTTTTAATTTTTAAAGATTTTTATTTTATTATGCATGTGTTTTTCCAGCATGCATTTATTTACATCATGCCGAGTGCTCCTGGAGGTCAGGGGTGGCACTGGAACCCCGGGCACTGGATTTACAGGATTGTGAGCCGTCATGTGGGTGCTGGGAAGCAAACCTGGGTCCTCTGTGAGAGCAACAAATGCTCTTAACCACTGAGCAATCTGTCCAGCTTTGTCTCAGCTATAATTCTGAAGTCGATACATTCAGATTTACATTTTATCGCCAACTGTAGAATTCTAGTCCTTGAATGGATAAGTCGCCTGAAAGAATTGGAGGTTGAAAACATAAAAGAAACTAAACCAGCAACAAAGTTGATAATTTTGAATGGAGACAGGATGGGTGAAATAAGTTGAACAACACAATCCTAGTCAGTGGGGAGGAAACAGAAGAGGTGCACCCACCCGTTGGGCTCGAGAGCCAAAATTCTAGGTGTTGAGAGAGATCGGTTCTCAAAGGTGTAGAGTTTGCTTTTTTTCTTTTAAACCTACTTTATTTGGGTTCCTTAGTGTCTCTACTTCCCTTCCAACCCACCCACCCTAGGTAGGAGAGAAAGAAGGTTAGTAATAGGGGCCCGAGATGTAGACCTTGCTAGACTCCTTGGAGGCAATTCCACTCTCCGTAGTCGGGATTCTAGCAGCCAGCAGCAGCAATCAGCAATCAGCAAACAGCAATCAGCAAAGAGCAACAGCAAAGAGCAACGGTGGAACAAATCAGCAGCAGTCTTCTCAAAGCTTTCTCCCTAGTGTCTGTCTGGACTGTCTGTCTGCTCCCTCCCTCCCTCCCTCCCTCCCTCCTTCCCTCCCTCCCTCCCTCCTCCTCCTTCTCTCTCTCTCTCTCTCTCCTCCTATTTATACCTTCTCAGAATCCACACAAGGATGTTTTCCAGCAGGCAAAGACCACACCCTCTGTTTCCAGCTAATGAAGATCATGAGCCCTCTCACAAAGCTAAGGCAGTTTCATATCCCATACTTGAAATCAAAACAAAGACATGTTTACATAACCCAAACTTCCCTTACATGTCCATCTCTAAACCTCCTACGTTTCTCTGGGCCCCATATACTGCAGTAACAGGGCCCCTGGGGATAGGACTGCAGCGTCACTGTAGGCACAGCAGAGACTAGACACTGCAGCACAGCGTTCATTGAGTTTTAGGATGCAATAAATGGCGTGCCAACAGAGGGTGTGTCTGAATGTGCTGAACATAGATCTAAGGGCCGGCAAGTTCATATTTAAGATGCAACAACTGTTGCTCCAATCTCCACTTCCTTCCTCAGGGCCTCGGGCACTGCTGCACCAGGGGCTGGGAGGGAGAAAGCAGAACCAAACCCACAAGGGTAGAGCTGAGTCAGTCCCATAAGATCCCGGTGTGGAGGGGAGTCCTCCTCCGAGGTTTTCAGGGTTACAGTGGGTTAGCTCAGAGCTCTCCCAGTGACATAGCAACTCTTATGCAATAGCCGGTGAGACCGTTTGTGTGTTTTATCTGGGGTGAACAAGGGTCATATGAACATTCCAAGATGGGTTCGTATCATTGGTTGCGGCTTGGGCAGATGCTTTATTTACATGGAGAGGAATTCCAAGTGCCAGGTAACGTGACTCCTTTGAGAATTGTGGAGGTAGGAGGTCAAGGATATGTGCACCAGGGCATGCTGGCACAGAACAGGAAGGGAGCGATCCTTATTCCCGCCGATCTAAAGATCGAGATTTCCCAGGTTTGGACATGTTTCTACCTCACTCTAGCTCCATGCTGGTTTCCCTGGTGGCACGATCCTCGGGCCCCACACACAATAATTACACAAAGTGGACATCATTGCTTACACTGTGCTTGTAAGAGGGGGAACTTTGCCCCAGAGATGATAAATAATCTGTCCATGTCCTACGAAAGAGGACAGTCTTCCAGAACATTCACATTTGTCTGGATGTTGTCTGTTGCCTCATTTTGTGCTGGAACATGCAACACAAACTACAGAATAATTCAGGATGAGGAACCAGGGTGAAAGTGTCAGGGAGACATGTGAGTTGATAAACTGCTAACCCTGACAGCATGAAGCATTCCTCACAGGGCCTGGGATTCATGAACCCTAGGATGGCAGTGAGCCAAAGGACCTGCCTGTCTGTCTCTGCCTCCATATCAGTGAGATTAACACAGCCAACAACTAGGGGAAAACCACATTCACAACATCAATAAAACAGGTAGATGACAAAAATAGTATATCAATACAATAAAGTATAGAGTTGCTGGTAGAATGAGAAATATTAGATGCTGATTAAAAAAAAAACAGAGAACAGTAGCAGATAAGGAACCATCGATACAGACTGATCAAACACTGATTCCAAAAAACTGCATGCAATAGTTTATGTGAAGCAGGCAGAGTCGAGAAAGTCTTGAGATTTATAAAAACAAGGAAAGCTGGGGGTGTGTTTTCTTCAGTAATCTCCTCCTCCCCCTCCTCTTCCTCCTCCTCTTCTTCTTCTCCCTCCCCCCTCCTCCTCCCCCTCCCCCCTCCTCCTCCTCCTCCTGCTGCTGCTTAGATCTCCTATTTAACCCTCACTGTAAGGTCATTTAAACAGCCCTACTGAAACCAAATTTATTAAAGATTGAAGTGAACATTCATTCAATAAAATAGAGTAGAGAATATGTGAGGTTAAGGATTTTTCTTTAAATTAGGAAAACCTCATTTGAAGAATATAAATTAAAATAGGAAAGGTTGTAAAAGGTGCTCTGTTGGTTAACTTCAGCTGTCAATATTTTGAGGTTAAGGGTTACCAAGATAGTAGGTAAAACATTTTTTCTTTGAGAGTGTTTACAGAAGTGATAAGCATTTCAATCAATAAACCAAACAAACAAGATCTCTCTAGCCATGTAGGTAGATGAACTTGCTCCGGGACCCAGGGAGCACACTCAGAGGACAAGTGTGTTCACTCTCTTCCTCACTCAGAGTATCCACCTTTCTACTCTCAAATTTGTGGTCCCTGCATCTCAGGGCTCTGGAGTCCGGAACTTACGCAGTGTAACTTACGTATCATCATTAGCCTCAGGCTTCTCAGGCCTTTGACTGGAACTGAATTGCATCCCAGCTCTCGGCTGCTTACACTGCCATCTCTCTCCCTCTCTCCCTGTGTGTGTGTGTGTGTGTATGTGTGTGTGTGTGTGTGTGTGTGTGTGCGCGCGCGCGCGCACCCCTGCACTAGAGATTGGATTTAGGGCTACATATACTTTGGCTAAGCACATGCTCTGTCTCAGCCCAGCAGGCTCTTTCTTTTCATGGTGGTTTAATTTTGAAAAACAGTTTGAAAGCCAGCTTTCCTGTTTGCATTACTTTGATCACAGTGAATATTTCAGAATGAGCAAAGTACATTGGACATTCTAAAAACATACCAGTGACTACACTGGTGCATTACAAAATAGGGAAGAACAGGTAATATCAACTTGCATGGTTTTTAGAAATAACTTGAAATTTTTAATTGTGAGCTTTTTGAGTCCCAGGAACAAGGTCATGAATTAAATATAATGTGGGAGCAGTACTAAGCTCGCCAACTACTAGTATGAGTTAAAAAAAAAAATCTATTACCAGTCGCAAAACCCCATGTGCTCTCCCTGTTCTTCTATAGTCAGATAATTCCTCTGTAGTGCTCATTAAATATAAATGTTCCTGAAGAAAATTACTTTTGGGTGATTTTTAGGTTATTGTCTATCTTCCTTCTATCATTAAAACAGAAGCCCCACGACAACAAAGGCGTTTTCTGTTTCACTCAACAGTGTTTGGTATTCAATAAACATTACATGTTGAATACATGAATAAATGGTGGGAGTGGTTGTGGCTTTGAAGTCTTCTGTGACTGGATATCTTGCGTGCACACATACAAATGCGACTTGTCCGTGACTTTCATCCTCTTCCATCCTTTTTTGCCAGTTCATCATTTAAACTGTGTGATCCTGCCCATACATTAGGATCCATTTCACCAAGTAGAAAGTGAGTGAAGACACTGGCACCAGAGAAATGGCTCCGCGTTAAGAGCACTTGATGATTTTGCAGAGGACACAAGTTCAGTACCTACAACCCACATGGTAGCTCACAACCATGTGCAACTCCAGCTCCAGGGGATCTGATCCTCTCTTCTGATTTTGTCAGACTCTTGCACATGTGTGGTGTAGACACATACAGCCAGGTGTATATACATGCACGTAAAATAAATAAATAAAACATATTTTATTTAGAAACAAAGAAAATGAAAATGCTTTGTTTTTATAAAAAAAACTTTCATGGGGAACTTGCATCTGAGAAGATATTTGTGATGCAAACAGCATTTTGTTTTATTAAATCCAGATCCTTGGGTGGAGTTCCTCAGCTAAAAGTCACTCCCAAGCAAAATAGATTGCTTATTATTTTCACAAGGAATTTACAGGAAGCAATTTTTAAAGGTTGCCATCAGCCTGAAGTCATTGCTGGCACTAGACATCAGTGTGCCGTCAATATTGCAGTAATCACTTAACCCGGGCCCGCTTGGAGAAATTTCCATCACACAAGGAAAATTGAATTCTACTGCCGCAGATTATAATTGCATTTGATATTATTCCTATTTGATCATAGAGTTTGAAATATTTGACATATCGGTTTCTCTTATCCACCCACCGTGGTAAAATACCTGTTTTACATGTGCTCCACACTGGTTCTGTGGTTATCAGCTATTTCACAATCAGGGTTTTAGAAACCTGCCTTTCTTTCTTTGTCTCAGAAAGTTGCAGTAGACCTAGCTAAGAAGTAAATGGTTTGCATCCTATCCAGTACTCTGCCTCATAATTACATAAGAACAGCCAAAAATAAAATGTGCTCATCTTGGACAAGCTACCTTTCCCCGCAGCAGACAGATAGCACAGTTATTGCAGGTAGAGGTTTGAGGACATCAGAAACACTGGATCCCAGGCTCGGGATACTGATGGAAACTTCTGTGTCCACAGCTGCCCGAAAAGTATTTATTTCTGAACCTCTCTGAAAATAGGGCTTTAAAAGCTAGAAGCCCTTACATTCCTATCATAAGCAAGCAGTAGACTAGTTTCCTATGTTTCCAAAGCTAGTTTCTAAGGTGGAAAACATGATCTTGACAAAATCCAAGTGATTGTTTTTAGCCTTCACTAAATAAATGCTGGTTGGTTCATTTACTGATTTCTCAAAAACAAAAAAAAAAGAAAAAGAAAAAGACAGACAGAAAGAAAGAATGAAAGAAAAGAAAATAGAAGAAAGAAAAAAATAAAGAAAAGAAAACGGGGCAAGGGGAGAGAATGATGTGAGCAGTCTGCACAACCCTGACTCTGAAAATGAGGCAGGTGCATTTAAGTGCGTATCCCTTCCTGCTACTAAATGACGCTTGTTACACGCACTGGGAACAATCACATACAGATTTTACGGTCTTTTTGCTTGCCTTATCAAAAGCTACGTCAAGTTAAGTGCTCACGGGTACTGCAGCTACCTTGGACAAACACTGACAAGAAGTGTGTGGTCCTCTCTGGATGGCACACTGGGTCCCAGTGCCAGCAATGACTTCAAGCTGATAGCAACACTTGCAGATCATTTCCTATAAATTCTTTGTGACAACAAGCACACACAGCCATAACCGTTACTCAGTTACTTGGACTGCTGAGGATAAAAGTCTTGTCTTCCGTGCAGTCTTCAGCCTTTCCAAACTGTACAGATTTCTTGCCGGAGTCAAGCCGTATACCAAGCCAGTACAATCTTCTATTTTCTGTCCTTATACAACAAGTATGCTTGTAGTGGATTTGACATGGCCTCCTGGCACTTCTGTAGCCATCCTGATGTTCTTATCACTTGTCCATCACAAGCCTGCTTAGAACTCTTTGTGTCCATGGGTTCATATGCATCTGGGTCAAAGAAATTAGTTTGTACTGCACTAGCCAACTTTCTGTTGTTGTTGCAGACGCCTCACTGGTTCCCCTTGCTTTGTTTCACCATGCTACTGTTACTAAACACCAGGCAGAAACAGCTGGGTTTATTTTGGCTCAGGGCTGCAGAGAGACTTCAGTCCTTTGTGGTACAGAAGGGTTTGACTGTTTGTTGTGGTCAGAGAGTGAGACAGAGCAAATGAAGAGTTTTGGGTTAGTGGCATTGGCAGAGGAGATTTCAAGACATCCTAGTATTGACTCTGTCACGTGGTGACTAATGGTCATTTATGCAGATCTACAGTGAAAAGGAGCGAGCTGAGCAAAGAAAATAGAAAATGTACAGTTTGAATAGAAAAGGAGCACCAAAGAGTATAACGGAGCTATGTTCAGTCCTGAAGGAGATAAGACATCTAAAGAAAAGCCGGATGCTGAGTGGAATAAAGGGAGTAGTAACCTCAGGGCAAGACCTTACCTAGCTTTCAACTTGTGGAAAATGGTGGGTGGTAGCTCACACCTTTAACCCCAGTACTCGGGAGGCACAGGCAGGTGGATATCTGAGTTCAAGGCCAGCCTGGTCTACAGAGTGAGTTACATGTCAGCCAAGGCTACACAAAGAAGCCCTGTGTCGAAAACAAAACAAAACCCCAAACCAAAAACAAACACAAACAAACAAACAAGCAAGCAAAAAGCTTGAAGCAGCAAAGGAAACCGTCACCAACAGAAAGCTGATACAGATATCATGGAAGCAGGGGACCACGTTCTGGCCTGAGAAAGCAGCAGAACTTAACAGCTTCAGCCAGGTGGCTCTGGCTTCATAGTCAAGAATACAAGAAAGGGGCTGTGGCATCTCCCTTCCTGGCTAAGGAAAGCTGCAGAGGACAGGTATGTGTGTCAGGGGTATCCCTGCATGGAGTTCTGGAGAGGCCACTGAGTGAAGCTGTGAAGGTAAAGCCTGGGTTGCCTTGGGGACCCTAAGATGCTGGAGATGCCAGAGTCATGGGATGCCTGCTGAGAAGAGCTGTTAACAGGTTTACATAGTTCCGGGACAGTCAGAGCTACACAGTGAGACTATCCCAACAACAACAACACAGTCAGAGAGGCTGGAAAACAGCTCAGCAATAAGAACATCTACTCCTCTTCCAGAGGGCCAGGGCTCAGCTCCCAGCATCCACCAGGTAGCTTACACCCACTTTTAGGGGACTCTGGTGCCTCTGGCCTCTTCAGGTACCTTCACTTACATGTGCATGCATGCACATGCACACACACACTTGCCCACATAATTATATAATTTAAAATGAAAGAAATATTTTAGAAAATCAGAGAAATTTCTAATAAATATCTTAATGATGTACCTCCAGGTCTTAGAAAAAGCAGAAGACAAATCTCAAATTGATTGATAGAAAAAAAAAAAAGACCAAAGCAGAAAATATAACAAGAAATTAAAAGAATAGTAGAAAGAATCAGTGAAACAGAGCTGGGTTTTGAAAAGATAAACAAGATCAACAAACCAAATAACACACAGACACACACACACACACACACAGACATACACACAGAGACACACACACACAGACACACACAGAGAGACACACACACACACAGACAGACACAGACACACACAGACACACACAGAGAGAGACACACACACAGAGACACACACAGAGACACACACAGATACACACACAGACACACATACAGACACACACCCACAGAATATTCACAGTAATTAAGTTAGAAGATGAAAAAGGAGACATTACAACAAACATCAATCGAATACAGAAAATCAATAGAAAATGCCTTTCAAAACCTGTTTTCTAATAAATTGGAAAAATGTAGAAGAAATGGTTACATTTCCAGACACATATGATCCATCAAAATCTAACCAAGATATAAACACTTAAATAAACCCAAATGAGCAATGAGCTGGAAGCAGAAATAAAGTCTCCCACAGAGGGGGGAGGGGTTCACTGCTGAGCCCTACTTCTCAAGTTATCCCATAAAACAGAAGAAGAATGGGAGTGGGGAGAGCTAGAAAATCACTCTACACTATAACCCTGACACAAAAACCAAATAAGGGTACAACACAAAGAAGAGTGTGTGCCAAGGTCTCTGGTCGGTCGGAACGTGGAAGTAAAAATTCTCAAACACCTGCCAACCTTCTCATGCTGTGCACAAATGAATTCTAAATGGACCACGGACCCCAGTGACAGACCCTAAATGCCGACTGACACTTCTAAAAGAAAGAGTGAGGCTCAGATAAAGACTTGCTCAATAGGACCACAGTTCCCCAGGAAGCTTGTTTGACCAAAGAGGCAGCCTACAGAAATAGGAAAAAGTAAAAAAATAAAACAAAAACAAAACATCTTTGCTTGCTATAAATCTGACAGAGGATTAGCATCTAGAATTTAAAAGGCTAAACACCAAGAAAACAATGTAATTAAACATGGACTATAGATCTGAACAGAATTCTTAGAAGAAGAACTATTCTTGAGAGTGTTCGCCATTCTTAGCCATCAGAGAAATGCATATCAAAACCAAAGCGAAGAAAATGAAAACAACAAATACTGGTAGGAGTGGGGAACATGGACCCCTCCGCCACCGTTGGTAGGAGGGCGTACTGGTACAGCTGCTGTAGAAATCAGGGTGGTACTTCCTTGAAACAAACAAAAAACCTTTCCACGCTGCACAGGGATGGTCCATAGGGCGTTGCTCTTGATTCCTGTCGTAACTTAAAGGGACACTTAAACAATGTTCAGAGCCCTTGACGTTTTGCAGATGGAGGGGGAGGATGTCCTCAAATTCCTTGCCGCGGGAACCCACTTTTAGGTGGCACCAACCTTGACTTCCGGATGGAGCAGTACGTATACAAAAGGAAAAGCGATGGTATCTACACCATAAATCTGAAGCGGACCCGAGAGAAGCTGCTGCTTGCAGCTCAGGTTGTCATTGCTTGCTGACGTCAGCGTCATCTCCTCCAGGAACACCGGCCAGCGAGCTGTGCTGAGGTTTGCTGCTGCCACAGGAGCCACTTCCGTTCCTGGCAGCTTCCTGCCTGGGACCGTCAGTAATCAGAGCCAGCAGCTTCAGGGAGCCATGGCTTCTAGTGGTGACAGATCCCAGGGCATCCTCAGAGAGGCATCTTAGGTCAGCCTGCCCACCATTGCTCTGTGTATCACAGACTCCTCTGCCCTAGG
Organism: Acomys percivali; assembly: GCA_907169655.1. NCBI lineage: Eukaryota > Metazoa > Chordata > Mammalia > Rodentia > Muridae > Acomys > Acomys percivali. Next base: position 50,920,910 of record OU015747.1, on the reverse strand, counting down.
TGGACGTTGTCATCACATGCAGCAACAGGAGCTCACTCCGTGGGTCTGATGTGGAGGATGCTTGCCCGGGAAGTACTCTGCGTGTGTGGCACTATCATTTGACCCCTGTGGGAGGTTGCGCCTGGTCGCTACTTCTAACAGAGGCCCAGAGAAGGTTAGGAAGGAGAAGCAGGCTGCTCCCGAGAAAGCTGTGACCAAGGGTGAACGGACTGAGCCAGTTCCTGTGTTTACTGCTGCTCAGCCAGAGGGGGCAGACTGGTCTGAGGGTGTGCAGGTGCCCTCTGTGCCCACCCAGCAGTTCCCTACTGAGGACTGGAGCCCCCAGCCAGCCACTGAGGACTGGTGAGCAGCTCCCACAGCACAGGCCACCCAGTGGGTTGGAGCCACCACTGAGTGGTCCTGAGCTGCTCTGAAGACACCTGAACATAAGGGGAAAAACGGAAGGAAGATAAAGTCCCTTGAAGCTGTAAAATAGCAAAACAAACAAACAAACAAACAAACAAACCAAACTCTAGAAACTTGCACCCTTTACTTCCTTTCCTACTACAGAGGCGCATGTTCATCCATGTTCATCGCTGCTCTATTCACAATAGCTAGGGCATAGAAATAACCGAGACTTCCATAAATCGATGACTGGATAATGAAAAAGCGGTACTTATACACAGTGTAAGGAAAAATGAGATCTGCATGTCAGCAGGTGGAACTATAAAGCACACTAAGTGAGAAAGACACTGTTCCATGTTTCCCCTCATACGTTTGCGATAGCATCGCATCTTTAAATGTGTGTGTTTAACCTGGAATGCCTGTGGAATTCAGGAAACTAGAGAGGGACCATTGATGGAGGGAGAAGAAGGATGTCAAGAGAGAGGGGGTGTTATAACGCAGGTGATATGAAGAGGGAACGGGAATGAATGCTAGGGCGTGAGGTTTCAGTTAGGAGAGGAATTCGAGGGGAGGGCAGAGGAGAGGGTGGAGTAAGTGATGCCTGACACTAAGGAGGTTTGAAAGAAGTGTGGAAGCATATTATTTTATAAACTTCCAAAAATCAATCCACAGGTATAAGATAGATAGACAGACAGACAGATGATAGATAATTAGAGGTTATTTCACACATAAGATAGTGTTCCTCCCAGAAGCCATAGGTTACCAAGTAAAATGCCCACTGGTAGATGTGGGATGCCTTCTCTCAAAGAGATGGCCAGGAGTATCCTAGAGTTCCAAGATCAATACAAACTATTGCCATTGCTCCTTGTGGTCCATGGGAGCTGGATGGTAAAATTCTACTGCTGAAGGCCACACACACTGGACAGAGTATATGGAGATGTAAAATTGGTTCTGACCAGGAAGCTTGCTCCCAGCTTGCTGGCTTGCATAGGGCCAGAAGGTGTTATGCAGGATGCTAGAGGCTGTCATCAGCCGTCTTACTGATCTGTGAGCCCTGTGAACTACAATAAATGACCAATGTGTAGCTGGTCCAATATCTGTGCTCACGGATGCCATAGTGGCACAAAATGTTCTGGGAGTAGCCAATAGCTTTCTTATTGAATTTAAGGACCACTCCGTGGGGAAAAAAACCCACATGCTGGCACTATAGATCTTATTAAGAATCCTTGGGATTACAGGCCCCCGGTGTGCATCTACTAATATTATTTTGTTAAATGAACATATCAAACAGCTCTTTAAATTTATATCTCTATACACATAGATTAGTGCAGTTCTTGGATCTCATCAAAGAAAAAAATGTTAATACTTTTAATAGTTATCAAATTCACACATAGCCAAAGTACAGAGACTAAATGTCTGTCAAGTATTCAGCTGCAAGATAAAGAAATATAGATATTTATGAATTATATATAAAAATCATATATACCTCCCTCAAAGCTCAGGGACTAATGCAGAAGAGGAAGAAAGATTGTAAAAGCCAGAAGTCATGGAGGGCCAGAATAAAACAGTGGCTTCTGGACATGATAGAACCATTGCACTCATGAACTCACAGCAGCTGTTGTTGACTGCACAAGATCTGTAAACGATCAGTCTGGTCAACATTCAAATTTGGAACGGGGAAGAGCTCAGGAGCCTCCAACCTAGCTGAGGAGCTATTGGTAGCTGATGGCTACTGGTTGAGGGTGGTTTTCTTTAAGGGCAAGGTCCCTGTATATGGCTCCATACCTCTGAGTATTTAGACAGCACAAATTAGACTTGATAGGTTATTTAAAAAATAAAAAGAATAAAGTTCAGAGTGGGTGAGGTGGATGCAGGAGGAGTAGGGGGTAATATTATCAAAATACATTCTATACATATATGAAATTCCCAAAGAATTAATGAAACATATTAAAAAATACTTGCAAACCAAATTAAACAACACATTACAAATATCATTTACGATGACCAGATTGACTTCATTCCAGAGATGCAAGGATAGCTAAACACACGTAAATCAATAAACTTGATGAAGTATGGAAGTGGATTCTAGGACAGAAATCACCTTAGTTAAGTGCAGGTACTTCCTTAGATAAAGTCTAACATCCTTTCATAACAAATGCCCTAAAGAAACCAGGCACAGAAGAAACACATCTCCACATAATAAAAGTTGCATCTGGCAAACCTACAGCTACATTCTACTAAATGGGGAGAAGAAATAAGTATTTCCTCACAAATCAGGGACAAAGCAAGGTGTCTGCTCTCCCTCGGTTTATTCAGTAGCTTGCTTAAAGTTATTAGCTAAGCCATAACACAAAAGTAAGAAACAAGAAGAGTACAAATAGGAAAGAAATGATCCCTATTTGCAAACTAAGATGTGGTTAATAAGAACCCCAGGGCTGGTGAGATGGTCTGTGGGTAAAGGCACTTGATGCCCGGCTCTGCGATGGGGAGACAGGACGACTCCGCGAAGCCAGCCTGCCATCCATAACAACAAAAGTTATTTTATAATATACATAAAATGCCTTTTCTGGCTAATTAAATCCAACACATTTAAAATCAGTTAACAATATGTGGTTATCACTATGCACTGTTTGCTGTGTAGCATTAATTTTGGTGAACTCAGTTGGCTTTGTCTAAGAACAGGAAGGATGATAGTTTGGGAATACAGAACTGTGGTGGTTTATTCTATGTTAGACTTAAAGTTATAAACTTGGGAGCTTTACATGAAAAACATGAATTTTCTAAATACATTTTAATGTCGAATCAAAAACTCCCTTAGGGAATAATCTTTGTAGATTTGCCATCTTTATACTGTAGAGCCTACATTAAAAGTATATTTGCAGCGCCATCTCTATGTAAATCACTGTACTTGGCATGGTGAGAAATATAAATGATTGCTCCTGCAGTCTGGACCCAGGGGTCTTGTGTTACCAAGGTAATTTGAAGAATTTCTGATCCTTAAATTATGTTCCAATGAATTATTTACCTTTGCTGCTCTCCTTGATTTATTTTTTTCATCAAGCACTTCCGAGTCTTATTAAGATGTTTCTCCAACTGGCCAAGGTGAAGGCCCCTCTAGAACACACAGAGGGGTACCATCCCCTTGCATGCATACCTGTGCACGTGGGCTGCAGTTGAGCTGGAGCATTGGGTTATTGTTTGTTTTTAACAACCAAATCCCTGAAGGATGCAGATAATTACAAAGCCGTAGACGTTTTCTCTTTAGAATGTTCTAAAAGCTGATTGGATTGTGTCTACCTAGCTTACTGAATAGACTAGAAGTGATTAGATTTTGTACTGTAGTGAGAGAATTGATGTCGTGAAAATTTACCTTAATAACATAAATTTTAAAAAGCTATCCATATGATAAAATGTTACTTGGAAGAGTTAAATTGGAAAGAAAAAAATGGAAAGGAAGTGAACAGGGCATGTAGGAAGTACGTTTCCACGCTTCTGGTGTCAAGCAAATTGAGACAAACAATTATTAGTGACCACTGTTAACTATGATGATGTGACAATAACAACTAAAAATTATAATGTTTTAAACTCACACTTTAAGATTTATATCTTATATACTTACACAAAGAACAATATTTTAAATTAATTGTCCGAATATATTATCTAAATAAAACATGCTAGATGGCGTGACATAGTAAAAAAAAAAAAACACGCAACAGATGAATGGATACAGATGTAGTCATGAAATGGGAACACCTTTAGCCACTGAATAGCCACTTAATTAGAGGCAGGTTTGAAATAATGAAAGAATATGCGGACTGTGAATTCCTTTGTATGAAGAATGCCTGGGCTGAACGTTTTCTGAGGTACCCTAGAAAGATTCTAACCGTTGGCAGAGTCCACTTCCAGAGTGTGGGCAGGGAGCTTGAGCATGGGATATTACACGTGAGTGGTTACACAGTTCACTTTCTACCTATATTTATGTGTATTCTACAAATAATCAGCATCGAGTTACTTTTCTACAGAGCACAAGCCTTCCTCATCTGACTGTGTACACCGGCCCAGGCAGAGTTCTCTACCTTAAACATGGAACATCCAAAAGAGATCATAGTTTTAAGCTTTAAGTCACTGTCAGCCCAGGCCTTGCACTATGAATAACTATAATCCATGCATCGGCCCCAATTGAACTGTTGGGGAGACAATTCAAATTTCAAATATTGTAACTCACATCTTGCATTTGAATGTGACTCAGGATATGAACACTTGACTCTCAGAATTATATTCATTTAGACTATCTCTTATGCCTGGGAAAGGTTCTCAGAATGTTCAGACACGCATGCCTTCTCATCCTTTCCCTGCTCATAACTCCTGATGCTCTAATGCCATTTTACATTTTGTTCCCTGGCCACAAATGACTGAACTAGGAATGGGCACTCCACCCCATGTGCCTTCTGTGTCCACTGACTTGGATCGCTGGTCCCGAAGCAGATAGGTTGAGTCTGTTAGACTCCTCTTTCAAGACCTGGAATTGAAAAACAGAAGCTAAAACTGCGGTCACTGTAGGCTTAGCTGCAAGCTGGCCTTGGAGGATGCAGAAGAGAGGCAAGCATACCATAAATTTATGATGTCTTTCCCAAGAGGAGGGAGAGGTAGTGACTAACTGATGTTCTGGAACTTTCTGACCCTGGTCCTACTTCCAGGTCATATATGTCTTGGAAGACATTGTTTTTTTAAATAACTTAAGTAGATTCTTTACAGACAAAATATTTTACTTATGGCACAAAGCCTCATTTTGTTTGTTTGTTTCCTTGCTTTGGAAGCCCTAATTAATAACTACAACCAGTTTTGAACTAGTAAGAATATCTTTCTTCCAAAAAGTGTCAATTGGCATTAATTCTCCCCAAAGAGAGACAGGCACACCTCATATGATTGGTGGAATACTATACTGATTGGACCGTTCTGAAGGGCAAAAGAATTAAACAGATATCAAAAAGCACAAGGAACATATGTCCTGGGATCCTCCTTTAAAGACTATAAAAGGCTCAGCAGGTGATGTACTTTCTGGCCAAGCTTTGCCATCTGAGTCTGACCCATGGAACCCACATAAAGTTGGAAAAAGAGACCAGACTCCACGAAGTTGTCCTGTCATGCACACTGCTGCATGAGTGCCCCCCAACCCACAAACTTTTAAAAATTATACGTATGTGGTGATTTGAATAGGAATGGCCCCCATAGGCTCATATATTTGTGGTGGTGGCGCACGCCTTTAACCCCAGCACTTGGGAGGCAGAGGCAGGCAGATCTCTGTGAGTTTGAGGCCAGCCTGGTCTACAAAGTGAGTCCAGGACAGCCAAGGCTACACAGAGAAACCCTGTCTCAAAAAACAAACAAAACAAAACAAAAACAAAAACAAACAAACAAACAGGCTCATATAGTTGACTGCTTGGTCACTAGGAGGTGTGACCCTGTTAGGGTAGGTGTGGCCTAGTTGGAGGAAGTGTGTCACTGGGGTGGGCTTTGCGGTTTGAGATGTTCAGACAAGGCCCACTCTGCCCCCTCCCCTCTTTCTCTCCATCTCTCTCTGCTTGCTGCCTGCAGATCCTATTGTAAAACTCCCAGCTACTCTCCAATTTGTATGCCTTCAGAGCTAATAATAGACTAAACCTCTGAAACTGTAAGCGAATCCCATGAGCTGCTGTAGTCATGGTGTCTCTTCCTAACAATAGAACATTGACTAAAACATATAGTCAGAAAAAAATACACTAAATGGTGATACATATCTGTAGGTGAGACTATGACTGACCTTAAATGGTATACTTTCCACAACAGTTGTTTCTTACACATTCTCAGAAGCAGAGGGTACGATATCAGTGAGGCACGGTGGTGCAGATCTGTAGAAGCAGCATGTGTGATGGTGAGTCACAAAGATTGTCAGGAGTTTCAGGTTAACCTGGGACACACAGCAAGATGCCACCTCAGACCACAGAGACAAAACAAGGAAACCCAGATAGCAGAATTGAACCTCACATGTGCTTGATCCTTCCCGGCATGGGAACAAGGTCGATGCTATTATTCTTGCTCTGTTAGAGTATGGAGGTTCGTGGATGTTTGACAAGCCTCTCTCCCACAGTGACTTATGAGGGATACTTAAATGTGAGGCACATGAGAGCAGGCGTGCTGTATGTTTCACGAACAGTTGTATATTCACTATCTAGAAGGCAATGGCTATTTTTAAAGGAATGAAGAGGAAAATCAGACTTTGGACCCAAGTATACCTTATTAAGATCTCCGTTCCAAAACTTTCCTTTAAACTAGAGTCTAGTAAGCTTTTTACCCAAGAAATTTTTACATGATTCTGGATATATAGCTATAGAAATATATATACAAACAAAGCATACTGATATAAATTTAAAAAATTATTTTAAAACAAATCTTTAGTATGCCTGTGACTTTAACATCTATTAGACATGAAAGCAAATTTCAATGTTGATGAGATGATGGACTAAGTCTTACCTCACATAAAAGGTGAAATGTGGCTGAACAGTGGCCCAGGAGCAGCATCCACATTTTTTCAGAATTGATTAATATTTTGATTTTTATAACTATCAGTACTGAGAATGCTGCTTCACATAAATATGTATAGAACAAATGGCAGACGATGTTTAGGGTCACTTCAGAAACTGTTGGAAGTTCCTACTTAATCTTTCTCTTGTTTGTTTGTTTCTGTAGACAGGGCTTCTTTGTGTAGTTCTGGCTGTCCTGGAACTCACTCTGTAGACCAGGCTGGCCTCGAACTCAGAGATCCACCAGCCTCTGCTGGGATTAAAGGCATGTGCCACCATGCCTGGCTTCAGGATTTTTCTTTATGGAACTTAAGACAGCAATTCAAGCATCGGTTCTAAAATCAAACATTCTAACACAATATAACCCAATGGTTTGACACTTCCTGCTGAACAATAGCAGAAAATAACAAAAGTCTTTGTCTTTTGTACTTGAGTCATTATGTGTCTACAACAGTGGAAAGTAGGCAGAAGATTATTGGGTAATTAAAATGCTGATTTGTTTCCCTCCTCCTGCCCCCCAACACACACACACACACACACACACACACACACACACACACACACACA
>OU015747.1:50899159-50909602 GCA_907169655.1 Acomys percivali | reverse complement strand
TCTCTCTCTCTCTCTCTCTCTCTCTCTCTCTCTCTCTCTCTCTTTCCAGGCTGACCTGGAACTCAAAGAGATTTGCACGCCTCTGCCTCCTGAGTGCTGGGATTAAAAGTATGTGCCACCAAGCCTGGCATCCTGATTGTTTTAAAGTAGGAATTGCAACTTTGATTGTATCCCATAGTTTCCAGTATGTTATTTTATTTTACTTTATTTTTTTTTAATTATGCATCATTGACAACTTCCACCTAGTGCCACAGGGAAGACATGCAGAGGCCCTGGACACCACTAAGACGAGCAAGTAAGTGGTGGAGAGATGGAAGAAAAAGAGACTCAGAATCAATCAAGAGAGGCAGAACTGGAGAGTCCAAGGTGATGAGGAACAGCCTGACATGAGTAGCCGGTAATGCCACCTGAGGCCATGATGAGGTCCTGGCCCGTGCTGTAGCTGAGGGCCACGCTTGGGTCTATGGCCCTGAAGCAGCAGAGGTCTGTGTTGACGTCCGAGGCCCATGTTACCACCAAAGGCCATGAGGATGGCCCTTGCTGGCTTTGTGGTGGCATGGTGCTGGCACAGAGAACTGGCCCCAGCCCTTGGTAGATGGAATACTCAGGACAGTAGGACCTATAAGTTGCTTGGGCAACATAGTAGAGCTGGTCCTGTTGGCGTCGACATGGGTAACCTGGACCTGAGGGCACAAGTGTAAGAGAGATGACTCTGCCCTTTGCCTGGCAGCATGAGAGAGCTGGTCCCAAGAGTAGGAGAGTGGGTGAGTCTGCCTCCCCTACCCTCACCAGCTGTAGCACTCAAGAGAGCCAGCCCTGTACCTGGGTACCACAGTAGAGCTGTCTCTTTGTGGTGTGGGCATAGTCAGGCTGACCAACTCAGCCGCCAGCCAGGCCCAGACGCAGGGCTTTGAGTTGGGCCTCTCCAATATCTACCCCACCTATGAGCTGCTGAAGCATGGGAAGGGGCTGGTCCTGCAGATCCAAAGCTGCAGGACCTCCATGACACAGGACAACAACAGGACATCTGAAAGGAGTCCTGGTGAGGCTCCCGTACTGTAATGTAGCAGAAGCCAGAAGCCGGGAACCACATCAGTGACTCATGGCAATGAACATTTACAGGAAAATCTGTTTGGGCAAAAAGGTATACTGTGTGACACACTGCAGCTTCCATGTGAAATTCACAAAGAATCATTATAATGCTTTTATAAAAAGAGAAAAAAGACATATCCTTAATTAACATTTTATTTATTTATTCAGTGTATGCATGTATATGTGTGTGCATGTGTATATGTGTGTATGTGTGTATGTATGTGTATGAATGTGTGTGCATGTCTGTGAGTGTGCATGTATGCATGTGTGTGCATGTGTATGAATCTGTGCATATGTGTGTATGTGCATGTGTGTGAGTGTGCATGTACATATGTATATACGTATGTATGTATGTTCATGTGTGTGAGTATGCCTATCAAGGCAGCTGTGGGGTAAATCAACTTGCAACAGTCAGTTCTCTCCTTCCACCATGTAAATCCTGGGGTTCAAAGTCAAGCTGTCAAGTTTGGCAACAACTGTCTTCACCTGCTGATCCATCTTGCCATTCTGTTATTTGCTTTTAATTCACTATTTTAATCAGATAGAACTCAAGACACTATTTCAATTTTATTGTATTTGATAAGATTTTCCTAAATCACATGTTTGATCCTTTCAAGATGACTTATAGATTGTATATGTTCTATTCATAAGTTCCTATTATTTTATCTTTGTCATTGTCTGAACATCCTAAAATTAATCTGTCTTGTCTTCAGGCTGTGATAGGGTGTCTCCCACTTGATCCATTCTATTGATAAGGCTTTTCACTGAGCTTTTTATTTGATAGTTTCCATTTCCAAAAACTTCAATTTAGATTTCCCCTAGTATTTATATTTCTTATTGAGTTAATCTTCCATATCTTATATTGACATCCTTATTTCATGCAGCTATTTATTTATATTTTATGAATTAATTCAGGAGTTTGTGTCCTCTTTGGTTGAACATTCTGAAAATCATCTTTCTGAATTCTTTGTCCAGGATTTCACCTAAGTCACTTTCATTAGACTCCATTAATATAGAATTGGTAGTTTTTGAAGGAATTGTGGTGTCATTTAATTTTTTAATTTTTGTATTTGGTATGTTTCTGCAACAGGACTTGGACAACGGATTAGGCCCTGAGCTGGTTGTTTTGGTTTCCTGTCTTATGTTCATTGATGCATTTAACATGTTGGTGGGGATAGGTTATAGTTGGGTTGGGTGTCCATCTTCCTTAATGGGCTGGCTGTGGAGCTCCATAGCTGACCCCTCAGCCCACATGGTTAGCCATGATTTCCGACTCTACTCCAAGAGTGGGATTCTAACTGCATAAGCAGCCACTAGCCTTGGACAGGCCTGCCACGCAAACACAGGTGGATCCAGTGAAAAATAACCATCCTTTCAACCCCTGTAGCTCTTGAGAAATAAAGAAACTAGGGTAGCTTGGTATGCAGTAAGGCAGGAATGGGAAGACGTCACATTGAATTAAACTAGTAATTAGTATTACAGCAGTAGAGGAAAACAGAAGGGGGAAAACCAAATAGAGAATTGATAAAGTGGAAGAGAGGCAATATGGCAGCACCAGCTAAAGGTAAGATGAAAGATAACAGGAAAAGCACTTGATGGCCTAAACTCATCCCAGCACTCAGGAGGGCGAGACGGGGAAATTCTAAACCCCAGACCAATTTTGTGAGAGCCTATTTTTGCAAACAGAAAGAGAGACAGACAGACAGACAGACAGACAGACAGACAGACAGAGGCAGAGACACAGAGAGCAGAAAGAGAAAGAAAACAGCACAGTTGAAAAAGGCTTATGATGTTCGATTCAGTATTAAACAGTGTCTCTGTGGTTTCTCACATGAGCGTAAGTGCCGAGCCTCGCGTGTGCAGATGCAGACCATCTAGGTATGCTCACTCGCAGGGTGTGCAGTGCAGACGGTATCTATGTGGTCATGCCGAAGAGCTGGGGTGGAGAGGGCCTGATGTCACTTGTCTGAGTGCAGATGTTGGTCCTGGCATGGCTGGCTTCTAGATACTAACTAGATAGCACCGTGGGCAAGCATGCTGCTGGCATGTGCTCTCGTGTCTAAGCAGTACCCCTAACCAGTCCTCCTCTGGGAAATAAGGGGATCTGGCTTTAGAGTGTGACAGACCACTGTGTGGAATATTAAGCAGCTCCGACTCTGTCTGCGCTGTCTAGATAGAGTAATTTGCAAGCCAGGACTCCGAGAATAGTTCTCAGCCAGTTGCTTGGGTTAGCAGAATGGGTTGGGCAGGGGAGGGAGCTTTGCTTTTAGTACCTCCTGTCTGCTGACTCAGCAGGACCTTTATTAAGAGGGGGTTTCTCACCCATGCTCCAAAAGAATGCAAAAAAGGATTTTCCCACTAACTATATTGTATATAGGCTTCAAGGTTCCTGTCCTTTTGGGCAGTGCTGCCTGCGATTTGTAAGCCTGTGTTGTCTCGCCTTCTCCCCACTTTTGGGCGCTGCCAGTGCAGCATCTCTTGGTCTCCCTCCCTCCCTCCCTTCCCCTCCCTCCCTCCCTCCTGTCCTCCCTCTTTCCCTTCTCCTCTCTCTCTCTCCTTTCTTTCTCTGTCTTCTGTGTCTCTCCTTTGTAACTTATCTTAGAGCAGAATGGAAGTTTCCTAAAGTGCTCTCTCGGTGTCTGAAGCTGAGATTCCAACTTCCATTTTGCTCTCAGTCCACGTTGGGGGCATAGACTCCCTGCTGGGCTGAGTTCTCTAGAACAGTCTGGATTTTCCCTCTTGTTCTGCTCATTAAGCACTGCTCCTTTTCCTTTGTCACTGCTTTTCTGTTGTCACCTCCTCACAAGACAGCTGCTTTTACAGCGTCACCAGGTTATCTTCATGAAAGTAGATGGTGCCATCTTCCCCCTTTCTTCCTCACTACTTAACACCACAGTTTCTTTAGCCAGTAATCAGTTGTGGGCATTTAAGTTGCCTTTACCTCTTGGCTAGCGTGGATGGTATTATGATAATATAAATGTGCATATAGCTCTCTCAGATACTGCTCTGTTTTTGGTTACAGTACACTCAGAAGCATGCTTGCTTTGTCATATGACAAATCTATTTTTCTTTATAGAAACAGAACAAGTTCTTTTCCTTTCCACTTTGAATTTCCCCTATTTCTTTTTCTTGCTTGACTGCTTTGGCTGGGGCTTCCAGTGTTATGCTGAATATAAGTCTTTAGAGTAGATACTCTTGCCTTTCTCCTGATTGTTTTAGGGAAAGCTTTCAATTTTCACCACTTAAATTTTAATGCTTTAGTATTCAACAAGAGTTATATATAATTAAAGATGTTCGGTGCATCAACACCAATTCCCTAAAGATGGGGAAAGTTCGTACTTTTCTAATGGAGCATCTATAACAATGGCTGGTGTAACAGGGAGGAGCTCAGGCCGATAAGCTGTGTTTTCCTCCAGCTAAGTCACTAATTGTTGAGTCTCCTATACACAGACTTTCTTACTTCTCCGCTAAGTTTTCCTTTTCTCTTCTATAAAGTGGAATAATGTTGTTAGGTTCGCTTCCCTTCCTAAAGCCCCAATGAGTCTAAATTAGACTAAAGTTTGTATGTAAACTACTTTATGTTAATTAGTGATCAGAATAACATTAGTGAAATGCAGGCTTATAGCAAGTCTTTTTATAGGAAAAGATTATTGAGATCCTCACTTGTATTCTGAAGAGAAAAGAAAACTTTGTAAAGATGGCAAGTTTAGATTTGCATATATGCTAATCTTTAACAGTAACTACTACCCACATATAAATAAAACAACCATATCTTTGCTCTGAATAAGTATGCAAAAGTTCATTGTATGTAAAGGTAATTTTTTTTAATAGTGTTTCTTACTCTTTGAAAGATCCATATGGCTATGAAATATGTATTGTCCATATTTCTCCACTACTACCTACAGGTAACTCTACCTCCCTCAAATGCTCCAAACCTCATGTCCCTTTCAGATTCATCTCTTCTTCTCCTCAGTTTCAAATTTATTTTTTCTTATCAATAAATCCCTGCGTGCAATTAGTGCTGTCCATGGGTGTGTGTGCAACCTACCAGCAACCACATCCCCAAAGGAGAGTGGCTTTCTGGCCCTCAGCAGCCATCAGCTGACAACAGAGTCTTTACTAGGTCTGGAGCCTCAACAGTCCCTCCACCATCTGTGCTGGAATTTTAACTGTCCTGATCTGGTACAGGCAGGCACAACTGCTGGGAATCGTCAACATCAGTGTGCAGCAGCCTTGTCATGTCCAGAGGACAATGCGTCACAGCCTCCACCTCCTCGGATCTTCCTTTCTCCTGCCCCCCTCTCCTTCAGAGTTCCCTGAGCCTTGAGTGGTGAGGGGGTGATGTAGATGTCTCACCCACAGCTGAGCACCTTGACTGGTTATGTGTCTCTGCTTACCCATTACCCAACTAATCAAAGGGGAAGACTTCCTGAGGCAGGGTCTCCCTATATAGCCCTGGCTGGCCTGGAACTCCCTATGTAGGCCAGGTTGGCTTTGAACTTGAGGCATTTTCCTATCTGGGATTACAGGCATGAGCTACTAATGCCTACAGGGGAAAAAAAAGTAAATTTTAATTGTAGATTTTGTTACCTTTCCTTTACCTGTTGTGGTTAGTTCCCTTTTTAATCTAGGTCATCCAAGCCAGGTTAGGGTGAGGTTCTGGTTGTGATCCATGTTAAAGTACATATTCTGTCTGTGGACCTGGGAAACCAGACAACAAGTTATTTGCTCTGAAAATACAATGGTGAGATGAGCATAAGACAGTTACAGATATTGCAGTTCAGAAAGGAAGACAGTAGATAGGGGAAGAAAAGGAGGCATGAGGCCCGAGCAGCTGTGGGACGCAACAAGGAAACTCCACTAGACCTCAAGGCCTGCCTGGGAACTACCTCAGCAGAACATGGCTCTTACAGTCAACCTCTTCTTCCCTGCCTTACTGAAAAGAAAGCCATGTTTTGCAGCTACACAGTCTTGGCCAGTTTCCTGTCTATGGAGCTTGAGAGCTGTTTGCTTTGTCTTTTCATACGGTGCCTTTTGGCCTCAGTTGATGACGTTCTGCTGGGGCAAAATTCTCAAGACCCTTGTGCATCTTTCTTCAGATGGGCCATGCAGAAAATCCTCGCTCAGGAATTCCCCTGGGTGCGCTCCTCTCTATTACTGACTTTTGTTGAGGTAGCTGAGAGCTGGGTTTTGCCTTCTCCACTGTGACGTACTGTGTCCTCTCAGACAGGAAGCCAAAACAAACCCTTGCTGCCCCAAGTTGTGTTTTGTTTGTTTTGGGGATGGGGTGCCAGGTATTCGGGCCAAAGCAATGGGAAAAGGAGCTAACCCTTCATTTATTTCTGAATGTTCTTTGATCTCGTCGTTTTCATTGTTTTGTTTCCTCTTTAATCCAAGTGTCACTGTCAGAACACAGTCTAAGAGTGGAGTCATAGGCTAGAAAGATGGCTCTGTAGTTAAGAGCGCTGGATGCTCTTTGAGAACTTGGGTTCACATCCCAGCACCTACATGGCAGCTCACAACTATCTGGAAGCCCAGTTCTAGGTGATCTGATACCCTAATACAGACATACATGCAGGCAAAATATCAGTGCATGTGTGCATGTGCATGCATGTGTATACAAACAACAATGACAATAATAATAGGGCTGGAGGGATGGCTCAGAGGTGAAGTGCACTGGCTGCTCTCTTCCAAAGGTCCTGAGTTCAATTCCCAGCAACCCCATGGTGGCTCACAACCATCTATAATGAGATTTGGTGCCCTCTTCTGGTGGGCAAGTGTACATGCAGGCAAAACACTATGATAAATAGATCTTTTTTAAAAATAATAGTAACAACAACAACAACAAGAATAGGAGGAAGAAAAAGAAGGTAGTCATGTGAAAAGTCTCAATGCTTGTGAGAAAATTCCAAGAAAGAAATACAGGAGTTTTGTGACCTCAGTTTCTTCAAAACACAGAATTGTTCTTGGGGTGTGTTTTTATGTTCCTCCCATGTGTAGCAGATAGGAATAAGTTTGCTCCCACTGTTGCTGTTCATGTGCTTCTATGGAAAAACATAGTTTTATCATGTGTGCCTTGTCCTTTGCACTGTACACTTTACTCAGGTGACACTCCTTAACCCTCAGAGTATAAGTTGCCTGATGCTCTGAGTAGTGTTGGTTATTGCAGGAGACTTTAGTCGGCCTCCTTTTTAGGCTTAATTCTCTCAGATCCCAGCACCTTTAGAGTGGTGAACAGGCAGCACTAAAAATCAGGTACGTGAACTCAATTGGGAGATAAAAGAGTGGGGGATGCTCACAGAAGGAGACTGGGGCGGAAACCTCTGCCTTACTCCCAGCTTATAAATCATATTTTAAAGAAAAAAGGAACACAAGTATGATCCCTGGTTTTTATAAGAGGAAACTTTAGATGAAGAATTGTGGGACAAAGTCTGGAAGAACCTTGAAAAGGCATATGAACAAGGGCGAACAGTCCCAGTTCACTTGGGCATTAATTTGGACTGTTATTAAACACATAAGGAAGATAAGGATGATATTAATCATAAGGAAGAGGAGGCTAATTCCTTGAATGATTATAAATTGATGATCAAACCTTGAAGTTGACAAAAGAGGCAAAAAGAGATTTTCCCCTGTTCGTTCCAAATCAGAGGTAAAAACAGCATCGCTGGCAACGATGCCGATGATGCCGGAGACGGTGGTGGTTGCCTCAGCTCCCTCGCTGGAACCTTCCTTAGACATGAAGCCTACATTGCCCAGAAATGACTCTGAAGTAAGGGGCGAGGAATTTGATAACTAATCTTGAATACTCTCCACTTTCTGATCAGGACTTAGGAGGTGCTATGACCATAACTTCACTGCCTAGGCACACTAGGGCATGACTGGGAAACAATTTGTTTAGCCATTCCTTCCCAGCCTCGTGAGGTGTGCTTGGTATTTCCAGTGCAATTTCAGCAAAATCATAATGCTTATATGCACTAACCAATCTATTTAAACCTCTAGAAGGAAAGACAGCATTGGCTAGTCCTTGCACATTATCTTAAGAAAGTAAGAAAGAGAAAAATAAAAGTACAGCTATTTAAATCCAGACTAAAACAGGAGGCATTTGTGAATCCCATGGCTCCTTTTTTGCCTCAAAGTTTATTCATTTTCCCCAGTAAAATTTCTCCTACAGGTGTTATATCACACGAGGATAAACAAGTGCATTTCATCTATTTATGCCATGAGGACTGTAAAATACTAACTGCTTACCTTACTCTTCTTGCTCAATTAGTAAATCAGGGGAGGAGCTGATGTCAACAGTTCTATGGACTTGATCCTTGCTGTATTATATTAACCTTAACTAACAATCAACTCTTGAGAGTGTTGAAGAACTCTATGGATTTTCAAATCTCATTTGCAGATTACTCTGGAAGGATAGGAAGTTACTATCCGGCTGGTAAACTACAGGATTTTCCCATATGAGCTAAATCTGTGATTACAGAAATTGTTCAACCTTCTCCCATCCCAATAAGGCAGACACTTATTTTACCGATGGCTCATCTAGTGGTATAGGGGGCATTTGCGGTCCAGAGAGTCATCAATCTATTAATACTTCCTTTTTCCTCAGCCCAACATGTGGACCTGGCTGCTTTGATTCATCTATTGTGGTTAATTCATAAACCCTTGTATGTCGCTTCAGATTCTGCTTGTAGGATTATTTCCAGCAACAGACTCATACTGGTGCACACTCTAACCTCCCTAGCTTTACTGCAGAGGGAAATAAGCAAGCTGAGGCATTAATCTGCTCTGCTTTTACGTCTCCATAAGAAAGATGAGAAGGGGTGTGCAGGGGTGTGCAGGGGTGTGCAGGGGTGTGCATCTGTCATTGCAGATGGGTCCACTGAAACATTATGGATTCCTTTCCGGCTCCTCCAACCGAGGGCCATCGAGGACAATGGTGGAGGGTGAGGAGACAGTGGGAATCACCAGAAGGACAGCAAACCTCCACCTAAAGGGCAAAAGGAGACCAGGACCACCTCATCAGAAGCCAAGTGTGCCCACTTGGGGTCATATTGTGGACCTATACACCAAGGGAGGAGTTATTCTCCTAGTGCCTCAGTGTTTATGACTGGACGTTGGGTGGAAAATAGACTCATTCATTCATATGAAAAGAGAGACTTTAATTTTCTCTTGGGATCCAAATCACTTCCTATTTTCGAAGGATGTCATAACATTTATATTCCTATTAAAAGGCAAATATGAACTCACAGTCTATAAGATACTATAGCTACTAATCACATGGGTCTCTTTTCAAGATAGTCTCTAGATTTTTCTGATCAATAAGGCAATTACTAGTACTGGACATAGTTTGGATTTCTGTTCTTGGTGGCAGAGAATGATGCTTTTGCTGTTCTGATATTATCATTTGCTTACGTGGAGGATACTCATGCCGTGAACAACAATTAAATGTACCTACAACTCCTCAAATCAAAACTACTCAGAGTTTTTTATTTTTAATAGTGGGGGGAGCCACTCTCATGTAGGAATGCAGAGTTCTTTATTTAAGATGGGATTATAAGATATAAATTTCTCTCCAGTTTCTTAAGGTGGCAGTTGGCATAATAATGGATCTCGCAAAAGGTAGATAGTGTAGTTCTTTGTTGCAGGGGTCACTGGAGTCACCTGAAAGATAACAAAACTAAAACAAAGCAAGCGACAAACTCACTAATGTAATTCACCCAGATGGCACCAAAGTGCTGGCCAATTCAAAAGCGGCTCTGAGTTCTGCTCTAAGCTGGCTGTTGCAAAAGAGGCCTGACCCCTTGAAGCCTCCTTGTCTCTCACAACTTTTCCTTTGGGGACCGGGGGCAAGATTGTTCATAGCATCCCAATTATCAGACTATTAGAAAATAAAAGACAGGAAGGGGACCCAAGAATGGTGTCGTGTGAGAATTCTGAGTGCTTGTGCAAAAACTCCGAGACCTCATTTTCTTTAAAACCCCTTTTTCTTGGGATTCCTGCTCCTCCCAGGTGTGTCAGACAAGAGTGGCATTGCCTCACCTGCTGCCGCTCATGTGCCTCTGCGGGAAAACGTGCTTTTGCCACCTGTGGCTTGTCCTTGTGATTGTGCACCTGTCTCAGGTGACTCCTCTTAGGATCCTCAGAGGATAAACTGTCTGAGACTTAACGAAGGAGGCCCTTGCATGAGACCTCAGGCTGCCTCATTTCAAAGCCGCATGCTCCCCACTTCATGCCACCAATCAGAGCAGCAACACATCACTTACAAGCCTGGTTTAGTTTTTTTTTTTTTTTCAAATAGCTGCATTGTGTGTGTGTGTGTGTGTGTGTGTGTGTGTGTGTGTGTGTGTGTGT
>OU015747.1:50864551-50876157 GCA_907169655.1 Acomys percivali | reverse complement strand
CTCCTCCTCCTCCTCCTCCTCCTCCTCCTCCTCCTCCTCCTCCTCTTTCTTGTCCTTCTCTCTCTCAAGATATGTTTTGCTATATATCTCTGGCTGACTGTCCTGGAACTCACTAGGTAGACCTGGCTGGCCTCAAACTCACAGAGACACCCCTGCCTCTGCCTCACTAGCAGAGATGAAAGGTATGTGCTACCCTTTCCATCTTTACTATGTGTCTTAATTTGAAATATCGGCTAAAACACTAACCCTTCCTGGATTCTGGAAAGCCGTAGGGCCTCTGTAGTCAGCTACTCTGCCTGTGTAGAAATCACTCAGCTATCCCAGTAAGATTTGCCTGAGAACATTTCCACCACTGATAGCTAATGGCAAAGCTTCTTCCCACAGGTAAGTGGGGAAGTGCAAATGTAAGAAAATGATTGTACAGCAGGACCAATTTCAGGCTGACCTCGATGTAGACAGTAGTGAAACTCCAGGCTTTATTTTTAGCCTTGATTTTATTCTTAATAAGAAAGGAAACCACAAGAATTATTTTCCTGGGCCTAAGTGGGCTTTTCAGTACCAACAATGGGGTCCTGGGGTGAAATGGAAGATCTTTGAACAAACCCTGGTAGAAGAGATGCACCCCGCCCTTTTACAGGAGTGGAGATGTGCTGGCTCTTCTGTCTCCGGCCTGGAACTTCATGGTTTTAGGAAGAATGAGTGGGCGCGCCGGAGGCTTTCCCAGCCTAGGGCTGCATCTTAGGATTTAGCAAATGTTGCGCCTGTGCTTTTAACAAACACATAAGGTTTTAGCACAGCTCCAAATGACTCCATAGAGTCACTAATTAGCTCTGAACAGTCTTACCCCACGCCTAAATACAGGTTGGCTAATTTCACAAGCTGGTGGCTTTGTCAGACTCAAAAGGTAGAAGTTTTAGAGAGAAGACATCTAACATTTCCGGACTGTGAACATTGGACTATCCTGGCTTCCCGTTGCATGGGCAGGGGGATAAGGCAGGGGGATGGATCCGTCCTTAACTGTGTGCACCAGCATGGAGACCTGAGTTTGGGTCACTAGCACCGCTTAAGAAGCCAGACATGCCTGTCATCCTAGCACTGCAGAAGCAGAGGCAGGAGGACCCCTGGAGGCCACGGACAAGCTAGTCTAGCTAAGTCTGTGAGCTCCAGGGTCAGTGGGAGACTCTTGCCTCCAACACTGTAAGCTGTACATTATAGGCTACTGCCATTGCCCTGCACTGTGCCCCGGAGGTGGAGAGTAAGTTCCTATTAGTGAGGAAACCGTGAACGTCAGACACAGGGCCCAGAGGTCCTGAGCTGGTTCTTGCTTGAAGCTTTCCTCCCTGAAGACTTGTTCTCATGGTACCAAGCGGCACCATGCAAGCTTCCTGGGGAAGGAAGCAACCAATAATCCCACACAACTATAATGCCTGTAAACCACAACAGCTTGTGTGGCACAACACCTCTAAGGGTACAATAATGGCACGCACATCTTCGCAGTAACCAACAGCTCTCTAATTACATGTAAGGCTTGCCCAACAGGAGGAAAATTGGGCCTGATACTGGAAGCATAGCCAACTACCCAGGGCTAGTAAAGTCATGGATCTGGGAAGAGGAGCTACAACTGCCACTTAAGTAAGACAGCATAATCCCTCACTACAGTCTAAATATTTGTTCCTCCACCCACAGGTAAGTGTCTTCCTCGCCCCTATCAAGGCTCCTTCTCTTTGCAAGAAGTGGAGATTGCTGCAGAAAGCCACAACTGATCAAAACTCAGAGTTGTGGGATTCAGTCCCAGACAATTCATCTACAACACAACTCCTGTGCCTAAGGATTAGAGGTCACTTCAGAGAGGGAGGGGGGTGGGATAGGGAAAGATTATAAGAGCCAGAGGAACAGGAAGTTTGCTGTGAGATTGCATCTCCTGGAAACGTCAGAGAAGCTACTCTCATGAAATCTCATGAGCGTGCCTGCCTAAATATGAACTGAGCAAGGATGGCACCAACAGACATGCTAGCCAGGAAGAGGGGAAACTAATGAGGCCTCAATCCCAGACAAAGAGCTACAGGCAACTGAGGAGTGCTGAGGGTGGGAGAGAGAATCTTCCCTAAGGAAGAGCATATTAATTGGCGATCCAATACCAAAAGGTCGGTCCTGAAAACATACACACATATTTGTATATACCTATACAAGTACCATTATATGGACTGAGCACGTTGCGTTTCTATATTTAGGACACACACACACACACACACACCAGCAACAACAACAAAGAAAACATGAATTTGAATGAAAGCAGGGGTCGGGTGGGGGATTACATGGGAGGAGTTTTAAGAATAAAAGGGAAGGGGAAATGATGTAATTATAATCTTTAAAAATTATTTTTTAAATGAGGTGTAGAGATATAGCAAAAGACACTTGACATTGACTTCTGGCCTACACACACACACACACACACATGAATGCACCAGCAAGTGCATTCACACACACACACACACACACACACACACACACACACACACACACGCACACGATCCTTCAATCTTTGTTTATCCACTTACTTAATATGAGCCAAAGACTATTCAAATGACTTTTAACTATAAACTTGATACCTACAACAATTTTTAGGTAGCTGCCTTTCTTATTATCACCTCTTACGGGAGAACATGGGAAAGCAGAGTCACAGAAAGTTCCAGTAACTTTCTGAAGACAATTGAGCTGTAATTGGACAGAACTGGAATTCCCAGCAGTTTGGCTATCTGTGACATCATGAAATTATTATGTTGGGTTTTCTTTATAATTAATCAATAAATACGTTTTTCTGCTTTCAGTGCTAATGAAAATGGTGAGTTCAGTCTAGGAGTGTGCTGATCCTAAGGCTCTGCATATGTGATGGCTGAACTGCAGGCTAGGTTTGTAATTTGACGTCTTTAGTCAATCATCAGTAGCATTTTCAATTCACAAGATGGAGGAAAGATCCATGTCCCTTTGGGCATCATGGGTTACAAACGACAATCATGACAAACAAGCTGAACATTATTGCAAACTCATCTTAAGGCTGCAATACAAGATAATGAGTGAGTTAACCCAGAAGCAGAAAGAGTCAAATGGTATATACTCACTTATATCTGGACACTAGCCTAAGGGGCATGTCCCATGGAAGTCTTCACTTACCAGGAAACTGGGACAGAGGGGAGGACATCCTATTGGGACTCTAGGTGAGAGAAGCATGGGAGAATGGGGAAATAGAAGGATTCAGAGGGTCCTAGAAACCTACAAGAAGAACATTATGACGGGCGGATCTGGGCCCAGGGGTCCTGCTCAAACTATGGCACCAGCCAAGGACAATACTTGTGCAGTAAACTTCGAACCCTGACCCACATCTAGACAATGGACAGGACATTCTCCACAGTTGAGTGGAGAGTGGGGACTGACTTTCACACGTACTCTGGTGCACCATATTTGACCACGTCAACTGGATGGGGAGGCCTGGTGGCACTCAGAGGAAGGATAGCAGGCTACCAAGAAGAGACTTGATATCCTATGAACATATAGAGGGGGAGGAGGTCCCCCTCAGACACAGTCATAGGGGAGGGGAGTAGGGGGAAAGCAGGATGGAGGGAGGAATGGGAGGATACAAGGGTTGGGATAACAATTTAGATGTAATATGAATAAATTAATAAAAATATAAGAAAATGAAATATATTCTATTATAAAACAAAACAAAACACCCAGAGAGAGAGAGAGAGAGAGTGAGAGAGAGAGAGAGAGCAGGTACAAGTTCCCAGAGCCTACAAAGGACTTGCCAGAGACTATTTAAAAGAGATTGGAAAGAAATGATTTGTCTGGTGCTCAGATGCTTCTCTTCTGTGGTACTGAACTTTCAGTCAGGGTAATAGAGGTAGAAAAGTTTCCAACAGGTAACCGCAGACTCAGGAATCAAGATCCCCCAGTGCACATTAAAAAGCTAACAGAAACAAACCCACACAGGCTCCCTCATCCGTCCTTAGCCAGAGTGAGGTTCTGGCTGTGGACCTGCCTCATTGTCCCTGAGCCATGCCAGCGCGGTCAGCTTCTGTCACCATGGTGGCAGGGACCCTCCGCATGGGGCTGCTTTCAATAACCGGCAGCTGCCCGTGCGAGTTCTGAAGGAGCCTTTCTCCCTGCTGGGCTTTGCGACCTGACCTGAATATTGTTTAGCCATTGAATTTCCTTTTATTATTTACTCTGAGATATCAACTTTCCTTGAACTTTTCCTCTCGTCAGGGCTGAGGTTGGCAAGACTACAGAACTTCCCTTTTTTTTTTTTAAATTTGGGTTTCCCCCCCAACAGCTCTTGAGGTATATCCATCCTGGACCTTCACACACATGCACACGCACACGCATGCGCGCGCGCGCGCGCACACACACACACACACTCACACACACACACACACACACACACACACACATGCGCGCGCGCGCGCGCGCGCGCGCGCCTGTGTTTCATTGTATGAAGGCCCAGAACAAATTTACTGATTCAAGTCATTCCAGGGGGAGGTCTTAGGCATTGGCCCCAAAACTATTGTGACTCCTCAATGAAAAACACATTCCATTTGCTGTTTAAAAACCTGGGGCTGGAGCGGGGGAAAAAAAAGTGACCCTTTAATCATTTTATTCTGGCCACAATCATAGGATTTGTATTTAATGCTGAACACATTCTAATTAATAGTTGACTCTCAGCCTGCCCCTTCTTAGTTTACACATAGTCTAAAGATGAGGAACCGGGAAGTATAAAATCTATTATGAACTGTGACCCTCTTTTTCCACAGGGAGGGCAGAAAAACTGTTCTTGATACAGCACAGGACTTCCACACTGCGTGAGGTAAAATTTGCCTGTTTGGCTTCGAAGACAATTGGAATAATTTGGAATAATTTAGGAACACGCCTTGCAGTGCCATTGGTGTGTTTACCAGTTGTTAGTAAAGACTGTCAGAGGAAAAATGTTTGTGGGCATGCTATCCAAAAGGCTGACAGAATCCAGAACTTGCTTGGTATTCAAAGAACGGCCCATCCAGCGTTACCCTGCACAGCGTATAATTACTTGCATATTGGGAGCCAAAAAAGGGAACACAGTTCTGTAAGTGTGTGTTTACACTGAAGAGGCTGAGAGGGAAAACAATCCGGCATCGCTCTTCATGCCTAGCATCTGGGAATAGTTAATCTCCTTGCTATGCTGCACACAGCAGGGGATTGATAAAGTTGTCTGAAACTCTGCATTTTTGGGCCAGGGCTTGCTGCTTTAAGGGTTTGGTATTGTGGCTAATTTCAATAAATCTTTTTATTTTTTATTTTTATCCCAAGTGCTAAAACAAGGAGTATGTACTGCTTACAATTTGCTCATCGTTTTGGTCCTCTTCCAAGAGCTGCCACTCGAAGCCCACTCTCTTCTTCCTCTGCTGCCTAAAGCTTGAAAAAGCTCCCGAAAGTGAGGCCTACAAAATGCAGCAGCTGTTTTGTTTAAAGATATTTTTATTTTATGTGTATGTGTGTGCGCCTCCATGTATATATGTGTGCCATGTAGGTGTAGATGCCTATGGGAGCCAAAAATGGGTTTCTCGATCCCCCTAGAACTGGAGTTATCGGTGGCTGTGGGCAGCCCCAGCCACGTGGGCTCTGGGAATGCAAGCGGGCCTCTGCGTGCGCGCCAAGTGCTCAGACTTCTCCTGGATGGCATAGGAATGAAGCTAGGTTTCACTCTGACCTTAGCTTATGTAATTCAGGATTGCAAACAAGAAGGGCACGCCAAGCGTCCTTTTGTTTCCCGCTGTGCGCTACCGGCCTGACCAGGGCTTAGGTTTTCTGCAGCTCCGTGGAAGGCCAGGGGCTCACAGCATCCCGTGGTTCCCTTCTGCTGAGAAGCAAACAGGGAACTCCCTGACATAAGCCGACTCAGCTTCGCCTCCCCGGACTCCTGCTCGTTCCTGGGGGCTTCTCCTGGGTGCTTTACAACTGTATCAGATCATCTGCGCTTCCTGGTGAAAACTGCTAAGTTCTAGAAGGATTCTGTGTATATGAGGGTTTTTTTACTCACAAGGAAGTCACCGGTGGCGAGGAGATCTAAAAGTGGCCAATAGGTGTGGGACTGAACTGGCCTTACCAGCGAAAGGAGAGCTGAAGCTGAATACCAAAGAGACCGTGCTGGTAAAAGGAGTAGGGATGGGAGGGAGGGATCCGAACCTCATCATTTGGAACAGAGTCCAGATCGCCTTGGTTGAAAGCAAGCTCTGATAGGGTGGCTCTGTATAATCACAGCTGAGGTGAGATCAAGAGTTCAGCTCCCTCTGGGACAGATGTTTTCTTCAGTAACATAACCACTGGTCGGGAACCTGTGCTCCTGCAAACAACCCCTCACCCAGGATCCTGTGAGAAACCCTAGTAAAACACAATGGAGGACACAAAAAGAAGTGGGAAAGGGACTAATTAATAAGAGGAAAAGGATTGGAAATAGTGGGAGGGATGAATAGGGAGTAACGGGACTGAATATTATGTATATATATATACATGTATGAAAATGTCATATGAAACACAATATTATGTATAATATATTAACACACACACATGCATGCAAAGCATCACATCCACTGTCTAAGAGTGATATCATGTATCTATACTGCCACACAGAACATTAGGATGTGATATCACGTATCTATACTGCCACACAGAACATTAGGATGTGATATCACACTATCTATACTGCCACAGAGAACATTAGGATGTGATATCACATATCTATACTACCACACAGAACACTAGGATGTGATATCACATATCACTATACTGCCACACAGAACATTAGGATGTAATGTCACATATCTATACTGCTACAGAGAATGGTGGGACATGATATCACACATGTATACCGCCACACAGGACATTATATTTGAGCATAGAAACGCAGGAGGAATAAAACATTGAGACTAGAGCTTGCTCTTTTCTTGGCTTCCCAGTCAACCAGTGCCCTGAAAGACATGTTTGTCTCTCGCTTGGTTTACCTGACTGTTTCTGGCTTTGTGCGATGCTACCTAGGCACATTCAGGAGCTGGATGATGGACTGCTCATTTCCAGGCACACTTTCTGTAGGAAATATTCTCTAGAACACGGTATGCAATCTAGTGTGCTTTTAAGCATAAATAACCAGTATCCTGTTTTTCATTGCAGAGTGTGCAATGAAGCTTTGGTTTTCTATAATACAGAGACTACTGAGTTTGACATTTCAAGAAGAACAGACACAGAGGCCCTTATAAGTCTCTAATCCCAGTTGTGTATCTAGAAGCTTGACATACAGACTATATGACATTAACCTTGTTATGCATCCTATGACTCTGAGGATGTGACAACTCTTGTCATCTCACTTGAAGCATGAAAACTTCACTGACTTGGCAATATATATATGTATATGCATACACACACACACATATATATATACATATATATATATATATCACATAGGTCAGTGCCATCCAGTAGGTGTTCAATAACTCACAGCTAGAGTTAAATCTTATTATCTGTGAATCCCATATCTGCAAATCTGCTTACTCATTAAAGTATGTTCCTAACTCCCAAGTCCACATGTCAGTGTGTGCAGATGTTGTGGTTATTTTACCAGTATGGCCCAATAGTGTTTATTATTAGGCCTATAATTATTATTATGGAAGTATTTTCTAATCTGCTAGCAATCAATCAAGACACAGACATCTGTTATATTTTAAAATAGCCTTAGTTAACCTGGGGCAGGGCAGATATTAATCCCCTAAACTACTTCCCATAGTGGGACTCCATAACTGCCTCAATCTCATGCCATCTGTTTCTAATAATTTCTATCAAGCTACCTCCCATCCATGATCCCATATACTTGCTAATGTTCTTCATCTGGGCCAAATCTCCATCCACGCCAGCCATGTGCTTCTCCTCCACCTAACCCATGATGGCCTAACCTTCTTCTCTCCTCTTCTTTAGTCTTTCTTCTTCCCAAGATTCCCGCCCCAAACCCGGGAACCTTAGCCACACCTATGCTGTTTGCCCTGCCCAGGTGTGATGGCCTTTTGTTGGTCAAACAGGTCAGGCTCTTAGGCAAGGGACAGGTGGGGCAGAGACAGCAAGCAGGAATAAGCATCAAAATACATCAGACCAACCTCCAACATGCAGAGTGAACACTGAGAGTCATCTGGCATGTGCACCCCCAGCTGAGCTCAACAGCCTTCTGCTTTCAGTTCTCATGCCGTAAAGAGGCATCAATGTGTGGCCTGTTTAGTGGTATGCTCCATGTAGCAGTAAAGGGGACAGTTTAGGGTGCTTTAAATGGTGGCCATGCCAGCCCTTGAGTATGCTACTAAAGTTCTATCTAGTCTTTGACTATCTAAGCCCACCTGCTAATATCGATGATATTAGCGACCAAGAGGCCCTGCCATCATCTACCTCTTCCCTTCTGCTCGACTAAAATCTCAAAGTGTTATCTTCTCTCATGGTCTCTACCTAATTCTGAAACAATCTTGACTAGCACCAAGAGCTAAATTTCTGCAGTAGGCCCACCATTGTTAGGCCTGATATCATGTTAGATGCCTGAACCCCAGTTCCACAGCATGTGGAGGTCTGTCAGAGCGAAGAAGCCTGGAGGTTGGATTCTTTGCTCTGTAACACAGTGCGTCATCATCTTATGTCCAAGAATGAGCACTGTGTGTCCTCATTGTCTCTGAGTCATGTCACCTCATCATTTCCTACAAGTGTCTCTAATAGGTATTGACCCAGGTAACTTTATGCTCTCACAGGGAAAGAGTCATAAATAGATGTAACATAATATGGCTGGTAATGTTTGGATGAGACTGGGAATGTGTAAGAGGAATGGGAAGTCTGTAAGAAGCCTTCCCAGAAAAGTTGGTGGTACAATATAGCCTTCTGTTTGGTTACTCAACCTACCTTTGTTTGGGCTGTCTACCACCTCACATCCTGTGAGAAACCCTAACAAAAATAAATGGGAAAGGGACTAATTAATAAGATGGAAGGGATTGGAAATAGTGGGAGGGATGAATAGGGAGCAACGGAACCAAATATTATAAATAAATAAATATATATGTATGTATGTATGAAAATGTCATATGAAACACAGTGTTATGCATAACATATTAACATACATGCATGTGTGCAAAGCCTCACATCCACTGTCTCAGAGTGATATCACATATCACTATACTGCCACACAGAACATTAGGATGTGATATCACATATCACTATACTGCCACACAGAACACTAGGATGTGATATCACATATATCTATACTGCTACACAGAACACTAGGATGTGATACAACATATCACTATACTGCCACACAGAACATTAGGACGTGAGATGCCTGAACCCCAGTTCCACGGCATGTGGAGGTCTGTCAAAGTGAAGCATCCTGGACGCTATAAGGTAGTCACTACATTCTTATACAACAGAAAAGAAAAGAAATATGTCATGTAAAGAGAATTGAGAAAGAGCTTTTCACTGTTTTTGCCCAGTAATAACTCACGGTTTTGCTTGGTCCAAGTCATAAAGCTCCATTTAACTGGAAGTAAAGCAAGCGAAATAGTTGTCCAGAAAAGAGTTAGGTACTAGTTAGCAGTAGTGCCTACCATAGACCAAAGTCATGGTGGACTAGGGATGGGATAACCACCATAGTAACACACACACACACACACACACACACACACACACACACACACACACACGGCAGATGGAGGTAAAGGAGAGTAGGCTATGCCACTGGGGCACCTGTGACTGGGACAAAAAAAGCTGAAGGAGCAGATTTCAGAGGAGAGTGATGAGGGAAACACCCCTCCCCCGCAACCCCTCCCGCAGGTGCTCCAAGGCTCCTCAGGGTTCCGTCCCCATGAGCTTGACCTTGTTGTTCCCCTGAGCCATTGATTCTCCACGCTGCTCAGAACAGTGGGAAGAGGTGGGGCCCTGGTGTTGTAGCTCCCCTCAACCATCCTTCTGTCCTTGTCTCAGACCCTACTCCAATAAGCAACCATTCTCTCAGGGACACGACCAGCCATTCACCCCTGCTCCGTAACTAACCATGCCTTGCAACATGGCCTGCCTAGCTGTGGCACAGGCTGCACCATGCACACAGATGACTAATTCCCTTTAAACTCCGCTTCGCCCTTTGCCCCAAGTCCAAAGCCTCTTGCAAGAAAGTTCCTTCTCACAGCGTCCTTAGTCCCCCCCACACACACAGCCCTCTTCTCAGTCCTCCTTTGCCCTCATCCCTCACCCTCCTCCCTTGAACTCCTCCTTGACCTCTCCAATGGCTATGATCCCAGCTTGCCTTAGGCTAGGACCTAGGCATTCCTTATGAAATTCTATGTCAACAGAACAATCGTTGTAAATTTTTTTTTAAATCCCCAATAAAATAGTGCATCCTTACTAGGTGTAAAGAATGAAATGTCTGAGTTCATAAAGTTTGGAGTAGAAGACAAATAATAATTGTCACGTGACTGGGTGCATTCAGGTAATTAACTGGTTAAAGTGGACACAAATCTCTGTGTCAGTAATCCATGGCTGTTACTCTGAACAGCAAGGAAATAGGGTCAGAGTTATATCTTCAGCCCCACTGGTCTAAGAGGAAGCTAAAAATGCAGACGCAAGTCACTGGAACTCAAAACAAAACAAAACAAAACAAACAAACAAACAAACAAACAAAATCTCATGGTAAAAATCAGAGTATGAGGCCTACAGAACTGGGAAGCACAGGCGCTCTAAGAATGCCGGGTGGCAGCACCAGGATGCAGTCAGGGTTTCTGATCTGAACAAGTTGGGGCTAAAGACGGATGAAGACCACCAGCCTCTCCAACCTTTCCCCTGGGCAAGCCAGCAAAGCAAGGTGTCCAAGAGAAGCCTGCTAGGGGGCGAGGCATTGAGACCTTCTCTAAGTCAGGGAAAATTTGAGACGGTGGTATTCATTGATTAGACCAATGGCTTGGTCCCTGGAGGGGAGGGCAACAGGTCTCCTGGTGATGGTTTGAGTGACAACGCACACCTGGCCTAGGCGCATAAGGCTTGACTACTTGGTCCCAGTTAAACAGCATTAACAAATGTGAAAACTCTTTGCAATCTGTAATACTTGCAATATATGTAGGGTATGAAGACTATTTAAAACCTAGTCGTATAAAATTAGGGTTTGCAACTCAAATTTAGGGAGAGGTCCTATGTTAGGTGTTTCATAAGCACTGTTTTATTCAATCATCCCACAACCGTCGGAAGTGCGTCCTATTCTCATTTCTGTTTTATAGACGAGAAACTCCAAGCTCACAGTCTGTCTAACCAAACTCAGGCAGCTAACTGGTGAGTGGAGAGTCTGTGTTCAAGCTCACACCTGCGCTGATATCAAAGAACGCCCTCTCGTTAGCCAGCTTTCCGTCACTGCCACAAGAACGCCTGAGACGGTCAACGTAAAAGGAGGAAAAGCTTATTCTGGCTCATGGCTTTAGAGTTTTCAGTTGGTTTTGTTGTTTTTGAGTCTATGGAAAGCTGTCCAGGAGGGTGTGTGTGTGTGTGTGTGTGTGTGTGTGTGTGTGTGTGTGTGTGTG
>OU015747.1:50824717-50853051 GCA_907169655.1 Acomys percivali | reverse complement strand
CCCCCCCTCTCTCTCTCCCTCTCTCTCTCTCTCTCTCTCTCTCTCTTCCTCCCTCCTCATCTTCTACCTTTCTATGAAACAGGGTATCTCTAGTGTCTGTAGTACTGTCCAGGCTAGAAGACCCTTGAACTTCCAGAAGATTCCTCTCTGTCCATCTGCTGGCATTAGAGATGCATATTGAACACAGATTATCACACTTGCAGAGCGAGTGCTTTCACCTAGCAAACTGTTTTGAGACAAGGCTGGTATGAAATTTGTCCTGTCACCTTGGCTGGTCTTGAATCTCTGGTCCTCCTGTGTTTGCGTCTCACATGTTGGGAGCCCACCATACTTAGCTCTTCTTTACTCTTAAAGAGATTGGCTGACATGTGCCCTAAAATCCTTTTCTGTTCTACACACTTTCTTTTCTTCATCAAACTATTTCACAAGATATAAGCAAACACTTTATTTAAATGCAGCTTTCATCTTCAAATCTAAAGACAATCCTCCTGTTATAAGAGGGGAAGGAAAACTTCCTTCTGAAAATAATGATGTTGAGTGTCTCCCCACTTTGCTTGGGCCTCTCCCGCTGTTAGTCCGTGTGCAATCTTCCAGTAAAGCATTTGGGACATTCCATGTGACCCGTCAAAGGACAGTAATGTGCATTGTTTATAATATCACCTAATCTTAAAAATACTAATTCTCAATGGAAGAAATTCCTTGAAATAGCTGAAATAAGTTGTTTCACTGTTCTTGGTGACTGTAGCAGTTTCCAGATATATAGAACTCATTTCACAAGAAAAACAAGGTTATCTGTGACATAAAATGCTTTCTTCTTTGTGGAAGTATATGCCGTTTTGAAACTCTTTAAGTAAATAGGCCTCACTTGACTAATTTTCTACATCCTGGCCTATCCTCAATAAAAATGAGTTTGCAGCAGCTGGAGAGATGGCTCAGCTGTGAAGAGTATTACTGCTCTTTTAGAGGACCCCAGTTCAGTTCCCTGCACCTACTTGGAGTGGGATGGTTCTGAACTGCCCCTAACTGCAGTTCCAGAGGATCTGATGGCCCCTTTTGGACTCTTTGGGCACCAGCAGACATGTGGTAGCCATCCACACAGACACATACCCCCCAAAAAAGGGGCTTAAATGCTTTTGAGGCATGGCATGTATTGTGGTTTGACTGAGAGTGGCCCCCATAGGCTCATTTATTTGACTCTTTACTCCCCAGTTAGTGTAGCTGTTTGGGAAGGAATAGGAAACATGGCCTTGTTGGGGAATGTGTGGCCTTGTTGGAGGAGGCGTGTCACTGGGGACAAACTTTGAGGTTTCAAAAGCCCGTGCCAGACCCAGTCTTGTGGTCTCTCTGTCTACAACTTGCAAGTGAGATATGAGCTCTTAGCTACTGCTCCAGCACCATGCCTCCCTGTCTGCCACCACTATTTCCCTCCATTTCCTTCGAGGACTAACCCTCTGAAACAGTAAGCAAGACCCCAATTAAATCATTAAATGCTTTCTTTTAAAAGTTGCCTTGGGCCCATGGGGGCTCACAGAGACCGAGCCACCAGCCAAAGAGCAGGCATGGGATAGACAGAGACCCCCTACACATATGTAGTGGATGTGCAGCTTGGGCAACATGTGGGCCCCCTCACAATGGAAGTAGGGACTGTCTCTGACTCTATTGCCCACCTTTGGATCCCTTTCCCCTAGCTGGGCTGCCTTGTCTGGCCTCAGTGCTGCTTGAGGAGTCAGGTTGGGTTGGTACCCCTTGGGGGCCTCCCCTTAATGGCAGTGGGGTAGGGAATGAGGATGGGACTGGGAGGAGAGGGGGGAAGGGGGGCTGGGATCAGGCTGCAAAGTAATTAAATAAATAAATGGGGAAATTTTTGCCTTGATCGTGGTGGTACACCCCTTTAATCTGCGTACCTTTAATCTGAGAGGCAGAGGCAGGCAGATCTCTGTAAATTCGAGGTCTGCCAGGTCTACATTGGGAGTTCTAGGACAGTCAGGACCATACACAGGAGCCCTGTCTTAAGACAAAAAAAAAAAAAGAAAAGAAAAGAAAAGAAAAAGAAAAAGAAAGAAAAGAAAAAAGAAAAAAAGAAAGAAAAAAGCTGCTTTGTTGATGATGTGTCCTCACAGCAATAGAACAATAGCTAAGGCAGAATGATAATTCCTCAGTGACTGCACCCAGTCTCTTTTTCCTTCCTACTCCTCTTTCCTTCTTGTCCTCTTTCCTTCCTTCCTTCCTCTTGTCCTTTTTCCTTCCCTCCTTCCTCCCTTCCTTCCTCTTCCTTATTCTCTCTTTCCTTCTTTCTCATGTATCACTGTTTCAACCCAAAACCAGGAAGCCAGTGAGTCTAATACTCTACAATCTAATGAAATGGTTCAAAATGCTCACATGCTTTTGTGTGTATATTCAATGTTTAAAAGTATAGAGACAAAAGGTATTTCTTAAAAGAAACCTATATGTGCAAGCCAACTATGGACAGATCCAGGAGACAAAGAATAGGAATGTTTTTGTGGCATATGTAGCTGACTTGGCTCAAGCAAGGCCAGCCAGCCCCAGTGAGGCAGTTACCGAGGAGGTTTCCACATGGGATGATTGGATGGATGATGTCATGAGCAGGTGACATCTTAGATGGACCTGCCTTGGAAAGAAGACAGAGTGGATTCCAGGAAAGATTTGCAGTTTCTCTTTCATTGGGACTTGATTCCAATAGAAGCTGAGAAGTAATATAAAACCAATAGTAGGTTTTAAAAAAGAAATCTTCTCTTTCAGGCTCTGATTTTTTTAGCTTAAGAACGGATTAGTGAGGAAGCTAACTTAGTACTGGATTTCTAAGTTAGACATGCCAGACAGCACAAATGATTAACCCCGTCCTCTCCCTTACACTGGCTTATTTATTTACTCATGGAGACAGGGTCATGCTGTGTAGCTCCTCGACTGGAAGTTGCTCTGCAGCCCAGGGTGGCCTTGAATTCACAAAGATCTGCCTGCCTCTACCTCCCAGTTGTGGGATTAAAGGCAAGTACAAGTAAATGAACACTGGTTAATTCAGCCAATAAGCTTACGTACCATACGCTGTCCTCAGAAGAGGCAAAAATGAAGGCTATATGATTTATCAGATACCTTCTATGTCCCACATTCGGCGAGCCTTTCCTCCCTCCTGTCCATGATTGCAGCGGCTGCGCTGTCAACTCAATCCGATCCAAAGCGGAATTACCTGATACTCTGGGAGTGTCTGTGGGAGACTGTCTTGAATACACTCATTGAAATGAGAAGTCCTGCCCACTATGGGCGGAAGTGTTTCCTAGGCCACATTTTCTGGTCTAAGAACTTAAGACACTTGAGCTACGCACTAATATGCGTAATAGTCTCCGCTTCTGACCATGGGAGTAGTGTGACTAGCTGCCCAGGTTCCTGCCATGTGACTTCTTTCTCAACGGCGGACATTTAGCCATGAATGACGTAACTGGTTCCCTCTTGGGTTGCTTTTGTAGAGCGTTTTATCACAGCGACAGACTAAGACACCGGTGCTTATCATAGAGCAAGCAGAAGTAACGAATCACTTCTGAAATGGACAAATCAGAATGTAACCATTTAAAAATAATTCCCACAGCCAGGCGTGGTGGCGCACGCCTTTAATCTCAGCCCTTGGGAGGGAGAGGCAGGCTGATCCCTGTGAGTTCGAGGCCAGCCTGGTCTACAAAGTGATTCTAGAATAGTCAAGGCTATACAGAGAAACCCTGTCTCAAAAAAAAAAAAATCCCCATAAACTAGAAATTGTATCATTTCCCAACTTTAAAGAAGAGAGATACAGGACAAGATTGTGGGTTCAGAGTGGCTGCCCTGGCTTTGACTCAGGAAGGGCACAGCCATGAGCACTGAGGAGGCCATTTTAGCGTAACCCTTAGTAAGCATGCACAAATTGCATAACTCCACCATCCCAGAACTGCCTAGTTGTGTCTGAGTCACCAGAAGCCTGTCAAGGCACTACAATGTTAGAGAGTTTAAAAAGAATTTAAGATGCAATAAAATGTAAGTCATTGAAACCCAAAAGCCATAGAGACCTCAAGGCTTCCTCCAAGAGCTGTAGAAATAAGGATGTGCATGTGACCCAGTGGGGAAAACTCACATTGAGTTTGAAGGAAATAAAAAAGAAAAAGGAAATGTTTCTTGGGGAAGAAAATCTACATTATTGAAAAAAAATTTACAAATTCTAACCTTGTTGTTGTTGTTAATAAACCTAAACCTGGTTGTTTTAGGATCCCAATATTTATTACCAGAACCTAAGATTTTCCTAATAAACATTTTGTTACATATTTATTTATTCTTTCATTTAAACCAAGGTTTTAATCCTTAATACATGAATGATAAACGGTTAGAGTTATTACTGGCCAAGCAGTAGGTGCTGGAACTTGGGAGAGTAAGCTACGGCTGAGGCTTCGTGGTCTTCCACACTTCTCTGTTTAACATAGTTTGCAAGGATGCTTTGAAAGGTTTCTGATGTAAGCAAAATTGTGATATGTCTGCTTTCTGACCACAGTGGGTTGTATAGTTATATATAATATTTCAAGTTTTGGTGACATCTTGCCCAGAATCAGGTGGACTGTCACATCTTTTAGGCATGTAGAAAATTCTGAGAAGCTGGGCGTGGTGGCACATGCCTGTGATCCCAGCACTCTTGGAGGCAGAGACAGGCGGATCTCTATGAGTTTGAGGCCAGCCAAGGCTACACAGAGAAACCCTGGGCTCAGTGGCTAGGAGCACCGTCTGCTCTTCCTAAGGTCCTGAGTTCAATTCCCAGCAACCACATGGTGGCTCACAACCATCTGTAATGGAGTCTGATGCCCTCTTCTAGCATACTGGTGTACATGCAGATATAGCACTCATATACATAAATAAATTAATTGATTTTAAAAGAACCAAAATAAAGAAATAAAATAAAATAAAATACTGAAAGTAGTCACTGTTGGCACACAGCATTTAGTACATGGGACCTTTGGAGTAGGACAGCACACCTGGGAAGAGCAGAGACCCTGCTCATGTTGTTATTGGGTTGTTTGTGCCTGTGGCACTGGAATCTGAGCCTAGGGATAGACTTCTAGAATTTTCTATGTGTTTGTAGACAGGGTCTTGTTAAATTGGACAAGCTATTCTAAATTTTTCCATCTTCCTGCTTTAGATTCCAATGTGCTAGCACTATAGACATGTGCAATTACACTTGGTTGGTGTTTGTAAGAATATAATTTTTAATTAAGTAATTAATTAAAATTAATAATTAATAATTATAAGTAATTAATATAAGATAGTGAGACAAATGATGTCCAACTATAAAGCCATATGTAAAAGTGTAATAGTCAAGAGTAAATTCTTTGTTTAAAATTTATATTTCAAATAATTTTTTCAAAATACAGGCTCTCTCTGTGTTATGTATATAACTCAGGCTAACTTTGAACTCATGATCTGCCTTCCTCACAGGCCAACGGAGGCCTGACTTTACAAGGCATATATACCAGCAATTACTACCAACTGAAAGAAACTGCTTTCTAAAATTTGGGCGTGTTCAAGCATCCATTCAGCAAATGTTCAAGCCAAACATTCAGACTTGTTTAGTCCGAGTTAGGAAGCTGGGATAGACTGTAGACAAAGTTAGACTTCTACTGAAAATTTATTTCAAAGGAAAGATCTTGCCTTCTCCTCAAAAGGAATCAATTTAGAAACCCATAGTGTTTGGAACTTTCTGGCTGATTTGAAATGCAAACTGGATGCTTTAGTACCTGACACATGCATTAGTGCACAGGACACATGCATTAGTGCACAGGACACATGCATTGGTGCACAGGACACATGCATTGGTGCACAGGACACATGCATTAGTGCACAGGACACATGCATTGATACATATGACACAGAAACTCAAGTGAAAATAACGGCATATATGTGATCCTTTTCTGTCTTATATTTTCTTTCTTTTAATATATTTTATTAATTTATTCATATTACATCTCAATTGTTATCCCATCCCTTGTATCCTCCCATTCCTCCCTCCCTCCTGCCTTCACCCTATTCCCCTCCCCTATGACTGTGACTGAGGGGGACCTCCTCCCCCTGTATATGCTCATAAGGTATCAAGTCTCTTTTTGGTAGCCTGCTATCCTTCCTCTGAGTGCCACCAGGCCTCCCCATCCAGGGGACATGGTCAAATATTTTCAAAGATCTAGTGATAGACAGTTGAAGGAGACCATAGCGGCTTTATGATTTGTGAGGGACTGGGCTTCTCTGTGCTTACTACGCTGCCATCTCTTATCCTCATTGTTCAAGATAGCTGCTGGGCCTGTGGCCAACACATCCACATCCTGTCAATGGATGGAGGAGCAGGAAGGCTCACTCCCTCTCTCCAAGGAGGTTTCCAAAAGCTATACACAAGACTCAGCCAGAAGTTATCCACTTTGCAACATGTAGGCAAAGGTCTGGCTGACAGGTAGAAATGGCTCCTCTGGGAACTGGGGTTTTTATTGCCAAAGAAGAAAAGGGAAAATAGGGCATTGAGAGGTCTGTCCATCAGACTTCTGTCACTCTGACAGAATGTAGGACACAAGCAACTTAAGAGAGGAAAGATTCTTTTTGACTCCTGGATTCTGAGGGTTCAGCTCATCACAGTGAGGAGTGTCGGAGGGTGGGGGTGTGGAGTGTGTGTGTGTGTATGGGTGGGGTGGGGTGGGGTGAGGGGAACAGAGTGGAGAAGCTCACATCATGGTAGTCAGAAGGCAGAGAGGAATGGTGTGCCAGCAGGATGCTTCCTTTTGTCCACTTCACTCCATCCAGGGCCCCAGCTCATGGGTGATGCTACCACATCCTCCGCTTCCTCAGCTCTCTAGGGAAACACCCTTACAGACACCCAGGCCTGTGCTCTCCCCTGTCTTAGAGCCCCTCCTCAAGCCAATCGAAGCGCTAATCAAAGTTAGCCACCACAAGCATCCAACCATCGCTGCCTCGGAGCTTCTCTAGGCCCCCTGATGGCTCCCTTCAGCTGGAAAGCCCGAGGACGCAAGGAGAAAGGCCACCAACCCAAACCAGCATGGCCAAAGTAACCAACGCGGGCCTTTTTGAATCTGTGAACATAGGCCGCCGTCCCCTAGGGCAGGGTTCAAGAGGTCAGCATTAGTTGTGAGGAAGACAAGGTTTTTATCACTTAGGGATGGGGGTGGGGTTCCAAATGGAGGATTTAACAGGCATAATAGACAGGGTTACAAGGGCAGGACATAAGCATAAGCAAATTATTCATAATGATTTCCTGAAACAAACACACGATTGCAAGGTGGTCTTAACATGGTAGGCATAGTGACGGCTATCATTACAAGGTAGCCATAGTTGGTTACAATAAACTTTTGAAACAAAAGCATGGTTTCTGTTTCCTGGAACAGGCTGAACAGAACCATGTGTAGTTAAGGTTGCAGGTGGCCCATAGCCCAATCCTTGAGAAACAGAGGTTTAATCATAAACAGGAAGGAACCTAGTTTGTCTTAACTAAATAGATAGATGGCTTGTAAGCTTAAGATGGAGGCAGGGCGATTTAGTTCTGCAGAAGAATCAGGGAAATGGCATTAAAACCCAAGCCCTTCAACTAGGATGCAAGGTTAAAGTTCAAGAAACAAGCAGAAGCTAGGCGTGGTGGCGCACACCTTTGAGGGGGCTTTTCCCCAGGGAAGACCATTTGAGATAAACTTTAAAATTTTATTTATTATTAGTATTATTATTGTTGTCATTGTTGTTGTTGTTGCTGCTGCTGTTGTTTTTGGATTTTTGAGACAGGGTCTTTCTGTGTAGTCTTGGCTGTCCTGGACTTGCTTTGTAGACCAGGCTGGCCTCGAGCTCACATCAATCCACCTGCCTCTGCCTCCCGAGTGCTGGGATTAAAGGCGTGCAGTACCACCCCCAGCTCCTGGGATAAACTGGTACTAAACACAGGTGCTCTTTCAAACTACAAAATTAGAGTTGAGATTTGGTCATTATCTTCCCCACCAGCATTCAGATGAAACAAGTCAAGTGTCTCTTTCTCTGCCTGGACTTTTGTCTTTTGCTGTCCTTGTCTCTGTTATCAGGTGGACTTGCTCCATCAGCGTCCTTGGCAGCAGAATGGTCACCACTCCCTGAAGAAAGAGCCCCCGTGTGTAATAATTCCACCTAGACTCATGGAATTACATCAGCTCAGATACAAATTGGCTAGGACTGTGCTGGCTCGGCACCCACTTTACATGTGTATGTGTAGATGTCACGTACATCACATTATGCACATGGTTTCCTGTGTATTTCTAGGCATGAGTCATACGTGTGCCTCTTTGCCTTTACCCTGTGAAGCCATAGATGTTCCTGGTATGACATTCAGCCCACAAGAGTAACCCAGTTCCCTGAAGCTCACGCTCTCCTGTGTTCTCTGGACTTCCTCACAGCTAGCTTAAGTCTTTGAGACAGCAGGGGCTTTCTTGTGTCTCTTATCGTTATCTTAGACTGTGTGCTAGTCAGCTTTGTACTACTGCAAGGTTGATTTTAGCTCTCAGTGTTGGGTGTCCCAGGGCACGCTCAAGATCAATTCACCCCGCTGATCCTGAGCAGGCCAGTGCACTATGGTGAAGCTTCAGGACAGAACGGAACCTTACAGCCAAGAATTGAGGAAGAGTGACATTGTATTCATTCCTTAACACTTAGATCTGGGGCAGGCGCCCAAGATCCAAACTCCAGCAGACTGCTATTTAAATGGATTACATCACATTTGATACGATTCACACTTTTACAGTCTATACATATTTCTTGGCATAACTGTAAGCGTTTAATTTTTAATTTGTACTTTTAATTTTTACTTATTTAATAATATGTATTATTATTATTATTATCATTATTATTATTATTATTATTAGTAGTAGTATGTGTGTATGTCTAAGCATGTCAGGGAGTATGTGTGAACTTATAGGAGTCAGTTCTCTCTTTCTGCCTTTACATGGGATTGAACTCAGGTCTTCAGGCTTGGACAGCAAGGCCTTTTATCTACTAAGCCATTTTACCATTCCTTATTCATTCTGAAAAATCCAGTGCTTTCCTGCACATTAAGTAGGCACTTGATAAACATCTACTCATTTGAGCCCCCTGACTTGATACTGAAGCAGGAAAGAGAATCTTCTACATAAGCAGGGGTGTGCAGAGCCAAACGTGAGCCAGAATTAGAAGATACTGAGGAAACGAAGTGTCCCCAAACCATGACATTCATGGTTATACAGCAATGCAGGCCCATAAAACAGGCCGATGAAAACTTACGCCTAAAAAAGATTTATTTGTATTTTATGTGTATGGGTGTTTTTCCTGCATGTGTGTCTGTGCATTACATGTGTGTAGTGCCTGTGGAGGCTGAAAAGAGTGTGTCAGACCCTCTACTACAAGAGTTACAGATGCTCGTGAGTCACTATTGTGGATACTGGGACCTGAACCCAGGTTCTCTGCAAGAGCAACAAGTGCCCTTAGCCACTGAGGCCACCACTGAGCTCTCAATCTGTGGGTCACAAGCCCTTTGGAGGTCAAGTGACCCTCTCACGGGGGCCTCCTAAGACCACTGGAAAATACAAGTATTTACATTATGATTCATGACAGTAGCAAATTTGTAGTTATGAAGCAACAACAAAAATAACATTATGGTTGGGGATCGCCGCAACATGAGACCCTGTGTTAAAGGGCTGCCTCACCAGGGAGGTAGGGGACCACTGCCCTGAGCCCTCACTCTTCTTTTTATGCTATAATATAGACAAGAAATTCCTAGGAATGTAGTTGTTGGAAGGATTTTTTTTTTTTATTCAGTTGCCAAACAGGGACCAGTCAATGGGCCCAGTTAGTCCGGACCTACCAGGATTGAATTCCAGGGAAGACTTACCATGTTTATAAACTGATAGTGATTTGTGGCCTGAAGCTATGTGGAGAGATTTTAGAAAGTGAGGAAATATGGTAGAGAGCACATAACGATGATGTACATAGCAGCCTAAAGCTCAGTCAAGCAGTTATTGTTATTTTATCATTAAACTGGTCTTAGAAGTACTATTACTTAAAATATTTACATTACTGTAAAGCTACTTGTGAGTTCTATTTTTTTAATTAATTAAAAAATTTTAAATACATATTATATATTTTGAATAATGTAGCACATGTAGTATCTTGCTTCTAAGAATATCTGGGAAAAGAACTAAAATTTTGGAGTAAAAGTTATGAAAATCAGCCTTTTTATTTTCCTTTTCAGTAAAGATCTCACTACATAGCTGAGGTTGCCTCAGACTTATGAAGTCCAGGCTGGCCTTGACATCCCCATACCTCAGCCTCCTAAGTATAAGAATGGACCACAACCTCAGGCTTTTAAAATTCAGTTGTTAATAGTTATATTAAAAGGTAAAAGAGAACTCAAATGGCATGAGTGTGTATGGTTTTAGTTTATATACATGTGTGTAATATACAATATGCAATGACATATAATATGTATATATGACATAGCAGAAAGGAAAGTAATTCTAAAAGTGCAGCCCTTAAGAAGCCACGTATTAGGATAAACCTGTTTTTGAAAAGTGTCACTGATAACGCCTTTAAACTATGTATCACTTTAAAGCAAGAGTTGAGTTGCTAGGATACAAAAGTATCAGAGTCCACTTACTACTACATCTTAAATAAATCCCTCCCTAAAAGCTACATTGTGTCCCCCTTTCCTCTTAATACAGGATCTCTTGCAGCTCATAATGACCTCAAACTCACTATGTAGCGACTAGTTGAGGCTTTAAATTCCTGACCCCCTGCCTACCTCTCAGGCGCGATGGCCAGTTAAATACAGAATTGTGACTCCATAACTCAACAGCATAATATATCGGCCTCAGCTTGTCCACACAAACACTGAACCAATTATAGCATGATAGATGCTAGAGGGACTTGTTTTGTTACAGAGGACTTTGTTCCTAATACTTAAATTAGATTCATCTCATACGTATAAATGTTTTGCCTTCCTGAGAATATGTGCATCATGTATGTGCCAACGGATGGTTGTGAGCCACCATGTGGTGCTGGGAACCAAACCCCAGGTCCTTTGCAAGACAGCAAGTGCTCTTGACTGCTCGGCTATCTCTCTGCCCCCTTGTTAAGTAGTTCTCATAAGCATTAATTATTATCTTGTATGCTGAAGTCATCATCCACACAGGGCAAAATTGAAGCTTTTATACATGTGTTTATTCTGCATCTAACTTTGAAAACACTATCTTTTAATATTAAAATATAAACAATGAGAAGTAGTGTATTCTGATCATAATTTAATATTAACACTACTATATTTTAATACTAAATTATAAACAATGACAAGTAGTAATGCGTTTGATTATAGTCATTCACTCACCATTGCATACAAGGACCAGAAGTGCTGGGCCTGATGTGCAGACCTGTAATCTGAAAATTCAAGGCTAGTTTGGTCAACTCAGGGAGACTAATAAAAATTATTTAAGGGCTGGGGATATATAGTACGGTGTAGAGTGCTTGCCAACTATCCACAATGGTCTAAGTTCAGTTCCCAGCACGGAAAATGAAACAAAAACACCATAAAAAGCTGGGCGGTAGTGGCGCATGCCTTTATTTCCAGCCTTCCTGAGGCAGAGGCACTGGATCGCTGTGAGTTCGAAGCCAGCCTGGTCTACAATGCGCGTCCAGGACATTCAGGGCTACACAGAGAGACCCTGTCTTGAAAAACCAACAACCAACCAACCAACCAACCAAACGACACCATAAAAACCACCACAGGCTATTCACCGGTCCTATTAAGAGGCCTGGCCCTGATCAGCACTTCTGGAATGATGAAACGATGTTCGTAGGAGTTCTCCTATATGTGCCACTTATCAGGGCACCTTCGTTCTTGATTTGGATCAAAGTCTATCAGCTTTACATCAGTCAGTCACTTCATTGGTTTCTTTTGTTCCCTGACTTACAAGAGGGATAGTGTGTGGGTGTGTGTGTGCATGTTTTCAGCGAAGAGTTTATTGAAAGCCATTTTCAGGGAAGTTTGCTTTAAGCTTGATGATTTGGTCTTTCTTATCAATAAACTAGCATACCTCCATTGAACACACAGCTGTTGTCTCCCATGGGTAGAAGGCAACAATGTGATGTGGATAAAAGGTAGAGACTATGGTTCCTTTGGTCCTCAAAGTGAACATTTGCTTTTGGAAGATGATGATTAGTCCTTTAACCAGCTGTAGGTTCGTTCATAAAGGTCTTCCTGTTGAGTGAAACATCATGGTCCTGAGCTAGCAGAATGGGCAGCATTCCTGAGTAAATACATCACAGTCCTGATCTAACAGAATGGCAGCACTTCCTGGCTCCAGGCTTGGTCCTTGGTCTCCTTCTTCATGGAATGTTATATTTCAGTCATCTTTCATGGTTTTGTCAATACGAACTTCTAGAAGCTTCTCTCAGATCATCTTCCTTTTATTGAGACCTTCCTATTATATGAGACCTGATGTGCTCACCCTGGCCCTGACACAGGCTGAGTTAGCGGACCCAGCTCTATCCTAGCTGATGAGTCCTTACTTAGATTCCAGTACCTGTGCATTTGTAACAAAATTCTCCTGTTCTTCTGTTAATACCTTGGCCTTCAATGTTTGTTACAAAACATATCGTTTTTCAGAGCCAAGTTTCCCACTGTTCCATAATATAAATATCCTAAGGTTACTAAGAGCTGGTGTAAAATTTTTTTGTCTCTCCTTCCTCCTTTTCCAAAAAACATTTTACAGAGAACTCAGTGGGAGAGCCAGAGCTACCAGCACCTCCATCATCCTTAATCGCCTCTTTGTCTTCTTTGTCATATGATTTCCTTTTCTTGACATCAAGGAGAACTTCACAAGCAGGAGAAATTTCTCCATTTAGATTCTCACTAGAGCAGTACTTCAAAAGCTGATTTTTCTATGCACCTTTTGAAAATTTTCTTACGTTTGACTTTCAAAACATCATAGTAATTAGTTTCGTTCACTTTTTCGGAATGGAGTATGGGGTTGTGTGGGTCTTTTTTTGAAATTTTTACTTTTTTTTTTTTTGATGTTTTATGTAGCCCAAGTAGGCTGTGGTGGTTTGAGTGAGAAGGGCCCCCACCCCTGCCCCATAGGCTCATATGTTTGAATACTTGGTCCCCAGTTGGTGGAAATGTTTGGGAAGGATTAGGAGGTGTTGCCTTCTTAAATGAGATGGGCTTGAAGTTTGAAAACTCTCAGTGCTATCCCCAGTGTGCTCTCTGCCTCTTACTTGAGGGTCAAGATGTGATCGAACACTCAGCTGTTTTTGCACTCCACCACTGTAAACTCTAACCCTCTGGAGCTATACACCAATTCAACTCTATTATAAGTTGCAATGGTCACAGTGTCTTATCACAGCAAGAGAAATGAAATTAATACTCAGGCCTTGAACTTGCTATATAGCTGAGGATGAAACAAACTCCCAATGCTCCTGCCTGGACCTCCCAAGTGCTGGAATCACAGATACGGACCACCACATCTGGCTCAAACCTGTTACGTTCTTTTTTTTTCCTGCCTGCCAGAAGAGGGCACCAGATCTCATCATAGATGGTTGTGAGCCACCATGTGGTTGCTGGGAATTGAACTCAGGACCTCTGGAAGAATACCCAGTGTTTTTAACCTCTGAGCTATCTCTCCAGTCCCAAAATAAATCTTTTTTGTTTTTTTTGTTTTTGAGAGAGAGAGAGAGAGAGAGAGAGAGAGAGAGAGAGAGAGAGAGAGAGAGAGAGAGGAGAGAGAGAGAGAGAGGGTTTCTCTGTGTAGCCTTGGCTGTCCTGGACTTACTTTGTAGACCAGGCTGGCCTTGAACTCACAGTGATCCTCCTGCCTCTGCTTTCCGAATGCTGGAATTAAAGGCATGTGCCACCACACCCGGCTCTGTTACAGTCTTAATAACTTACATTCTTCTTTTGTTTGTTTGTTTGTTTTGTTTTTTAAGAGTTATTTATTTACTATATATACAATGTCCTGCCTGCATGTTGCCCACTTGCCAGAAGAGGGCACCGGATCTCATTATAGATGGTTGTGAGCAACCATGTGGTTGCTGGGAATTGAAATCAGGACCTTTAGAAGAGCAGATAGCACTCTTAACCTCTGAGCCATCTCTCCAGCCCAACTGTTACATTCTTAAAAGTTGCATGTGAGCTCCAGGGAATGTGTTGATCTTGTCGTTTGGTTAACAGCTAAAGGTTGTGCATCAGTCCTTCCAGAAAGAGGAATTTCAGTTTGGACCTGTGATGATTTTTATTTTTTATAGCTAGAGTAGTGTTGCATTGTAACTATTACTTTAAGAAATAGTAGCAATATCGCTAAAGTGTTTAATGAAATACAAAAATAATAACAAAATAGCAATATAACACTATAACTCAAACACAAATAGGACTCCAGCTCAAATATAAGTTATAAATCTGTGTGCTGTAATGTCTATAATGGGACTCTGCATAAACAACCACAAAGGAAAGAATACAAAATACAATAATAAGTTGGATTTTATTGAGTGAGTGATTTATGGACAACAGTCCACAAAGCGCTGTCACTTATAGTGCTTTTCTCATGTTTTGTGTCACTGTGAAACAAAGCATAACCCCCTCTTATCGACTTGGGTTTTCTAGAGCAAACGCTGGAGGAAGAATTTCAAACTGACAAGGAGTATGAGTTCCAGGAGGGGAAGGTGGGCTTTTGTTTTGTTTTTCCCTTTGCCTGTGCTGCGTTCTCTGTACTTTGTATTAATGGCGCAAGCTTAATAATTATCTGCCACTAATATCTGTTAGTAAATAAATGCAGTTTTCATTCAAGAACACTGCCAAGGGAAGTCCAAATCTCTCTGGATATTCCAAAAGAACTTTGAAAGCTGCCATTCAGAGTTATACTTTATGGTGGTTTGAATAAAAATGGCCCCCATAGGCTAATAGGGTGTGGCCTAGTAAGAGGTGTGGCCTTATTGAAGTGGGTGTGGCCCTGTGTAGGGATGGGCTTTGAGGTTCAGATGCTCAAGCCAGGCCCAGCGTCTCTCTCTTCCTGCTGCCTGCCAATCCAGAAGTAGAACTCTCAACTCCGTCTCCAGCATGGCTACCTGTGCACTGCCATGCTTCCAGCCATGATGATGATAGACCAAACCTCTGAAACTAAGTCAGCACCAACTAAATGTTTTCTTTATAAGAGTTGCCATGGTCATGGCGTCTCTTCATAGCACTGAAACCCTAACTAAGACACACTCTTTCTAGCAATGCCAGATATAAGTTTCTGTGTTGATTTAAATCTCCCAAGGTCAGCCAAAAGTCAGACACTATGAGGATAAGTGAGTAAAAGAAAGAAGAAGAGCTGTGGGCAAAAGTGCTGAAAGTCAACTGACATTTCCGCTCTCCACCCAAGTGTG
The DNA here is from genome assembly GCA_907169655.1 of Acomys percivali. Taxonomy (NCBI): domain Eukaryota; kingdom Metazoa; phylum Chordata; class Mammalia; order Rodentia; family Muridae; genus Acomys; species Acomys percivali. The sequence goes on along the minus strand of OU015747.1, from coordinate 50,837,625 downwards.
TGCAAAGCACCATGTCTGCCTGGCCTGCAGCACAGCCATCGCTTATGTCACAGCATGGCAGCTGTGAGGAAGAGGGGTGGTTGAACTCCGGCAACTGCCCTTTGGGGTAAACATCATTCTGGAAGCCATGGTTTATGCTGGAGAATACCCATTACCCGTAGAAACGTGTTCCGCATGATGGGCAAAGGCAACCGTGGCTAGCTAGGATGTGTGTTACAAACTTTACGGAGTTAAACAGTTAACGGTATGACCCCTGTTCTTGTTTTTATTCTTCAAGGAACAAGCGAGTATCTCAAATGGGATCAACTTATTATATCCCTCACATATGTGTGTCTTTAGCAAGTGGCAAAGAAAGTGGCACCTCTGTTTCTACACTGAAGTAGGTTATTAGTCATATGGTGTGTGTGTGTGTGTGTGTGTGTGTGTGTGTGTGTGTGTGTGTGTTCCTGCTTGCATGTGTGCTACATACATGCATGCAGGTGCTTGTCAGGGACAGAGGATGTCATGGAAGCCTCTGGACCTGAAGCTACAAGTGACTGATTGTGAGCCAGCCTGCAGGTGCTGGGGACTGAACCTGCATCCTTCGCAAGAGGGTGAGTCCTTGGGGGACTGCTGAGATGCGTCTCCATCCCTCATGTGTTTTGAAATAAACAATGGAACACAAATATTGCCTGATAATTATTTTAAGGGGTTTTCAGTAGGTGTGGCTCAAAGCAGTACCCTATTCTGTATGTAGAAGAAACTAACCCTGTGGGCTGGGGAGATAGCTCCGTTGTTAAAGTGCTTACCAAGTGAGGGGACCAGAGCTCACACCCCAGAACCCAAGTAAGTGCCAGATGGTCACTGGCCTGCCTGCAATTCCAGCCTTGGAAAATGGAGACAAAAATGCTAGCTAACTAGACCAGCCATTTGGCAAGCTCTGTGTATGAGGAGACCCTGATAGTGCCTCAAAGAACAAGATGTAAGAGCCTTGGGCCAGTACACACATGCACATGTGCACCCACACACATGAAGACATCCATACAAACATGCATATCTCACACTCACATATAACAATTTTACAAATAGACTATAAACAATTTTAAGATAGACTAAACTTATTTCAGAGGTAGACTATTATAGATTTAATATTAGACTTTTTTTTCTTTTAGAAGACAGAATCATGGTACAAAACTTGAGTCTTACCCAAGTTTTTATCCCTTGGAGAAAGAGAGCAATGATACATCATTGGGGATATTGCAACTCAAAGTTAAAAAAGAACATAAACACCCAGCAGCACTCATGGGAGAGAAAAAAATTCCTAGGCTGATACTGTGACTCTCTCTGGCTGTCTTATTATGGCCTGTGGCCTGGAATTTTTAGCCCCAAACCAATACAAGAAGGTTGCCAAACTGCACAAGTTAGTGCAGCCTTCTGGAGGCTGGGTGCATCTTACTAGTTAACTTCTGTGTGATGAGCTTCAGCGACAGGCTTGCTTTTCCTCGTTTCACATGAGTGTCTGGACCGAGGAAGGTTCCACCTCATCATAGCTCCCTGTTTGTCTGGGATGGAGGTGTTTTCATGCAACACCACACCGAGGGGGTGTGATCATGGCTACCTGGGATTGATTTTCCTGTGCCAGTCCCATCTTACTTTAAAATTTTTGAAGATATGAATTATATTATTTTGTTCATAATATAGCCATCTCATAATTTTGAGGAACACATATACTGGATATGTCTATATCTAGATATCTGGCACTTGTTTTTACTATTAAAAACACAGGAGAAATGAAGCTAAGATAAGTGTATCTATAGAATTAAAGATTCTTCAGGAGAAATGATCCACAAGCCATGGTCAAGAATCTCTGTTAATTTTATAAGATTATGAACTCATTGAATTTTGTAAAAATCTTTCTCAGAAAGATCTCCTAGTTCCAATTCAAGCCTTTGCTGTAATAATTCCAGGAACTGGCCACTTACTTGTAATGTGCAAATCGTCTGTAATAGTCACATGCACCTTGACATATACAGCATTGTGGAATGGGACTTTAACACCATGAAACTACCTCCGGTAAACTGAAGACTCAAACTGAGGACATGCTGCAAGTCTGTTGATCTCTAAGGTTGGGGGTGATATTTAGTTGACCCATAATGGCACAATGGCTTATGACCTGTCATCTGTGCTGATCTGTACCTTGGCTGTACTGTTAACATTGTGAGGATCTACGTGAAAACTATTTTAAAATTTGTCTTTATGAGTGTGGTGGCTTAGTGAAAATGGCCCCCAAAGGCTCATAGGGAGGGGCATAATTAGGAAGTGTGTGGCCTTGTTGGAGGAAATATGTCACCACTGGGGTTGGGCTTTGAGGTGTCAGATACTTAAGCCAGGGCCAGTGTCACTCTTTCTTCCTGCTGCCTGCCAATCCAGACGTAGAAGTCTCAGTTGCCTTTCCAGCACCATGTCTGCTTCTATGTTGCCGTGTTTCCCACAGTGATGATACTGGACTAAACCCCTTAAATGTTTCCTTATTAGAGTTGCATTGGTCATGGTATTTCTTCATAGCAATAGAAACCCCAAGACAGTGAGTGTTTTGCTCATATGTATGTCGGTGTACTATGTACATGCCCATGCCCACAGAAGCCAGAAGAGTGTGTTGGATCCCCTGGAACAGGGGGTTTTGAGACATCATGCTGATTCTGGGAATTGAACCCTGGTCCTCTGGAAGGTCAGCCAGAGCTCTTAACTGACAAGCCATCTCTCCAGCCCCAGATATCTACACATTAATATCATTGCCTGTAGAATATCCATGAAGATTTTTCAGGTGCCTAATCATTTAGCTACTCAAGAATAGTCATGAGCCATGTGCATTGCTGGGGGATGGTGTCTGCTCACAGTTTCTGTATCTTCCTGAGTTTAAAGGCAGGCAGGGGTGCTCTCTAGCTTCCATCAGCCAGGCCCAGGTTCATCTCAGACCTCCAGAGGCCGACGCAGAAGAGTCATGAGCTTAAGGCTAGCCTAGACTACATAAGAAACAGTGGGATTTAGCACACAGCTTAGGCACTGGACAAGGTACCATTTCAGGCCTTCCTTATGACTAACTTTACAGATCCGTCTTTGGGCAATCCAGATAAAAGAACTTTACAAAAGAATATACTATGTTGTTAGGCTTTTAAAAAATATTATTTTAATGTCCATCCCTCAGATAGGATTTCACGTTACAGCTCAATTTAGTTTCAAATTTACAATCTTCTGCCTGCCACCAAGTATTGGGTTTGCAGGTACATGCCAGTGGATCCCAAGGGACGGTGACTGACGAATGCAGCTCTTCTGCGCCTTCACGTCAATCTAAGAATTCGTAATAGCAGGTAGAGGAAGTGGCCTCTAAAATGAACAAGATTATTCTTTTAGAATTATCATAAAATATTATGTATATATATATATATATATTATCTGATATAATTCTCAATCTAAAAAAAAGTTGGGGTTTGCAAGAAGGAGCTAACAATTTTACATTACTGTACCAAATCTCAACTTTAAACTCAATTTTGGAAGAGGCGGTAGGTGCTTCACTGCTGTCAGTGTGGCAGAGACTGCATCTCAATAGAGAAGCCTTAAATGGCATCTGGGTCACAAGGACAGATGAAACACTTCCTTCTGGCCTTCCATTTACCATAGTGACTCCTCTCAAGATTCTCAGTACATCTTTCCTTAAAAGCATCTAACCGCTGACTTCATCTTTGGTTATCAGCAGGGCTTATTGTGTGGTGTCTCCCTAATGCCTCAGTACCGTTTTTAGGTAACTGGGAATTGTATTGACTCTTCCACAACCACAACGGTTCTTTGTAAGTTTGCACTGTCCATTATGGTAGTTATGTTTGTAGCAAGTACAATGAAATAACCCTAAATCTCGAGCTACTCAGTTATATCAACCAGCTTTCGAGCATCCGGATAGTCTCAAGTAGCTTCTGGAGCTCTACTGGATATTTGTTCATCACTAAAGTTTGATTGGACTGTGTCATTTTAAAGTTCCGGTAGGCTGGCCTAGCTGCATGGCACAAGCTGGCCTGGTGCTTTCTTCTCTAAGGAGCTTGCACATTGTTAGGCCTCTAACAGAAAGAAAGTTATCTCCTAGGTGGACTTTGCCTCTTCAGTTAGTTTTCTCCGAAGCTTTTGCCAGAATATGGTGAGAATAGATACTGGTGTTAGGTTTTATGTTTAAAAATAAGATGCCAAGAGAATAAGATATAAGATAATAAGATGCCAGGAAACAGATATTAGATTATATGAGGTTTATTTAGTGAGCATGGGGGGAGGGGGAAGAAAAGAGGAGGGAAGGGCACCCCAGAGAGAGAGAGAGAGAGAGAGAGAGAGAGAGAGAGAGAGAGAGAGAGAAAGGGAAAATGAGGTAAGAGAGAGAGGGGCAAGGTAGGTCTATCATTTTATATACTGCGTAGGGCCACGCCCCCATGGCAGGTAGGCAGTGACATCACAGGTAGGCAGACACAAACAGAATCCTAACCCTAGGGATCTACTGACATCTAGGCTCTTACTACATTCTCCCCAGCTTTCTTTCTCTTCTAGCCCACGGCATCTATTTTCATCTCAGTGCAAAGAAGCTTTGTTGCCATCCACACCAGCATTGTCCAATAGCAGCACAGCGCAGGACACACATGGAATGGCATTTTGGGGCCACGGCTGTAGCATAGCAGTAGTGCCTGCCTAGAACATGCATGGACCTGAATTCAGTCCCCAGGTCTGCATGACCAAACGGAAATAAAACAATGAAACCTGCTCAACGTTGCTTGGGTAGCAGCCAGAATAAAAAAGTAAAGGAACAGGTGAGATTACTTGTGATGTTTAATTTAGTATATCCCCAAATATACTGTCAGTGTGTAGTCAGTCTAGTTGAGAAGCTATATTATATTCTCTTACACGAAACACTGCCTATTTTATACCTACAACACTCCTTGGTTTGGACCAGTCACACTGTATTCAGGCCACATGTGACTGGAGATGACTGTGTGAGGCAACACGAGTCTCCGCCCGGGGTTCTCGTCCATTCCTAAGGCCTTCAGGACACCGGGGGTGGGGAGGGGCCTGGTTTTCTGCATTCTCTTCTGTTTCGTTCCTGAAACAAAGAGCAAAGGCGCCTTAAGTGGCGTGGAGACGCGGTGCTCGGATCATCTCGGGGTGAGCTATCCAAGAATGCCCCAGGATAAAAGGGAATATTTAGAAAAATCGTAAACACCATTGGTTAGAATTTCAAAAAGTATTAGTTCGCCACGGTGAGTTATGGTTGTCATAGGATAGTTGCGATTATGTATTTTGGCTGTGGCTGTACAACAAATGGATTATTAATTATAAACTGCAATAAGATCTTTGTGTACAGCATAACTACTTTGGTAATTGAAAAAAAAAAAAAAAAAAAAAAGAACAGTGCAAACACCTGCAGAGGTGTTATCTGGAGTAAAACTTCCTGCAAAGACTAAGGCGTAGATTTCATTAGGAGTTAAGTCCTACGCTAACCCTGCTGACAATTCTTACTACGAAAACTGCAAAACCCAAAGAGAAGAATTCTATCACCAGGAAAGAGAACAGTAATGCAAGCCCGTGGCGGTATGTCCTACTGAGACACTCTACTTTGGAAGTTTCTGTTGAGAAAAGCTGGCTCATTGGAGATAGTCTGTGCTGTTTTCCTAAACTTCTACCACGAAGGTGGTTTAAATTTGTGGGTGGTGTTGCCCACCTGTTGCTTTTTATGCTTTGATGGTACTTACAGGCAAACTTAGCATTGTTTTTTAAAGTATTTAGTGAAACTAAGATTTTGCAGCCAGCAAGGAAAGGTCTATGATATGCAAATTAAGCCTGGGACAGAGGTGGTGGTAAATCAAGGCCCTCATAAGCAGGGGACGGGACAGGAAACGGGGAGGCAGAGACATGGCAGGAGTCCTGCAAGGAGGCACCTCAGGAGGCACATGATAAAAGGCAGGGGACATAAAGTGGCTGCCAAATGATCCTGGCTAATACAGTATAAAGGGTGGCCATGAGGACTGAAGGCGGGGAAATACTAAGTAATTATCATAAAGTCGCAAATCCACCAAAATTAACGGTGTGCGTTTATACCACTGAGTTAAGGCGAGAGGAATGACGTTACACGTACTGCCTGGGAGCCCGTAGCTTTTCAGGTAGAGACCTGTCAGTACCACGTGGTTATTTGCTCCAGTGTTCTTGAAAATGTTTTGCTTTTTTCTTGTTTAAGTTTGCTACTAAACACACAATGTACACCTTCAGTCATCACTTGACTACTTACCTTGTGACAGGCACTTTATGTTCATTAGCATCGATCTCCTCAACATCCTAGAAAGGTGAGTGTGCTTCCTGGTTTTACAGACTACGAAATTCAGTCTCAGAAAGGTAAAGCAATTTCTCCTGCATGCACACTGAAGATGTTTCTGGAAATTCTTTGAGAATAGACACTATAACTTCAATGTACTATTAATAGTATTTTATATGATCAATATTTAGTTGCTACTTCATGATAGGCTAAGCAGACCAAACAATCTTAGAATAGTCTATATTTAAAGTTCCCCAATCAATTTAGTTGCTAGACAGGTTATTTTTAAAAGTACTGTGGGGAGAAGCTGCTGTTCCTTGCAGCCGTCAGCAGCCAGCCTGTATGCTGGAGCTCAGAGGCAGAACAGTGTCAAGGTCTACCTCAATTTCTTCTCTTGGTCTGTGGGCAAAATTTAATACTTTCCATAGCTACCTTGGTGGCTAAAAAGAAAAGTAAGTTTACATTCAAGAAAAAGACTAGGCTGGGTTTAGTGGCACACACCTTTAATCCCAGAACTCGGGGAAACAAGGCAGGTAGATCTCTGTGAGTTGGGGGTCATCCTAGTTTACATAAAGAGTTCCAGAACAGTTGGGGTACATAGAAGAAAGACCTGTCTCCTCCTCCTCCTCCTCCTCCTCAACAACAACAACAACAACAACAACAGACTATTGGTCTCTTGAAAGTTTTCTACAACTTGAGGAAGAGCCTTATAGCTCTCCTCTTCCTTCTCCCCGCCCCCTCACATCTTCCTCCATCTCTTTCTCAATGCTCTTTAGATTATTTATTTACAATAAAATACCCTTTTTGAGAAAGGGTACTAAAAGAAGCCAGAGTGACCATATTAGAACATTTGAGAATCTATGACAAAGAGTAGAAAGTAGAGTGCAGAAACCTGATTGTCCTGTGAATACTTTTTTTTTTTTCTTTTTTTTGAGACGGGTTTTTCTGTTACCCAGAGCCCTGGCTGTTCTGGACTCTCTTTGTAGCCCAGACTGGCCTTGAACTCACAGAGATCTGCCTGTCTCTGCCTCCCGAGTGCTGGGACTAAAGGCGTGCGCCACCACACCTGGGTCATGTGAGTTCTTGAAAGACACTTTAGATGGAAATAATTTATGACCATTTCTATAAATTATCCATTAAAAGGTCTTTCCACATAATATCCATTAATGAAGTAGAATATATTACTGTCCGGCAAGTAAGCAACCTAGAAAAGACAGCTGAGAATTCTAAAGTGAGTATAAAATAAGAACATTTTATTTTGGTTATTTTACATTTTAGAATTTAAAGAGGATAGCAAAAACAAGTGATAACTATACCATTCTATACATGTACATTTTTTTCATGTGTGTGGTATTATTAGATCACTTTCGTTTCCTGAAATTAGCTACTGGGTTCAAGACTTCCTGTCTTCACATCTCTCCTGAATGTACACTCTCCGACACTTGCTCCCCACTCTATACAGGTGTCCCGTGCCATCCTACTTGCTCCTCCTCCAAAGAGTCTGTCCCGGAACGCCAATAACTTTCAAGTCACTTTTAAAAATTTGCTTCCAACTTGGATAAGACTAGGAACTAGCGGGAAAGCAATCTGTGTTTCCCTGTTTTCGTGCTCGCTCCCGTCTCCTTTCCTATTTCCTCGTGCCTTGCCGAGTGCTTTGCTTTTTGGACCATTCCTTCTCAGCTGCCCTCCCTCCTTTCTCCTCTCCCTCACCTCTTCCTGTCACACTCCCCCCCCCCCCCCCCCCCTTTCCATTCCCTGCTCTCTTCTGTCTCCTCTCTCTGCCCTTCTATCTCATATCCCCCTCCTCAGGTAACCATTCTCCCCCTCGGCCACAGCCCTAGCCTCCTCAATTTCTTAATCCGACTTTACTGTGTAGTCCCCAAAAGTCGTAATTTTATTCTTAATTCTTTCTCTGTTACCCGAGGAGGCCTGTGAAACAAATCTGTGTGTTTTGGGATACTTTCTGTCCCTTGAGAAAGCGTCTACAGCTTTCACATCCTCAGGCTTCGCTCCTGTAATCCCAGCAATCTCAGCAACCTGGATGTTGAAACAGGAAGATCATGAGTTCGAGGCTAGCCTCTGGCAATCGAGTTCCAGGCCATCCTGAGCTGCCACAGACGTTGACTCTTTTAAAAGGAGTAATCACCGTTGCTCTCAGACTTAAGTTCCTTCGCCCCCTCTCTTTCCCCATAGTCAACCACTCCCAAGTCCACCCCACAGCACATCTTGTGCTATAATGAGGCCACAAACGAGCACGAGAATGCAAGACTCAAAGAAATGTTGAGAATGAGACTTAGAAGGGACCGTAGGGCAAACATTTTATGTCAGCTCCGCTCTTAATGAATCTTGCCTTGAACCCGGGGCGGGGGGCGGGGGGTGGGGCTGGCAAGGTCAGGGAAAAACCCGGAAAGCACTGAGTGAAATAAAGGCCGTGTGAGCAAAAATCGCCGGCTGCTACGGATGAAGGAGAGGGGCTCCCAGGTCGTGGGTGGGGACGGGAGAGAATAGGAGAGAAACCACAGGACCTCAGTGTCCCCTGGCAGCCGCTAGAACCTGCGTGAGCTTGGTTCCTAAGCAGGAGCCAGAAGCCCCGCCCGCCCAGCAGCCACGGTGCCTTTGACGGACAGCCACAGTCTGCAACCGCTTTCCAGTTCACTATAAACACTCCTTACTCCTCCCGCCTCCCGCTGCCCTCTCTCAACCAGTCAAGGGAATGGGCGGGATCGTCCTTCGTGATTTCCATTTTTTTTTTTTTTAAGAGAAGGAGGGTAGGCCCGGCGGGTTCCACCTCAGGAAAAAAAAATACCTCGAGGGCTAGGGGTGGAGCCCCTTTGACTGGCATGAAGATCTACCAATGGAGCGCCCAGGCCTTCCTAAGGCCCGCCCCCCAGGGAGGCGGGGCTGTCGCAGGCTCGGCCAATGGCGGCGGGGCGGCCGCTGTTGAGCCGCCGTGGCTAGGGTTAGTGTGAGAGGTGCGGCGGGGGAGGTAATGATGGTGGTGGCGGCGGATGAAGGCGGGGGAGGGGGATCTGGGCTCTGAGCCGCGGCTGTGGCGGGGCTCGCTCGGGCGGGCGGGGGACGGTCGCAGGGCGCTGCGCCGGGAGGGGGCGGGCGTCGTCCGCCCGGGAGGCTGCAGACCCCGGCTCCCGCGAGCGCCGCGCCGGGCTTCACTGTTCCACGCGGCTCCGGCGGGGATGGAGGACTCGGTGGCGGCGGTGGCGGTGGCGGTGGCGGCGGCGACGGAGGAGCGGCTCTGAGGAGGGGACAGCGGGATTAGAGGTGTGAGGAGGGCTTGGAGTGGACGATCGGAGGGGCTGGGGTTCGGGGACCGACTCTGGGGTCTAACGGCAACGCTTGGGTGACAGGGTCCGCGGCTGGCAACGCCTGTCTCTGCGGAGAGAGGCAGGGGTCTGCGCTCGGTGCGTGAGGAGACGCGGCTCAGGCCGGCTGCTCCCGGTGGGGGAGGGAGGCACCGCACCCCGCACCCCGCACTGTCCGCTGGCCCGGCTGGTCATTGCTTCAAGCCCAGGCAGGAGTTTCCATTCCCCTCCTCCTGGCAGCCAAGGTGAAGAAGGGAAAGCCGAGTGGCCTGGAGCTGGGACCTTGCCCTCCCTCGGCCGTGAGATTTCCCAACACTGCTAGCTCTCCATCCATTACCTTCTCCTACTGAACCAGCATTTCTCCCTGCACCGGGGCTGGTTTAAGCGCATATTCTGAGACCCGAGGCTATTAATTGTCGGCTGAAAAATAAAGTTTATTTTAAAATACTCCACTCCTCCTCCTGACTGGTGATGGACATTATAACCAGCAGCCGCGACTTTCCCGCCCTGTTCTCCCTCCTGTGATCCTAGGTAGGGAAGGCAGGGCCCTGCTGGCATCTCTCGATTGTTGGTGCTGACAACCTGGTGTATTGCTTGCTGCCTGTCGTCCGTCTGTCCGTCCGTGTGGCTTGTCATTTCTTCCTTGGTATCTTGCATCCTTGATGTTCCTGGCTTTTGAGGCCGGTGTTTTGTTTCATTGTTTGAAAACCATGCAGATAACAGAGGTTGTTGCCGGCTTATCTAACGCCTCTCGTGCTTCTGAAGCCTCATAATACTCTTTCTCTTTTTGTCTGTGTTTTGCTTTTCAGTTCTCCAGGATACGCGTCCTATAAGCCCCGGAGGTGTAATGGTGATGTCTCCATGAGGGAACCGCCTCTCACTCATCGTGTCATGTGTATCACCTGTTCTTGACTGGGCCATTCATCTAAGATAGGACTTAACGCTGTAAAACAGAGAGAAGACTTAATGGACTCCAAGCATCATTTCAAGTTATAGGTTTTTTTGTTTTCTGTTTTGTTTGTTTGGCAAGTTCAGACATACATGCAGAGCTTTCGTGCTTTATTAAAGCTGCTGTTTTGGTAATCCAGAACTGTCCCAGTCTACTGACCCAGCATCACCATGGCTTCGGTTTGGAAGCGGCTGCAACGTGTGGGAAAACACGCCTCCAAGTTCCAGTTTGTGGGCTCCTACCAGGAGCTGATGGTTGAATGTACAAAGAAATGGTAAGATGTGCTTAGGGGCAGATGATGTCTCTGACCAAACACTGTAGCTTCAACTGTGGGCCTTTCTTAGGGTAGGCTGTTTGCCTGTCAGTGGCACGAAAGTGTTTAGAAGCTGGGCAGCGTACTGTGTGTGCGCTGTTGCCGCTGGTACCTGTCCCTGTGGGTTTTACTCACTCCATTTCAGAGTATCTCAGAGGACTAAACCGAGAACACACCTATGTACAGAAGTTTTGGTCTCATGGTCATTTATCATCAGTGTTAGAATAACTTTACTGTTATAACTTTAAATTAAGAACGCTTATGCATATATTTAAATGTAACATGTCTTACTATGGGAGTTTATATTCTGTAGACTGGTGGTTTATTTTGCTATTTTTTTTTTTCATTTTTTACTTCGAGAATTTTTTCACTATTTGAATAATGGGATGCCAGTCTGCACAACCTTAGAAATTCTCTTGAGAAACCGCTTAGTCAGGCAACTGTATTTTCTTTTAATTGCCTAATGGGATACATTTCTTGGCAGGATTTAAGGAAGCAATTAGTAACAGTGGTCTATCATTTGCCTCTTTCCATTTGAGGAAAGTAAATTTAGGCCTTTCTTTCGCTCACTGCTATAAATGATAAGAAACAAGACTCCTTACTTAGCAAGGGGAAAAAGTTAATCTTAAGCAAATTGTCCTTTGAGCTTTGATATATTATAGCGATAAAGCACTGATACCATAAAATGCGGCCATTTCATCAAAGACTGTAGCCTCATGTCGGCAGTAAGCTGGCTTTCTAATGTCGTCTTCCGCTTGCTCCATCCCAGCGTTCTTGGTTCTGTCTTGAGTTTGTAAGGAACTTTATTTTAAGATCAATTCAAGAACTGTATGGGCTGTCTACTTGGCTTAGACAGACATCCTCCCTCTCCTCAGGGGGCTCACAGGCCAGGGTAAGGACATCGATTTAAGTAAGTTCGCTGTGATAGGTACAGCAATGTACATGTATATGTGTAGAGATTTTGATCCGTTTCCACCCAGGTGGATATTGTGGGGTGCTAGTTCTCTGAAATTCAGTCCCATGCGTGTAGTAGTGGTACCACATCATAGAAGATTAACTCAGTTCTCTACAGTGCTTAGAACAGTGACAGGGACACAGTGAATGCTCAGTAAGTGTCAGTATTGCCTATAGAGTTCACAGAGTGGGAAACAATGAAGAATAATACTAGCAAAGGTAATGGGCGGTGACTGAGCTCCCCAGTGCCACTGCGCCTGGCTTTTCACATGGTGCTGGGGAGCGAATTCAGGTTCCCATGCTGGTGCGCGTGCCCTCCATGGATCGCGCTATCTTCCCAGTTGTATGTCAAGCCAGAGAGGAAGAAGTGAAGGCCATTTTATAAACATCTTCGCATTTAGACAACCTATATAGCAGGATGCATGCTGGGAATTCAAGTGGTATACGGTTTTATATCACGAGGCTTTCTTTAAGTGTAGCATGTGGGCTGGGTGGACTGGTGCGTCCTTGTAATAATAGCAGAGGTTGAGGCAGGAGGATTTCAGGCTTGAGGCCAGTTTGGGATACAGTGAAATTCTGTCTTTAGAAAAAAAGTGTTGGTTTAGGGGAGTTAATGTGATAGGGCGTTTGAAAGCATGGAAGGATCCAGCTCACAAGAACTCATATGTTCTTACATGTTGTTACAGCTAGCTTGGGCTTTAGTGTGTCAGTGACAGGGCCACTGCGGAACACTGTGGAAGCTTTGAGATGAAGAGATGTTTAGGTTTGTAATTGGAAAATGACCAGGCCGTGGTTGGAATGAGGATCCCAGGCGAAAGGTGGTGACTGAGATGGTGACGTTAGGGTAGCTGTTGCCGTAGGTCAGGTGGTGACTGAGGTAGTGACTGAGGTGGTGATGTTAGGGTAGCTGTTGCCGCAGGTCAGGTGGTGACTGAGGTGGTGGTGTTAGGGTAGCTGTTGCTGTAGGTCAGGTGGTGACTGAGGTGGTACATTAGGGTAGCTGTTGCCATAGGTCAGGTGGTGACTGAGACGGTGATGTTAGGGTAGCTGTTGCTG
>OU015747.1:50786395-50814613 GCA_907169655.1 Acomys percivali | reverse complement strand
ATGCCAGCCTAGATCTAGTTCTTTACAGTAGTGTTTTAAATAAAAAAATTATGTATTCATGTGTATTCATGTGCATGTACCCGAGGTTAGAGGCATCCCCTAGAGACGGAGCTCCAGGCCATTGCCAGCTGCCTGGTGTGGGCATGGGGAATTGAACTCAGGTCCTCTGCAAGAACAATACTTGTTCTTAACCACTGAGTGCTCTCTCCCCCTGTGGTAGTGTTTCTGAAATGTTTTCTTTCTGTCATGATTTAAAAAAAAAAGGAGCCAGGGAGTAAATTGTATCTTTTCTTTTGTAGCAACTTTCTTACAACGTTCTCAGCTTTCTTGGTTTGCTTATTTTAAAAAGTTGGTTTTAAAAGGATTCTGGGATGAAATGTTACAGTATTATGTGAAAGTTTCACTCTTAGGGTTTAGTTTGGTCTTACGTTACTTTTGCAGTTAAGATGCTCAGAGAACTTAAACTTTGACACTATTGGCAGTATGCTGTTGGTGTACTAAATGTGTTCAAACTTTGTAGGAAATCCCAACAGAAGAGTTACTGAAGTAGTTCACTGTGTGGTTTAAACACAGTGCAGTGTGCTAAGGGGAAGCTAAGGCACAAGCAGTCTGAACCAACTGCTCAGTAAAGGAGTTGCTGTTTGGCGTGAGGATTTTTTGCATGTGGTCTTTAACGGAGTTGAGCTGAGTATGAAGGACAGGGAGTGAGATGACCACAGAATGCCACTGTGTTTCCTACTTTAGTGGGATCTGTTCAGTAGCGTGGACTAACAGGCACCTGCAGATTTTCTTTGGTAAGTTTGACTTACAGGAGACATTACCTTTTTTTATTATTATTATTAATTCTTGCATTGCTATTTTAAAAAACATGTCTAAATTGTAAAAATTGTAAAAATTATCATTGAATCAAAGATACTGTAAAGGTCGCTCCCCTGCATATGTTCAAGTTTGTCAACTTAAGAATTTTAAATAGCTGTGCTGACTAACGTAGAGCTATAGATAGCGCAAGGCTGAGGTTCCACAGGATCAGGAGCGCGGGCATTGCTAGGGCCTGGTGAGAAACCCGCTGGACACTAGATTTAGCAGAGTTACAGGCAAAGGAGAAACACATTGGCTTATGTACTGATTATTTTCCTAAAACTTAAAGAGGGTTTTTATTATGAAACTACGCCCCCCAAAGAGGAAAAACCCAACATGAAACTGGGTGTGGTGGCCTAGAGCTATAGAATCTTGGTACTCAGGAGGCTGAGGCAAAAACACTGTGACTTCTGGAGAGAGGCCAGGCCTGGGCTACATAGAGAGACCCCAGTAAAAATGAACAAAACCAAACCAAACCAAAATTCCATAGATTTACTGTTAAATTGGTAATGTTTCTGTTGACTTTTAATAAAATTCCTTTCAGAGGATATGGTTGAGGAACCTAGTTATCTGTCATCTAGTCTAAACCAAGGTCGTAAAATCTAGAAGAAGCAACGCTTAGTAGAAATCTAGTTCTGTGCTATCCAGTTCAGGAGTAAAGAATCATAGGTGGCTATCTTTAATCTACATTTAAATTAAGCAAACTTCAACTTTAGTTCTTTGTTTTTTATTAGTCCACATTTGATCGGTCACTGACCACATGCAGGAAGGGGCTGCACACTGGCCAGTGTAACTGACGTTTTCCTGTCACTGCTGTGTGTCCTGCTAGCCTGAGTCGCTGGAGGGCCTTGCGGACAGGAAGGGTTCCCGGTCCCTTGTGCCAGGGACAGTGCTGTGATTCTGTAGTTTTCAGGTTTCCAAGTTGCCCATGAACATGAACTTGAGGTTTATAGCTCCTGCACTTTATTCTTTCTCCAGCTCTTAGCTCAAGGAAAGCTTTGCCGGACTCTTGTGACACTTCCTGTTGCTGTTCTAGAAAGGTTTGCAAATTAAGGGTTAGAATTTCCCTGCTATGGGTCAACTAGTTGGTGATTTTTCTTTATTAAAGAGTGTGAGGTCGCTTTGCTACCTGTACGCCTGTCATCATGAGTAGAAGCACGTGGGCAGGTTCACTGCTTTTTTAAAAAAAAGATTTATTTATTATGTATACAGTGCGCATCAGATCACATTATAGATGGTTGTGAGCCATCATGTGGTTGCTGGGAGTTGAACTCGACCTCTGGAAGAGCAGCCAGTGCTCTTAACCTCTGAGCCATCTCTCCAGCCCCCCAGGTTCACTGATTTAAAGGCAGATTTTCTTTCTGCTCTTCGATGTAAGCAGAGACTGTTGAGAAGCTGTTAAGGGTGGGATTTTGTTCTAGCATTGCTGCTGTACCTCCCGGGGCAGCTGCAGTGCCGCTGAATCTGCCCTTCCATCTTACTCTTTTCTCTTTCTCCTTGCAAGTGTCCTTTATGTTCATGTTGGTTTCCCTCTGGCATCACCGTGCAGGAGCGTTGCAGTGAACTCAGCGGGCATATCAAAGAAATGCTTAAAACTGTGCCATACAGAAGCTTGAGCAAGTTCAGTTTTAGTGTGTGCGTGAATGTGTGCAGCATGTGTGTGCCACAGTGCACGTGTGCAGATCGGAGACCTTGTGGGACTTGGTTATTTGCTTTTGTTGTGTTGGCTTGGTGGCAAACATCTTTACCTGCTGAGCTGAGCTGCCTTGCTGACCCACAAGTTCAGCCACACTCCTTTCAGTGACGCTGTAGTTTTGCAAAGCTGGGATTTTGGCAGCTGCATGTGGGAAAAAAAAAAAAAAAAGGCAGATATCATGAAAATCTGTGTGGAACAGAACACGAGGGAGGCAGTGGCCAATCTGATGACTGTGTTTGAGAAGTTGTCCGTTGCCAACCTAAGTAAGCTTTTAGGACCGATGTCCTTCTTCGGTTATTTGGTCCTCAGTGCGTAGTAAGCAGAATGGTTAGTTGTTTGTTGTTGCTTGTCGGCTGGGGAGTCTATGAAGAAACTGAAGTGGCCCTTGAGGCCAGAAGGTTTGAGAGCCTCTGCAGGATGCTCCAGCGTGTCCCCTGTGCTTACCTTATCCCTCTGTTGTGTATAGTCAGACTTCAAGACACTGGCCTCTGCCTAGTTTACAGGATTTCTCTGCTGTGAGGTCCCCGTCGGCCCTTCTGTACAATAATCATGGAAAACCCCTGTGTACTCAGGAGAGGAATTTTGTTACATTTTGTGAAGCTAGATCCAAATCACCTCAGAACTAATGATATTTTGGAGGTGTGTGTCTATCCTGTGCCTCTAGTTAAAATTCATCAGTAAACTTCATCAGCAACCGTTATTAGGGAATTAACATTTACATAGTGATATTAGTTAACTTATGGAACTAGTTTTAATTCCTCAATTATAACTGTAATTCTGTTTAGAAAGTGTTGTTTTAGACTAGAGTAGGGGTATATGTTATACTTAGCTGTCACACTTGCTGTTGGTTGCTTTTGTTGTTGTTTAATCTCAGTGTTTCAGACCTTGTTTGGGTTTATGTTATTTCTGCTTAGATTCAGGCTTTAAGTCTTTATTAAAAGTACCAGAGTGATGTGCATATGTCGGAAGTCACATGACCGAGAGTACCAAAGTGATGCGATGTTGGAAGTCACGTAACTGAGCACATATTACTGATGTTTATTTCTACAACTTGCTTCAAGTGTTGTCTACCAGGCTTCTTCATGTAAACTTACTGTTTGTACTTTTGTGGAATGGTTCTTTGAAACAATATACATATCTTCTAATTAATCTTTTTTTTAAAAAAGCCAATCTTAGAATCTGTGCTCTTTATTTGAAGCACAAGTAGGGAAACTTTAATGTATTTTCCCAGTTAAGAACTACTTTTAAAAAGGCTCATCTCCCTCGTTCTGGTTAAGTGTGAGGTGTTTTGTAGGTGTTTTTTATAAGTTGAACAAGTTTCCCTTTATTCCTGGTTGGGCGAGGTTCTAATCGTGAAAGAGTATTAGATTTTGTGAAACACTTTTTTGAATGTAATGACAGTTACTACTTTTATTCTTTAGTTTGATGGCCTTATATATTATAATAAATGTTTTTTTGTTTTTGTTTGTGCTTGTTTTGAGACAGAGTTTTATGTTACAGCCCAGGCTGGTTAGCAATCACTATACTATCTAGTCTGGCTTCCAGCTTAGACAGTTTTTCTGCCTCAGTCTCCTGAGTTCTGACTTTATATGTGTGAGCTACTGTGCCAGGCTCCACAATAATTAATTATTCAATGTAGAACCAGAGTCACACATATAAAGCACATTTTACTTGGTAATGGTATGTGTGTTTGTTCAAATTTGGAATCAGTTTAGATTGTTGGAAGTTAAAAGCGAGTGTGGAGTGTGTGTGTGCGTTCTTCACTTAGGTCCATGTGATCATGGTACACTGTCCGAGTGAGGCAGTTGCTGGCCCATCACCGCTAGCTCACCTCCAGACTTCACTGAGCTTCAGCAGAGGTTTGATGGGTCCAGGATCCCGTGCAGGGTGACAGGCTGCGGCAGTCATAGCTGACAGGTTCTCATTCTCACTTGCTCTCCTGTTTGTTCTTGTTATCTTTAAAGATTAACTTGATGCTAGGTGTGCACCTTGAATTATCGTTACAGTGCAAAGACTGGGTGTGTGATTTGACGCCATCCCTATTCCTGATTCTTCCTGAATTTTTAAAAAATAATTTGTGTCATAGTTTAAGAAGAAAATAATAATTTATTTAGCCTCTCCCCCCCACCCCCACTCCGAGACAGAGTTTCTCCCTGTATCCCTGGCTGTCCTTGAACTCAGAGCTCTGCCTCTTGAGTGCTGGGAGTAAAGGTGTGTGCCACCACTGCCTGGCTGAAATAAATTATGTTTATGGAAGGGACTTGACGTGTAAGAGGGTAGCTTCAATTCCGAGGCAGCTTTCCACAGTCTAAGCACTTGGCATGTTTTTGGTTAGATATCCTGAGAGACATCTCTTTCACTAAGGAGCTTTAGTTTAAATGTGAAACTAAGGCTGAATTTGTCATATTTTCAGAACTTTTGGGCAAAATTATATCCCTATTTTGGACAGTACCCTGAAATTGTTATTTTGCACAGAAACTTAACTATATTTTAGAATGTGGGATTGAGAGCTTTGGTGTGCTCTTAAGAAATAATGTGTCTTTTTGTCAAAACATGGATTATGTAAACATGCAATGGTACTTTCTGAAACAACAACCTTGTAGCAATTTCAAATATATTAGGAATGGTAATTCTTTGACTGTGATATACACGTGCCAGGGTGGGTTTCAGAGGTTATATATGTCTTTCATTCTGCATGAAATAACTTTGGTTTCTAAATTTCTATGCCTTCTCCTATAGTATAATTTTCTTTTCTTTTCTTTTTATTTTCTCTTTTTTAAATAAAGCAATCTTGAGAAGGCTAGAAAGGAGAAAAAGAAGAATGTGAGCTGGAGAAGGTTCAGCATTCAGCATAGTAGAATTTTCAGTCCGATATTTGATCCTTTTATATGTATTTACTTCTTACCTTTGTAAACTTTTCAGAAAATGATTTCACTGACGGTCATGCGCCTCCCATGTAGGGTGGACAAGGAAATGTTCCTTTATGCACTGGTTGAGGTAAAATGTTTTTTTTTTTTTTAACTTAAATTACTTAGTTTAGCATTTTCTAAAAGAAGTGAACAAAGGCTTCAGCAGTTAATTTGTAGAAATACGGGGGATGAATTTTGTTCTATTTTCTCATTCCTATGGCGTTTCCTAGTGTATCTAACTGAATGGATGTGTTAGGCCATATTTAGTTGGCACATAAAGCAGTTATTAGACATGAATATGTTGTTTTATACTGAATTCAACTTCTGAAGGGGAAGTAAGTATCAACTATAGAAATGGTGGCTTGTTGATGAAATACTTGATAGGTAGTTTTGACGTTCTTATAACATGAAAGGAGCCTTATGTTTAATGCATTACTCAGGCTAGAAGAAAAGAATCCACTTATAAGCATTGTTAGCACCACAGGTGCTGAGGGGTTAAAGAGCTGCTTAGCCTTCACCCAGCTCACCAATGGTGCATTCTAGTGATTTGTTCCATCATGGCTTTGTGATGCCTGTTGTCCTCCTGTATTCCACAGTACTTCCTGCAGTGTGGAAAAGTAGGTGCTGGAGGGCATAGCCTTGCCCTGTTCCTCATCTTATTTATTGAGTATGATGCTATCTGTTGAGGTGTGCATATGTGTAGTCATGTATGTGTGCAGGTGTACAATGTGTGCATGCATGTTGAGGCCATAATTCAGTTGCTGTCTTTTTTTTCTTTGTAAAGTTTTTTTTTTTTGAAGATGTAGTATCAGCATTATCATAAATTTATTCTGCTAGGCATTAGCACATGAAGTAAAACAAAGGGACTGAGTAGGTACACACACACATACACACACACATACACACACACACATACACACACACAGAGGATATGCTTAGAAAATGTATGGATATACAAGCCATCAAGTGTGTATTGAAGATAAAAAGAAAACTAAATGCCATCAAAAGTAGAGAAATATGTCAGTGTGCTGCTTCCCTACCTTGTCTCTTGAGAGAGGCTCTCTGTGCACCTGCACCAGTGTGTTGGCTAGACCACTAGCCAACAGGGCTAGCTGGCGTCAGCCCGCCCTGTCTCCCCAGTGCTGGGGTTACAGGTGCGCACAGCCTTGCTTGGCTTTTCGTGTTTCGGCCGTGAACTGAATCGGGTTCTCTTGCTCGCGCGGCACACACTTTACTGACCACTCTATCTTCTAGCTTGATCTTGTCTCTTAGCTGACGGATGGCCCAGTCCTCATTCTCGGGGCTGCTCTTTACCCCTCACGTCCCTTGCATCATACCCTCAGAGACACATGCAGAGAATGAGGGTCTGGTCAGTCAACTCGATGGCCAAGTGTAGCCATCTTAAGTGTGCTCCTCAAACACTGTCACCTCCAAGTTTCCAAATAAGGACAATAATAAGGTCATACTCCATGCTCACGTAATATAACTATATACTGTGTACAACTGAAATACACTCATTCCTTCCTCAAAGTCTGAACAGTTAGCAGCATTATGCAAAAGTCGAAGCCCCCAGGCTCTTCTCCTGAGGTCAAGGCAAGTTCTGAGACGTTAACCCATGTAAAATCACAAGGACAATCTGTACTGCAGGCCGGTGTGCAGCCAAGACAAGCAGGAGCAGTCATACCCTTCAGAAGGGAGGTCCAGGGCCTGTGAATGCAGCCACATGCTCCCTGTGCACATGGTGGAGGTCAGAGGTCAGTGTTGCCTCTCTTTTTGTATTGCGCCCCACCTTACTTTTTTGAGGCAAGGTCTCTCACTGAAGATAGAGCTCATCAATTGGCTAGGTTGACTGGCCAGCATGTCCTCAGGACCCTCCTGTCTCGGTGTTGGGATTACAGCCCTGTACCATGGTGCCTGGCCTTGTGTGACTCAGGTCCTGTGCGTGTGTGGCCAGCACCGTACCTGCAGTGTCATCCCCGCAGCTCCTTCTCGTGTGCTTTCCATGCCTGTAATGTCCTTTCAGCTTCATCAAGTTTCCATTTCCTTTCTTTCTTCTTCCTCTTTTTTTTCGGTAATAGCATTTTTCCGTTTACATTAGGTTTTCCTTAGGTGACCCATGGCACGTCACATTGAAGAGGAGACCGTGTCAAGCATGGAGTAGTTGGTAGCTTGTCCTCCTTTTTGAGAGGATACTGACTTCTTTTTCTCTTCCCTCCTTTTTTCTTTTTCCCCTCTTAAATCTTTCTATCCCCACTCTTTCTCTCTTACACATAGTATCGTTTGATAGTAGAAATGACTTATGTTTCTTTTTCGTATACATATGTCTATATGGGTGTATGGTGTGTGGGTGCGCACGTGTGGACATCCTTGCTTGTTCTTCCTCCTCAGTCACTGGCTACCTCATTTTTCTAACATGAAGGTATTTCTCAGTCAAGAAACACAGCAACCAGTCATTGCTGTGTATGTATAAAATACAGATCTCCCCCAAAATATTATTTTCCTTATTGTTTTATAGTACTGCCCACAGTGATTCCTTTAATTTAGCATTTTACTTACTCTCCATTTCTTGTGCTTGTTTGAACAAGTCTCACATGCCACCAACACAAATATTAGTATTCTCATGTGTTATCAACATATTTCTACGTTGGTCCCATGGGGCTCTTATTCCTCAAGTCAGAACCCTCCTGGGGCCTTGATGGTGCGAGCAGAAGATGAGTTGGAATTTAAGCCCAGATTTGCCTGTCTTCCCGTGACTCTGTTTTTTATCTTAATTTTCCAGCTTCCTTCTCAACAAATGCTTTTTGAATACTTTTCCTCCCAAGGAAATCTCTTGAGAACCTTAAAGTCAGAATAAGACAGACAGATTAAAGCATCAGTCACAGAGCAGACGGAGAGTAAGTTGTACGATTATTTTGAAGGGCGTGGTTAGGTTGATGTACTCTGTTTGCATCTATTTCAGGGAATCAGGCATATTCACTCAGAATACTGATTTTTGTGTGTGTGTGTGACATGTGAGGTTCATCCCAACAAGACCGGGAAATGAACAGTAAGAAAAATGCTAAATTAAAGGAAATATTCCATGTGGCTCCTTATAGTAACAACAACAGCAACAGCAACAACAGCAACAACACAGTCGGGACTGTTGGGAGATCGGCCTTTCACACACACAGCAGCGACTCATGTGCTGATTACCCCTTTAGATCAGAAAAACTGTGACTCTTTACGTTGCCGAACTCTGTGCTCCATGATGGCTTGTCACAAACAGCACCCTGCTCACTTATGCCAAGCTGCTCTTCCTCAGTGTGAGTGCTCCCGGTCCTAAACTCTGGCACGCGAGTTCGAGATAAAAGGTCAGCCAGAGAGCATGTATTTCATCAGTTCAGTATTTTTAGCCACTCTGAGATACTTTTAAAAACAAGATGATGCAAAATGTAATTTTAACACTGTGTTTTTATTTGTGTCAAAGATCTTTTATACCTTTCATATTGGGACTGTCATTAACTTGTACAGAATGGAAATAAATACCTATATGCTTGTTTACATAATGTGCTTTCTGTTTGTACCCATTTTATCCTGTTGGGTTATTATAGCTTGCTAAATAACTTGTGAAGGAAGCGTGAAGGGCGAGTAATTAACGAGGTCAGGCGTGCATGAGAGTACAGGCGGAGGCAGGTGTACCTACTCAAGGGTAAACACTATTACTAGAGAAAGAGTGAAGTCAGGGTAGTTCTGTGATAATTGTCCCCATTGTTTCAGTGTTGGTAGCACCCCGCCATGACCGTTCTGACAAGGCTGGGTCCTTTCTGCAGGCCAATAAGCTCGTGTGCTCAAGTGTTGATGCACGTGACATTTGTTAGTCATCATTGTAAGTGGTTCCTGGTCTCTGTAAGAGGAGTATGCACTTTCATGTTCTAAAGGCCTCCTATTTTTTTTCTTGTTTTGTATTTTCATGACTTAGATTTCTTATTTTTAAATAGCCCAGAGGCTTAAATATAAATTGGAGTTCTTTTTATCCTTGGAAACATTGATTTCATATCAGTGAAAAAGATTAGGTTACATTTTGGTCTCAGTACTTTGAAATGCGAGCTTCTGCAAGATAACAGCTATTATATTGCTCAAGAGGGACGAGGGGGAGATGTGCTTTACGGAGTTTCATGAGGTGTTGATGGGTTATTGTAGTACACATGCCCAGAAATGCAAATACAAATAGCCTAGCCTAATAAGGGTTACTTTAAAAAGGGTTTTATTTTTAGTTGTATGTGTATATATGTGTCTGCTTATGAGGGCAGCTGCCTTCAGTGACTAGAGCCTCTGGACCCCTTGGAGATGGGGTCACAGACAGTTGTGAGCCATCTGACACGGTGCTGGGAATTGGACTGGGGTCCTCTGGCGCTATCTCTATGGCTGGAAACTTACTGTTTCTTAGCTGCTCAGTAGGGAGGTCATCTGGCATTCTGAGTGATTATTGAGGGGCTATACACCATTTGTCTTACGATCTTGCTCTCTGCTAAAGGATGCTAGAGTCAAGTAGGATCTAGTTCCAACATTTCCTGTTCACTGTACTCCACAAGTTAATCCAGGTACTTTGGGGCCGCCTCACTGTCAACGTGATGGAGTTGAGAAGGGCTTGGGTATCAGAGGCTTCCTATCACTCCTCACGGGGCTAGCACTGCGTAAGACAGCAAGTGCGAACCTGTGGCCGTCAGGGAACTGTTGCCACTTTTAGGATATCTGTAATGTTCGTATCGTTAGCTATTGTTAGTGGACTACCAGTCGTTTACCCTGCCCTGCATTTTTCCATTTCTCTTTTAAACCATCAACCAATTAGCCGTTTAGTGCCATCTTATGCTATGAGTTGCTGAACCGCAGTCTTTAGAACTAGCTTCAGTTTTGGTAAAGTCTTTCCATTTGATGACGTCAGGTAACAGCCTCCGTGAACCTGAGCAGTTTACCTAAGGTCTCTTGGTGTGCGTTTCTGGTCTCCCAGGCTAGAGTGCCTCCCAGTGCACCATCTGTGCCAGGCATTCTTCATCAGTGTGTGTCTCCTAGAGTAAAACAAGGGTTTCCTTACATTTTTTTCCCTCGTAGATACTAACTCTGGAATAGAATGGCTCTATAGAAGCAGGGAAGGATGCCAGGCATCTGTAATGGAAGTTCTGGGTTCTTTGTAAACTCAGTCAGTCATGTTATGTAAATATGTTTTTGTTTTAAATCCCAAGTATGGGATTTTAGTTTGGGCTTTAGTTTGTCCACAGCTGATAATTGTCTCATGTGGTGGAGCCCATGGCTCTCCTGTTACTTGGCAGATGCTGACTGGCCCAGCCTCGTGCAGATAATCACAGTTGCTGTGAGTTCACGAGTGCTACAGCCATGGTGTGTTCTGAGCTCGATGTCTCATACCTCTTCCCCCAGCTTCCTTCGGTTCTTACATTCTTTCCACCTTTTCTTCTGAACTGCTCCCTGAGCCCGGGCATAGTGTGCGTGTGCGTGTGCGTGTGCGTGTGCGTGTGTGTGTGTGTGTGTGTGTGTGTGTGTTAAAGATGTCTCATTTATGGCTGGGCATTGAACATTCATCTAGTCTCAATACTTTGACCAATAATGTGCACTTATTATATACAAAAAATAGAAAAGTTTATTTCCTATTGATTATTAGTGTTTGATACCTCATAGAGAGATATTTGCTTGTGGACTCTCTTTTATTATGTAGCATAGAAAAAAAGCTAAAATCTGTATTAACACAAATCTTAAGCATTGTCACACGCTGATGAATGACCTTAGAAAATATTTTAAATTGCTGTATAATTTTCTAAGCACACATTCTGTAATAGTCACTCATCTGTTGTTGGACTTTACGTTGAAAGCGCCATTGTAAATTACACTTTTTACAACTTCTGAATCAAATAATCTCTGCTCTTGGGCAGGTTATTATCACTATTGCTTCAGTGTGTGCATCCTGAGGTATTTATGAACAAACTTCTTTCTGTGGAAGGCCCCTTTTCTTTGTGTTTCCCCAGTACTGTGCTGGGTAGTTGGCTTTAGTTACCTCACACTGGTTTGCAAACTTGCTGGCAGTTGGAGCTCGTCTTCTCTGTCACCCAGCATG
Organism: Acomys percivali; assembly: GCA_907169655.1. Classification (NCBI taxonomy): domain Eukaryota; kingdom Metazoa; phylum Chordata; class Mammalia; order Rodentia; family Muridae; genus Acomys; species Acomys percivali. The sequence continues at coordinate 50,803,047 of OU015747.1, read as the reverse complement.
AGGAATGTGGTAGGCACCCAGTAAAACATTTGTTGGGTGTTTCTGAAGCTTTTAGGACAGTGGTTCTCAACCTTGGCAAACCTCTATCTCCAAAAATATTTACATTACGATTCATAATAGCAAAATTACAGTATAGAAGTAGCAATGAAAATCATTTTATGGTTGGGGGTCACCCCAACATGAGGAACTGTATGAAAGGGGTTGCAGCATCAGGAAGGTGAGACCACTGTTTTAGAATGTTACATGACTGATTTTCATGTGACAGTTTGAGAGTTTTAAAAACACTTTTTAAAGTTTACACACATGATCGTAGAAAGAGTATAGGAATTTAACTTTGAAGTGAGAAGTGATTTTCTTTAAGCTTACCCTCCCGCCCAGCAGTGAGAAGGCAAGGGCGGCTGCAGGGCTGCGAAGTTAGAGCTACTGCTTTGTGGTGGCGTGCACTCTATGCCTGCCCCTCCTTTCTCTACTACTGTCTAGATTTCTCCTCGAAACTCCCCCGTCTCCTCCCCAGAACTCACGGGCAGAAGCACGCTCTGACACGGCCGTTACTACCTTCAAGTTCAGGCTGTTCATCCTATGGTCTCCAAGAGTCAGGGAGAAGAAGATGTCTATTTTCTCCGTCTTAGGTTTTGAGCAAGGTGTCACTCTCTGTGGCTGAGGCCGGCTTAGGACTGCCTGTGTGGCCTCCAGGGCTGATGTGCTCCAGTAAACACACCAAAGGGCTTTAGGTCTCCAGTGAAAGCTTCAGACAGACTCTGTAGGAAGCAGACTGCATACATGACTGCATACATGACTGCATACATGCTATGTGTACGCCTCAAAAGACTCATGCTTAAATAACTGCATACATGACTGCATATATGCTATGTGTGTGCCTCAAAAGACTCATGCTTAAATACCTGCATACATGACTGCATACAGTACTGCATACATGATGTCATACATGCTATGTGTGTGCCTCAAAAGGCCCATGCTTAATTACCTGCATACATGGCTGCATACATGCTATGTGTGTGCCTCAAAAGGTCCATGCTTAAATACCTGCATACATGACTGCATACATGACGGCATACATGCTATGTGTGTGCCGCTTAAATACCTGCAAGGTGTTGCCCCTCACCTGTGCGTCTTTCCTAGAAGGCTAGCTGCCTACTACCTGGCTAAGCGTGGTTGTTGAATTCCCCCAGAAGCCTGAGCCCTACCAGGTTTTCTGGACTTTTGATAGTTCTGTAAAACAGGCCTCTGATAGCTGGAGAAAACTCTAACAATGGCCATGTCTCTTTTATAAGTGCATTAGTAAATATTTAATGGTTGTTTTTAGCACAGAATGAATGCTTAAAATATTAATTGCCGCCGGCAGTTGTGTCGTTATTGGTACTGCTCTTACCGAGCATAACTTACTTTTTGAGCATTCTGCGCGGTAATGGAAAACTGGACTCATCTCTATTTAGACATGTTTTTAGTGTATGCATGTCACATGGTGGTAGGGATCAGACCTGCTCTTCTTCCATGTCAAAAATCCTCACCTTCCTGAGGCATTAAAATAGGTTGAGGGTGGGAGGGGTCTCAGCCCAGTTAGGAGAAAGTGAAATTCAAACAGCAGTGCAGGGCCCTGGCTAGAGCGACCCCCTCATTGTCACAGTCACTCGTGTGGAAGCATGAAGTGGCGGTTGTTTACCATGTTCCGTGCTAGCCGGGGCTTCTCTGCCATCACCGCACTATTGGTATCTCCTGTGGAATTATTAAAATTCTACACTCTAGACCATTAAATCTGATTCTCCAAGGCTGGAAGATAAGCACCAATATTTTCAAGAAGTTTTCCAGGAGGCTTTAATTTGATAAGCACTCAGGCCTTGTGAAGGTCACATAGGCTGCAGAGATGGTGCATCATGTCGCTACTGGTTTACTTAGAGCCCATCAGATTAGTTAACCAATTGGCAATTGGGTAGCCTTTTTTTCCCTCAGGGTTTTTTTTTTAAGATTTATTATTTTTATTTTTATCTCATGTATACGGAGTGTTCAATACCTGCACACCAGAAAAGGTCATCAGATCACATCACAAATGTCTGTGAGCCACCATGTGGTTGCTGGGAATTGAACTCAGGACCTTGGGAAGAGCAGTCAGTGCTCTTAACCACTGAGCCATCTCTCCAGCCCCTCAGTTGGGTATTCTTGAATGCAACTTAGGTTCATTCTTTTCAGTAGTGAACATTCACTGGGCCTTAACCTTATACCAGATTTTTTATCAGTTGCTAGTAACAAATAAAGGTCACCAGTTTGTATGGTCTAGTAGGGGGATAGAAATAATGATGCTATGTTACATACAAAGTCTGTAAATAGAGTCATGGCTTGGGTATTTACAGGGAGCATGGTAGGGACATTAATTGTCTGAGTGTGTGTGTGTGTGTGTGTGTGTGTGTGTGTGTGTGTGTGTGTGTGTATGTGTTAAGAAGAAATAAGAAATGGTCAAAATTTCACAGAGAAGGTTACTAAATAAGTTTATCAGGTAGGATGCCCCCTATGACATCTAGAGATGCTAAGAACTTAAAGGAGTGTGCTTTCAGGGCCTGGCTGGGGAGAAGATGCTTCTGCGGTATGTGGAGTTACACTAGGAGGCAAGTCAGAGTCCCATGCAGGCTGCTTTAGCAGTTGAGACTGTTTGTTACCCTGTTAGACTAGAGGCCACAGTGTCAGATATATGTAGGGTCTCGGTAGGCCATCTTAAAACTGCAACAGCTCAGGGGAGATTGAGAGAGGACAGGCAGAGGAGGGGAGACAGGAGGGCCAGTGGGGGGAGAGGAGGAGAGAGAGCAGGGGAGGTGGAGGGAAGAGGAGAGGGGAGGAGAGAGAAGGAGGGAGAGGAGGGTATTTTGCTCTTGTTAAGTTTGGGTTATTGTCCTCTTGGTACAGAGCCTCAGATAAATGCTGTTTTATAGAAATTGTTATCTCTATTACCCGGCCACTGTTCACAATTGAATTAGATCATTTTGCTTATTATTAACATATATTTGAATATTTATTGAATATTTATTTAAACAGCTTTCATTATTGCACCTTTGTGCTATGTTTTTGTGTATTATGTTCAGGTTTTGCCTCATAGAAAGAACACCCATTAGCATTTACCTTATTTCTCTTGCCTGCACATCTTGCCTCTTTACCTTGTAAATGCAGCATCTCTCTATGTGTATAAATATTTTATTACATGAATGCATGTATATGTATGTATGCATGTATGTACATATGTATGTATGTATGTTGTGCATGTGTGTACTTGTATCATGTGTGGAGGTCTGAAGATAATTTGCGGGAGTCAAGCTCTCTGCTTCTACTGTGTGGATTTGGGTAGAACTTGGGTGGTCAGGCTGGGCAGCAGTTACCCTTTCCTGCTGGTCCTAAATGGTGCTGCTGGCTTAGCGGGACTTAAAGTCTATGGAGCAGCTGCTTTATTCTTTTATGATTTTCTATATTTCTGCCCCTCTGCAGTTTAGTTATAATGTATGTAGTTGCAGTTCATTTTTACTTATGCTGTGTATTCTTTGATGCTTAAGATGATAACCTTCTTTTTCGGTATTGGGGGTTTACCAAGCCTTCACATACATGCTAGGCAAATACTCTAGGCTTTTCCCCTTTCTCTTTTGAGCTGGAGACTCTGCTCAGGGCCGGACTTAAGCTCTTCTGTCGCACTCTTGAGGAGCATCCAGCACTGTAGGCTTGTGTCACTAAGTCTGGTGTGGGAAGCATTTTAACTGAGTTATTTTTTTAATGAAAATGTAAATAAAGTAACTGATAATCATATTCTTCTTGGTTTTTGGGAACATGAAGGAAAACTTAGCTCCATTAGCTAAAGATGTATTATTGTATTTGACTTCCCAGTAGCAGGCAACATCTCAATTACAGTTGGGTTCTGTCAGTTTTGCTCAGTTGTTTGTCTTGGGCAAGTTTTCTTTTTCTGTTGTAAGATACAGGTAATATTTTGTACTGTGCATATTTTTCAGCACAGCATTGTTTTGTGCAGTAATTAGATGGTTATGAAAATGTTTGAAGGCTGTAGGGATTGTTCGGATGGTAGCTATAGGGGAGTATCTGGACGTGCCTTTTTAACGCTTACTTTCTCTAAACTAAAAGGGATGATGTCTGAGAAGGGCAGCACTTTGGAAGGGACAGATTTCTGCTCTTCTTTTTAAAGTTACAGTCAGTTCCAAGTGTTGAACTTCACTTGCTTTGTCTCAGTGAATGAACTTGGTATGCGTTTCAAGAGAAGTCTACAGAGGGAATATTACTTATTCCAGTGAGACCAAATCTGAATTTAGCATCAACTGTAGTTAGATACAGAATCCTGAAGCTGAGCTGCTTTGTGTAATTTAAAGTAGTGGACACTTTTGTCCTTTTACGTGCATGTGTGGTGGGTGTGTGCGTGCTTGTGCATATGTGCTCACCCCCTGTATGTTCATGTGTGGAAGCCAGAAGTAAATTTTTGATTTCTTGATGTCACTGAGCCTGCAGTTATCATTTTGACTAGGCTGGCCGGCTGACGAGCCGCTGTGACTCTCCTGTCTCTGCCTAAGCATGGAGGTTCCAGGACACTGCCTATTCTAGCTCCTGTGTGGGTGCTAGGCGTGTGACATCAGGCTCTCATGCATCTACGAAGCCACCCCCAGCCCACTTTTGTCCTTTTTAAGATACTAAAACTAAACTTTAATAATTTGGTTTAAAATGGCTTATATTTAATTGATTTCTTTCTTTTTAAATTAACAGGCAGCCAGATAAACTGGTAGTAGTCTGGACAAGAAGAAGCCGAAGGAAATCTTCCAAGGTTAGTCTGCTCTGAACAGTTAGCACTTGCAAACATGTGCCTAGGATTACTTTGTTCAGATCTAAGAAGAGAAAGGAACTCAGCGTCCTAAGGAAGGGTGACTTGTCTGAGTTCATTGCTGGCCTGCAGGAGAGAAGGAGTTGACCTTTTCAAAGATTTTGACTTTTTTTTCTCTTTTTACTGATAGTTTTGTAGCTATTAAATATTCTATTTGGGTGTTAACTATATTTTTGTAAGCATACAACTGTAAGCATATTTATTGGAGCTTAGGTTTTTCCATACAGGTAGACCTCTATTAAGAAAAGTTTGTTAGATGGTAATTGAAAATTTAAAGAAATTATTAAAGGTGCCTTTTCAAGGTAGTTTTGTTTGTGTTTGAGACAGGGTCTAGCCTTGTATCTAGGCTGGCTTAGAATTTGTGATCTTCCCTTTTGTGCCTCCCAAGTGCTGGGATTACAAGTGTGTGCCACCATATCTGGCCTCCAATTTTATTTTTATTATGCTAAAACTTAAGCTTTCATAATTAACCATATATATAACCAAACCCGAGTTAGTCAAGACACCATGACAACTCTTATGAAAGAAAGCATTTAATTGGGCTGGGTTACAGTTTCAATTTTAGTCCATCATCACATGGGGAGCATGGTGGCTTGCTGGCAGACATGGTGCTGGAGAAGGAGCCGAGAGACACTAGGCTGAGCTTTTGCAACCTCAAAGCCCATCCTTCCCCAGTGATGCACATCTTCAACAAGGCCACACCTACTCCAACAAGGCCAGGCTCCTGATGACTACTCATTCAAATACATAAGCCTATGGGGGCCATTCTTATTCAAACCACCCCAGCTTATATGTATGTAACAAACATGCACATACTTATATAAATAATACTCCTATCAAACATGTAGATTGCTGTCAGCATAAATCTTCTGTTTCTTTTCCAGGCAGGTCCCAACCCTCAGAGGTTAGCACTACTTTGATTTTCTGTCAATAAAGAATAAACTTGCCTATTTTTGAATGTCATGTAAAAATGCCTCAATATTTTTATATAGTACTGCATAGCTTTACAAGTGTTATATCTAGTTTTTATTTAATACAATACTATTTTATGTGTGGTTTCCTTTGCTCAACATCATGTTTTTGTGGTGTGTTCATGTTCTTGTTTACTTTTGTAGTTTATTGTTTTATTGCTGAATAATACTTCGTTATGTGAATATACTGCAAGTTGGTTAATTAGTCATTCTTTTTTTTCCTTTTGTCAGTGTTTACTGCTAGAGTCATCATTGTGCACGTGTTTGTTTCTCTTGGCCCTAGACTGCAACTCTGGGTGGAGGACAGACAGGGAAGCTAAGAGATTGCCAGAGGTAGAGAGCGATAGGGAAGACAGCTGACAGCAGCCTCGAGCCTCTCTGTGTGTGTGCACGCACATCTCTCACAGCATCGCCCCAACACACTGGCTAAACACGCGTGCATTCATAACACACACACATGCACATGCCCTCCCACAGCAGTAGAAACTGAAGCTGATGCCCACTGTGAGCAGCGTTTCTCCCAAGGCAGATGTCTGTAGTTTGGGAGCATAATTGGATATTGTCTTATCTGGCTACCTACGAGAAGGACTTCTAAAAATGGACACAGTTCTTCTCATTGTGCCTTCGCCTTTGTGGAGCTGACGGGAACAAGGCGTCCATTAGGTGTAATAGAGGACCAGGCTGTCCTTCAGAGTACACACAGAAAGCAGCCACTCCTCTGGGCAATTAGCTGGCAAGAATTTGATAAGAGCTGTGAAATAAAATATATACAGTGCAATACCTCAGGCTATGGGTCTGTTCAGAATATACTCACCGCTGATATTAAATATGCCTTGTTATTTAACGGCATATTACAATTGAAGTAAGTTTTATAAAAGGAAGATTCTGATATGATATCAGATATTGTTAGGGTCTAGGTAATGAAATACAAACTTGAGGCTACATGTTTTGTTTTTTATTTTTTTTCAGAAACCAGTATATTCTAGAAGAAATTACTTTTTATTCTATTTATTTCTTAGTTTTAATGTTCCTCAAGACTCTCCTTTATACAGTCAGCTCTCTGTACTTACGAGTTTTACATATGTGGATTCAACCATGAATTGAAAATATTTGGGGGTAATTGAGCCAGGTGTGGTGGTGTCGTCTATAATCTCAGTACTTGGGAAATGGAGACTGGAGGATCAGGTGTTGAAGGCCAGTCTGGTCATTGAAACCTGACTCAAAAAAAAAAAAAAAGTGCCAGTCTTGAATGTGCATAAAATGTTCCCTCGCTATTCCCTAAACACTAAGGAATATCAAGTAGTTACACAGCTCCCCACATTGTATTGCGTACTGTAAATGTCTAGAGATGATTTAAAACACAGGGGAGCTAGTGCCCACATACACACAGGTCACATACAAACACTACAATATTTATATAATGATGTGGGCTTCATGTACAGGGGCAGTCCTGGAATCCTGCCCCTCAGATGTTGCTGTACTTTCGAATTGTATCTTTTTCTTGGAATATTGTAGGTGTATAGCAAGTTATGAGAACTGACAGTGTTAAGCTTATAACAGCATATATATATATATGTATGTATATATATATATGTTTTATAAATTACACATAATAGCTAAATAAGGAAATTTAAAACTGACACTCATCTAAGTCGTTATACTGACTGTTAAATTAGGCAGTAAAATAATAAGGCACATTTGCCTTTTTAATTTAAGGTTTAATTCCCAGTTAATTGCTCATTTTCTGTTGGTACATGTATATTTTATAGTTAACTATTTAAAGAGCTCATTGCCAATTCATTTGATTAAAATAATTAGTATGGGCAATTAACACAATATGACACTTTCTTACTTTCTCAAGTAATGACATTTATAACATAGGCTTTGTCAAGCTATAATTGATTTGTAAACATATACATAAATAATTTTTCAGTATGTGTGACAGCAGCAGCTGGGCAATTGTGATAAACCAGAACAAATGTGGCATATTAATTTTTAATTGTCGAAACTCCTGCTTTCTAACTAGAAATTGAAACTCGCAGAGAGGTGTAAGAATTCCAGAGGGAAACCAGAGCGTTAAAACCCTCACCAGACTTTTGCTGTCACTGTCACCTGTCATAGCCTTGCTTTGTGACTGAGCCTAGGAAGTGTTTATCCTTCCATGTCAGGAGCTCCCCCTATATGGAGGTTATGTTAGCAATAGTAAAATTGATTAGTAGATGACATTTGAAACATACACATATATGAAACATATATGCCCTTTTGTAATTTATAAAAATCGATGAAGTATAAATTGGAAATTTTAGTGAGTCTTTTTGCTCTGTGTGTTGGCATGTTTGTATGTGTGTGATTTAAAATACACGGGAGCAATTGTGTGTGCACAATGCATGTGTAAGCATGTGCATATGGAGGCCCAAGTTCACAGAGGCCATTTTCCTGGATTGTATGGCACCTTGCAGCAGGGTCTCTCATTCGAACCCAGAGCTTGCTGATTGAGTGGTATAGCTAGTTGGCCTGCTCCAGGGTTCTCCTCCCAAATTCTGGCATCAGGCATGTAAGAAGGTGCGGGCTTGTGGAGGTCTCCACTCTTGCACGGCATGCACTTTACCCACTGAGCCGTATCCCTAGCCCCTCAGCGAAACATTTTGATTCTGTCTAGTAAGTACCAGCCTTTTAGGTAGCTGTGACGCGAAGTAAGTGGAAAACAATCAATGCATTTTAAAGATAGTAGTTGTTCAGGTTTCATTCCTGTTACAGTCACAGAATATTCTGAAAGGTTTGTTTCAGTTTACAACTTCAAGTGACAGTCCATCACTGAGGGGAGTCGAGGCATGCGCTCGTCACGTAACATCCAGTGTCGAGAGCAGAGGGAAATGAATGGACTCCTTCTGCTTGCTCGCTGGCTACCTTTCTTCATTGTCACACAGTTCAGGGCCAAGCCCAGGGGATGTGCTGCCCACAGGGCCAGTCAACAGTAGAGACAAATCCCTACCACACGCTCTCAGGCTTACCTAATCTGGATAGTTCCTTGAGACTACTCCTAGGTGATTGTGCCAAGTTCATACTCAGCTCTACCATCGCAGCATCCTAAATTGAGTAGACTTACAGTTTCCTCAGGCCTGCCTTTGAACGATACCAAAAGAAGTTGATGTATGTGACATACAAGTAAGAAAGGAAAACTGTACAGAGATGAGTACTGCATCCTAATCCCCCTCACTATTCTAGGATGGTGGCAAATGATGAGGTAACTATAGTCATCAGTTAGAGGGTAAAGCCTTTGCTAACTATGCCGGAGAGGTGACTGCTTCTACATGTGTGCCTTCTGTAACTGCTTTTAGGGTAATCCTTTCCTGTTGTCCTGCATGAAAACTGACCAAGGTTTTTAGAGCACGGGTGTTTATGAACGATGTTCTGTTCTCTCTCTCTCTCTCTCTCTCTCTCTCTCTCTCTCTCTCTCTCTCTGTCTCTCTCTCTCTCTCAATTTACAGTTTCCTTGGCTCTGTATAATTTTATATCTGCCTATCTAATCACCAAAGTTATTAGACTATTAGGCCCGCATTAGACTTTTCTTTCCCTAGCGTTAGAGTCTTGAATTGTGAGCTAGGAAGGTCTTAGAACACATAAATGTGTGCCAGGCTATAGACACATGTCACTACACCCAAGTTCTGTTGTTGTCTGTGCTGGCTGTGTAACTCAGGTCACTACGCATCTGCAGTGAGCACTTCACCAACTGAGTTGTCTTCCCCAACCTAGTTTTTAAAAAATGCAGATGTGTGTACATATACACGTGCATACATGAAAAGGCCAGAGGACATCTTTCTGTGTCCTTGTTAGGAATCTCTTCTTTGGAGCAGGGCCTGGAGGTCACTAAGTAGATTACACTAGCTGGTCAGTGAGTCCCAGGGATTTGCCTGTCTCTGCCTCCCCAGCCCTAGGATTACAGCGGTGTACAGTCACACCAGCCAGTCTTAACCAGTTCCGGAGAACAAATGCAGGTTCTATGCTTGTAAGATGATCCCCCGCCCCGCCCCCATCCTGGCTTGCCACCTTGCATCTCCTTGATGCCTCTTCTCCTTTAGAATGTGCTGGCCTAGTTTTACCTAGTGTATGATAATCAGGTAGTGCTGTAGAGGCCTCTTAAGCAGATGAACTGACAGTGCTGGTCACTACTGCCATTCTCAGGATGTCAGCAGCCAGAGCTCTAACTCTGACCCTTCCTTTGCTGGTGCAGGAGGGACTGGATGGAATAGTGAGAAAGTGGTGGCGGTGTCCTAGCCCCCTGGGAATCACCGTGCTTCTGATTTCAGCTAAGACAGTTCCTGTTTGTTGAACAGCTTGTGATTGTGTTTGTTCAGTCAGTTGCCGTTCTCTGATCCAAAACTGAGGGATGAGAAAAGCCGATCAGGAGGCCATGCTCTGCAGGGACCTGAGGAAACAGCCTGAAACTTCTGTCTCCTCACTCTGCCCGTTTATTGGGAGGTTCCCGCATTTTCTAATTTTTCCACTTTTTATCTCTATCATACACAAGAAATCTAAGTCTTTGGGGTTTGAAGGGTGTTGTCTTCCTGTTGTGTGGATCAAGGGTATGGGTTGGTCATAACATGGGTTTCACTAGGGATGGATTCTCCCACTGGTGACTAGGAAGCCATTTTCTCTTTATCTATGTTTGTCTTTATGTCTGACCTTTTTTAACAGTTGTTTTCTTTTTTTAAAATTTAACTTTTTATTGATTCTTCGTGAATTTCACACCATGCACCCCAGTCCCACAATCTCCCCACCCCCTCGTACCTGCCCTTTACCCTTGCAACCTTCCAAAAGAAAAAAAAGTTGTGTTGTAGAAGCTGTAGTCCATTACACTGTGTCCCACAGTATACCCCTCTGTCCATACTTTGTCACTTGCAAATATTCATTGCAGTGAGTCACTGATCTGGATCGAGGTCTCTGGCTTCTGCTCCACTCTCAGTCCTGGACCCTCACTGGACTGTTCTCGGGTGTTCTGTTGCTGCCCTGAGTTGCTGGGATCCTGGAGCTTTGGATCTGCAGGACCAGCTCTTTCATGGGCTCCAGCAGTTGATGGGGTAGATGTTGGGATCAAAACCCTGGATCTGGACTTGGGTTAGAGCTGAGCTGGTCAGCCCAACTGTTCTCCTACACCCACACCACCAGGATGAGCTCCCCAGCACTACCCAAGGCTAGCTCATCCAGTGCTGCATTTGGCAAGGGATGGGGTGGGGTAGGGGGGAGAGGAGCCTGCTCTCATACCCTCAGGGCTGGCTCACCTGCACCCATGCCACCAGGACCAGCTCTACTGTGTTGTAAGGTGCAGGGCCCGCTCTCCTGAGTGTTGCAGCTGGTGACAGGCAGGGACAGCTCTCCCTCTCTCATGACGTCAGAGTCTGCTCTCCCACCTCCCATAGGTGGAAAGGGACAAGAGGGTAGGGGGAGGAGGGCATCTCTCTGGCCCACACCACCACACAGCAGACAACTGGCAGGGCCAGCTCTCCCACTCTTACACTCTCAACCAGCTTGTCTGCAGCCAGAACTAGCTCTACTGTGCTTCCTGGGTAAGGTATGTGCCCCTCTCCCAAGTACAGCAGCTGGTGAAGGACAGGGCCTCTGGGACAGGGTCTCCTGCTCTGAGACCTTCAGGGCCAGCTCTCCCACTATGCCTAGCTGAGAGATGGGGCCAGCTTTGCACAACCCTCAGCCATCAGTGTGGCCCCAGGCAACAGCCCAGACCAGGGATGTCTGATTGGCCTTTGGTGGTAACAGACCCCCGCTGCTGCAGGGCCAGGGTCCCAGACACGGCCCTTGGTGACAGCACAGGCAAGGACCTCACATGGCCTTAGGTGACATCACCCGCTGCTCCTTTCTCTTCCATTTCTCCACCACTTACTTGGTCATCTTAGTGGTGCCTTGGGCTTCTGGGTGTCTGGGGTCATCCCAGGTGTAGTCACGGGAGTTTTATGTCTCATCTGGACCATGTGGCACTGGGCAGGGGTCATCGTGAGTGTGGTCTGTTTTTTTTTCTTTTTAGTGAGAATTTGCAAATATTCTCTCTGTTGTTGTAAATATTCAGTTATTATGTAATGCTATTTTTTTTTTCGAGACAGGGTTTCTCTGTGTAGCCTTGCCTGTCCTGGACTCGCTTTGTAGACCAGGCTGGCCTTGAACTCACAGCGATCCGCCTGCCTCTGCCTCCCGAGTGCACACCCAACTGAATTTTTTACATTTAGTATTCATTCATTTTTGTTTGTGTGTGAGCGCACATGTGTGGGCACATGTGCTACAGTGTGTGTGGAGGTCAGATGACAACTTTTCTCCTTTCAATATCTGCATCTTCCCTTTTAGCTGATTATTTTCCACTTGCATAAGAGTATTTTTATCATCTTTGCAAATTCTCTTTGGATGTTATTTCCTCAATTGCGGAGAATTTGTTTTCCCTTCCAAGTAGTTGAATGTGATCTCATATGTAGTATATTCAGGTTTTTTCTTTCTGAACTCAGTCCAGTCGGCTTTTTCTCCAAACTACTGCATTGAAGGCACTTGTGAAGTTGTTAACAGCTCTCCTTTGTTGAATACGCTGGTCCTTTCCAGGCCTTACCCTGCTTTTCCTGTCACTGGCATTGGGAACTTTTTTACTCCGTGTCTAGGGTACCTCAGGCTTCTGCTTTTTCTTCACCAAAACACCTTTGCTGATTTTGTGTCATTTCCTTGTCTTGTTCATATTGTACCCCAGGTCTCGGTCAGACTGCGCTCAGTCCTGGTACATACCAGGAAAGTTGTCTGTCACTGAGCTACATCCCAACCCAGACTATTCTATGCCTGTTTTCACTGTCCTAGCATCACACCCATCCTGGAGATTTGAGTATCATCTGTATGCTAATAACCCCGCGTTTATAACAGATGCTGAGATTGCGCTTCCTATTTGAACACCTGTACTTCTGTATCTAGTAGCCAACTGGGATTTGATGTGTATAAAACAGCTCCTGCGCTTGGCCTTGCCGCCTATGCGCTAACAGCAACTTCCTTGGTTCCTCAGGGGCAGAACAGCTTTATCATCAGCATTAGCTGCTTCCATTCTCTCACACGTAAAGTAGCAGCAGATCATGCTATCTGTGAAATAAGCACTCTGTACCATTCCCTGCCCCCTCCCCCCCTCCCATCCTCCCCGCCCCTCCTGTCCTCCCCCACCCCCACCCCCTCTGGCTATTGCAGTGCTTTCCTAGTGGTCCTGAGCTGTTTCTTCGATGATCATGTTTGATACACGGGCTGAGCCCACTTACGCACAGCCTAGATCATCATTCCTCTGTGTAAGACCTTCCGCTGGCCTCGTGGCTCATGCAGAGAAGAAGTGTGCATCTTTCCAGAGGCCTGCTGGCTCCTCCTCTCCTTGGCCACTCTGCTCCAGTCCTGCCACCTTGTTAGAAACGTGGCTGTGCTTCAGGGCCAGTTGTTGCTCCCGCCCCTCAGAAAGCTTTTTCCTGTATTTGTATATCTGATTTCTTCATCCTTTGTCCTTCCCTCAAGTGTCACTGCTTCCATGAAACCACCTTGATTGCCCTGAAGAATGAAGCACTTTCTTCTGACTCCTATATCCTTATTCTCTGTTTTATTTTCCCCTATGACATGTCTGCTCCGCACAATGCACTACTTAGGTAATCTGTGTAACGTGTGCATCTCTTACTATTTACGCCATAAGCTCCACTAAGGCAGATAGGTCATGTTCTCTAACTGTAGCCCAGGGGCAGTGTGTAGCAGGTGGTGTCAGCTGAGTGGACTGGTGAGTGAGTGTGGCACAGTCCATTCTTAGTTTGTAGACTGACACATTGTTAGCGTGTATTATCTTCTTCAGACACATCCACAGACACTTTTGCAGCATGTAAGGATGAAAACTTAGTAGCCCCGTCCTGGCACGACATCTCCCTTCAGTTCAACTTTCTTCAGTAATGCACAAGAGAGAACTGATGATGACGCTCTTTAAAATTTGGGTGGTGAAGTTTCCAAGGGGATTTCAGTAATCAGAGTTTCCTCCCCAATCAGAAGATTTAGAAATATAATCTGGAAGAGCTACTGTTCTCTTTCACCCGCCCTAAGCAAGAAACATTGCATTTATGGTAAACAAACTCAAATACCAAGTATATGGTTCGACCCCCCTAGTCGCCCCCCCAGTCCCCCCCAGTCACCGCCCCCCCGTTCTCGTCCTTCCTTTCTCATCCTCTCTGTCTGCCTTCATCTTCCTCCTCTTTCTGGAACCCTCAGCCTCCACTGACACACGACTGTATCTGCTAGATTTTCCTTAGTTAAAAAAAATGTATGTGTATGGGTGTCCAGCCTGCATGTGTGTTGTGCCACTTAAGTCCTGGTGCCTGTGGAGGTCAGAAGATTTCCCCGGAAGTGAAGTCACAGATGGTTGTGAGCCACCATGTGGCTGTTAGGAACTGAACCCAGGTCCTCCAGAAGAGCAGCCTGTGCTCTTAACTACTGAGCCATCTCTCTAGACCCAAGATTTTCCTTCAAGAAACAAATTTGCCTTAAACTTCTCAGTCACAAAAATAATCTTTAAAATATTACTCCTAGTTAAACTCTTCCATAGTCAGAAATAGCAGCTTTTAAGAACTTACGCTATCTTTTTTTTGTGTGTCATTTCTCGAGGCACACCTGCTTGTGTGTGTGGTGGGTATATGAAGGTTTGCTTATAGATAGATATATAGCTATCATTTGTTGGAGCTGTTCTGGCCCAAGCTTAGTGTTTAAAAAGTTTTTTTTCCATGTTTGCTTTTATCTTGATGATTGATTTCTGTTTCTGGGAGTCTAAAGATCTGAACTGGTAGCTGAATAAGGTTAGTGCCTTTTGTACTTCTTAACTGAGGCTGTCACTTTCACTCTGGCAGGCTCACAGCTGGCAGCCTGGAATAAAAAACCCATATCGCGGTGTTGTAGTTTGGCCTGTTCCTGAAAACATTGAGATCACTGTGACACTTTTTAAGGTAAGTTCTTTTTGTATAATCTGAGTTTACAAGCTATGTCTGTGTATGCTTTTGTATACAGATGACCTCACTATTATTATAGTGTGCATTCGTGCCTCATCTGCTTACCTGATCGCATCATTTTCAAGGATGTAAGCAGTTTATACTTGTAAAGGCAGTACAGTACTTCAAGAGCCACAGAGGTCCGTGGGCCCACTTCTTCCTGTGTCTTACCCACAGGAAGCTTTAAAGCACTTTTCCCATGGAAGGTCAAGTTCGTAAAATGCTTTATCCTGTTCCTCGTTTTGTTGGTTTTGTTTGATAACAATTTACTTTAAAATCAGTATTCAGTGAATGTTGTTGTTAATATAACATGATAGATCAAGATCAAGTATAATAGAAAATATCCATACCCATATACTATATATATGACATTTTACACACACACACATGCACACACACACACACACACACACACACACACACACACACACACACTACATAATATATATATATTGAGATAGGGTCTCACGGGAAGCCCTGCCTGGCCTAGAACATTCTTTTGCTGGCCTCGGACCCACAGAAATCTGCTGAACTCTGCCTCCTAGGTGCTGAGAGTAAAGTTATGTGCCACCAAGCCCCATTTGTTAAAATATTTTATTAACATTGATATTTATGAGAATTACAACTTAAAAGCAACATACCATTTTAAAGTGCAGATAAATACAGATATTCACATACCATTTGTTTGTCTTTTATGTTTTTTTTTCTTAAAAATTTGTCTAGTTTCTTTAAACATCATAAAAAATTCAACACAGGATAATTAGGCACCAATTTACTAACCAACTTTCTTGCTCTCAAGAACAGGGCAGGTAGGACGTGTTATTAGCCTTTTGGAAAGCCATGGAATCAGAAAACAGGTGCTTGTCAAACCTGATGGCACAGCCTATAGTTTTGTCTCTTCCAGACACTGCAGAGAAGGACCACAAGTTCAAGGCCTGCCTAAGCCACAGAGTGGGTTCAAGGCCCGCCTGGGTAAATTATTGCGACTTTGTCTCAAAATAGAAAGCAAAAAGGCTTGGCATGATGTGGCCTGCCTATAATCCAGTGCTCTCAGGAGTTCAGAGTCATTGTCTGCTCTGTATTGAGCCCACCCTAGGGCTAAGTGGGACCCACCTCAAACATGGGGGTGGGGCACAGGAAAGGTGGGGGAGGGAAGGAGGGGTTTATGAGGAGTGAGAATGGAGTGAGTGGCAAAGACACAGAAAAGGAGCGAGTGACTCGGCTCGGTGCTGGAGTACTTGCTTAGGATGCTTGAGCGCTGAGGTTCAGTATTTAGGAAGGAACACACACACACACATGCACACACACACACACACATGCATAGACACACAGAGACATACACACATACAGAGAGAGATATACATACACACATGCACACACAGACACAAACAGACACACACACATACACACAGACACACACACATACACACACAGAGAGAGAGACACACACACACAGACACACACACACACACACACATACACGTGCACCATTACTTCTCTGAATGAGTCAGGTTAAAGTTGTTTTTTCAAAGGATTGGAAGGAGGAGGTATCCACTAAATATTTTAGGTCATTAAATGAGAAAAGTGAAATTGAAGTAGAGCTCAGAATGTGAAGCCAGTGTGAAAGAGTACTTCTCGTTTCGTGACCAAGCATATGAATTCTGTTTGCGTTACTCAGAGTGCTTGTAGCTGTGATGGACATCTAAGAGACAACTCGAAGGAGGAAATAGTGTGTGTGTGTGTGTGTGTGTGTGTGTGTGTGTGTGTGTGTGTGTG